>JAOWBC010000002.1:17002811-17030808 GCA_028566105.1 Hypoplectrus providencianus | reverse complement strand
TTGGTCTGTGAGAGCAGCAGAATCGTTGCTTCTGCCATTTCCTGACAAAAATAACATTGATTTACTTTAAAATAGAAAGATGTCAGTATTTTAGATTAAAAGATCACCAGTTTTATTAGTGGGGTGGACTTCAAATTTCCCACATACAAACTTTGGACACAACTGACTAGCAGAGGTGATGTTGAAAGACTTTTACTTAGGGTGTTGATCAGTCTATGTTTATGTGACTGGCTTGTTTATTGCTCTTTGATTTAAACATCTTCTGGTTGCTGATTTCAACTCTTTTGTCAATAAAATTAAATTAGTACAAAGAGCAATAAAGACTGATCAGAGTCCAGTCATCTAACCGACATCAGTGATATTTTTTCCAGTGTAATTGCAATAATGAAGACCATTTAATGCAAACTCTACCTGGAGAACTTGGTGCTGACTTACATGCACACATCAAAGAAAGAAGAGAGAAACACACGTATGAGCCGATCTTTGTCCTGAGGAAGGCAGGATTGTGAAATATTGATCTCTAACTCTTAAAATAAAAAAAAATGCATTGTAGAACAATTGAAGGGAAGGTGAAATAGAGAAAATGTTGGGGGAAGATGGACAACGTGGCCAACAGAAAGCTGTGGGGGTTTGGGGGAAGGTGGGAATATGTGTTTGAGTGACTGGGCTAAATGTAAATGTCTCATTGATTGTTTGACCGAGGCTAGCAGAGACCCTGCTCCTATTGATCAGCTCAAGGCCAAGGGCATGATGAGGCACACGGCTCAGACACTGACCTCTGCTGCCTTGACCTTGGCCTAAAGCCAGAAAAAACGCCCTTTAACCTCCATATTATGACCTCTAGCCTCCAGGGGGCCCCAGATGTGACCTGTACTGTGTGTTTTAGTGTCCTGCCTGCGCTCTTGTTCTCCTCGACAAAAAGTGGGAGCCAGAGTAAGGTTTTAGAGAGTCAAAAAGGCAGCAGGAGGTTAAAAAGCGTCACTTCTGAATTCTGCTGTACCTGAGAGGAGTGACGGCGGTCTGAGAGCTTAGAGAGGAACAGAGAGAGGAAGTACATCTGTTTTCTACGAGTAAGTAGCAGTTGTGAGGTTATGAACCTCTCAGTGGTATTGATCTGGTAATTTAATTACATGGGCAGGCATTAAATACACGTATACAAGCTCAGACACAGTGATGGATCACAGCAGCAGGCAGCTTTGTTTGTGTTGATATAAGATACAGGAGGATTCTTCTATGGACTAGATGATTTTTTTCAGTCTATTCAGATGTTAACCATATATATATATATATATATATATATATAAAATCTATATATTTTATTATAATGCATTTCCTTGTACTGATTGAGGCCCTTTGAAACTGTAAGCTGAATTTATACTTTAGTCTCCTTCATTCTTAAGACAAGTTTATAAATGAGGTAATCATTGTTGTAGAGTCACTGATGTAGAAGATAAATAGAAGCTCTAAATCATTTCATGTGTCACTTTTTTGGAGTTTTTTTTAACAATTTTTTTAAGGGAAGATGTTACCTTGTCAGTTCAAATGTATGCTTGGATCTTAATGTATTTATTGGAAACACACACACACACACACACACACACACACACACACACACACACACACACACACACCTTGTGGTGTGTTTGCTTCCACAATACCAGAATACCTGTCCACACAGGTGAAGTAAGCCTGACCCTGTGTACCTATTACCTAGGAGTACAACACCAACTATATATCCAAAATAAACCCGCAAACTTCTATTGATGTCCTTTTCCTCGGTGGTAATGGTGTGGTGGTACCAGACCCAGCCAGACACAATCAATAGACCCTTAGGTAGGGGGTGAGGGGTCATGGCCTTTGTGTCTGTGTGTGTGTGCATGCACATAATGTAATGTTGGTGTAATGGTGTAATAGATCAGCTTTTGAATCAATGCAAGTCTCTGCATTTATTTTTACTTCCCCTCTGTATGTGTGTGCTTATACTTCCTACATCCTGAGGACCAAAATACGTTTTTAAACAACAGAGTGAGGACATTTGAGAAGTGAGGACATTTCGGACTCTAATTATCTGTAGATGTGAACGAGAGCATGAATCGCTGTCTGTCTCTATGTGTGTACGACATGCAATAGTCCGGTGACTTGTCCAGTAAGTGTACACTGCCTCTCGCCCACTGTCAACTGGGATTGGCTCCAGCAACCCCTCATCACAAGTTGGGATAAGCGGAGAAAGATAATGGATAGATGGGGGCGTCCTGGTCGCTCAAACTGGTAGAGCGTGTACCACCAAGGTTAAGTCCTAACCGCAGCGGACTCTGGTTTGAATCCTGGGTCAGCTCCAGCTTCCCAGTGACTCGAGTTCGAATTAGGGTTAAGGATACTGGATGTATGGACGGTTAGGGTAAAGTGTTAGGGATTAATGCATTGTGTCAGTGAAAGGCCCTCACAAAGACAGAAGTATAAGGATATATGTGTGTGTGTGTATGTGTGGCTGGGTGTGTGCATGTGTGCATAGAGGCTTTGGATGGGGCCAGTTATTGATCACTGCCACCACCCACCTTGGCCAATTGGCCAGAACACCTGAGTCTCATAAATCAGTAATGTCATTAACAGCAAATTAATCTGTGAGGAAAATAAAAAAAAAGATGATAATCACATTACAACAGGACATCTATTTCAGTTAGTGAAATTACCCACCAACAGTCTGCACTCTGATCATACCCAGACTTATTGTATGTGATATAAGGTAATAATGACTGAGGCAATTAACTGGAATGATCTTTTCAGTAACACCTGCAGCACAGGGAGCTCAATCATATCCAGAACAAAACAAGGAACAATTTCCATACTCATAATTGTGTTGTTATATGGTCCTGGTGTGTTTGAGCCTTCGTACTGTAAGTTCACAGCCCCGTCCCATCTCCAGTCGCTCCACATTGTGTGCTTATTGCCTTTATCAATCTACTGGAGCCCAGAACAAAGACCTTCGTGTTCAAACAGCAATTACTCTCTCATCTCCTGAGGCATCAGCACAGGCCTAATTGGATTTAAATGAACCCCCAAATTTCCCTTTGTTACAGCAAATAATATGCAAGGCTTTTTAATTAAGATCCGATACAAGCCCACGTGGAGGGTCTGCCGTTGCTTTCATGTCCTGCTCTTCAAATAGAGGCTGGAGCTTGCTTGGCGGACAGTTGGGTGCAGAGTTTGGCTCAGTGGGAGGTTGCATGTGCAGGTTGTAGTGAGTTTTGGGAGGGTTGTTGTCTATCTACAGAGGTGGATCAGTTAATTAAAGAGCTCAAATGTGATTGATCAACTTCTTTCAGAGTTGCAACGAAGAGTTATTTCGTGTCACAAAAGTCATGTTTTCATTCTGGATTAGAGGGAAGGTATTCTCTGAAATGAGACGAAGAATATCTTAATTATAAACCCAGTAATTTTACCCAGTAAGGCTTTAAAGTCTGAAAGCATATCTCACAAGCAGAATCCTTAAGGTCCAAACCACTCTATTATAATGTAATGTAAGAAAGTTAGAGCCAGGGATGGTACAAAAAGACTTGATTGACGTGGTTCATGCAGTATGTCTTGTATGTATTGCATTATCCTGATATAACTGATCTTATTTTATGTTAACAGTGGGTTTGTTCATGCCACATTTCTATGAAAGAATGATTTCACAACTACTTACAGGAACGAACTGCAATCTAGTGAGCTGTCTGACTTGATGGCTCACTTGACAAAAGAAAACACAAATACTTTTACCATTATAATGTTGTCATTATTTCAAGACATCTGCCGTTTCATTTCTTGAGAATTGATTTAAAAACAAGAGCTAACACTATTACAAAGTAATTCCTACAGTTGAACATAGAGCACCAAAGCATAAATATTTTTAACCCACAGATTAACACACAGTGATTATTTAGAGAAGAATGATGGTATAAATACACCCCAAAGACAAAGAATTTGGGGTGTGATAAACCTATAATCCATTTTGACGTATATTAATTTAAAAAACGGTACCAGAATTTTCGCAATCACTTTTTCAATTTCTGTTGTGGTAGGCCAGAGTTGTCCACAGGCAGCCTCTTTTGTTGTTGTTTTTAATTTCTTGCCCAATCTGTACTTCTACTGTTAACTAACAGATGAGCCTACATTAATACATCACGCTGCCATCTTCTGATGAAATTACATTCATGCAGTTTTGTTTATTTGCTCTAAACCTGTTGATGGAGATGGTCCCATTTTCCTTTTACGCCACATTTTAAAACAATTGCTTTAAATTTGCTTTGACTTTAATGGCAAATGGCAAATGACCCTAAACAGTAAAGTATAAAGCCAAGAAGGAAAGGGTAAAATTGTCTGGGTTTGTAATCTGGAACAGTCCTTTTCACAAATATGTTCCCCTGCTTTAAATGTAAAAAATACTGATTATACTAGCGTCCAGCATCAGCCAGTGATACCGTGTACATCTTCACAGTACATCTCATGAGGTGATTGTGCCTCTTTCTCTCTTGGAACAGGCATTCAAGTGTTGAGTCCAGCCTGCGTGTATACCTCAGGCATAATTTAAAGTTGTGACATGTGTTTAACAGATGCTGCGGCACACAAAGAATCCTTTGCCTTTGGCAAATGTGCACAGACAGAGTGAAATGTGCTGAGTCTGGCAGCAGAGGTGTCAGCCTTTACACTTGGACTCTACAATGACAGTGATCATTTGCTGCTTCGAAAGTGATTAGACTGCAACTAAAGAATGTTCGCACAATGGATCGCTGTTGTCAGGGGGGATATGATTGATTGATTGATCTGCCGCTCGTGTCCTCTCAGAGTGCGCGGCGATAACACGGCGGCTGGAACAGGAAGTCATCAGTCAGCCAATCTGTGTCATGAATCATTCAACCTTTGACTTCATTACTCTGTTGAGTCAGCTTCAAGTCACTGTGTGCAGATTTTGTAATTATATGATGAGATTTTTTTTATTTTTAAGGTATGATCTCCCGTTTTATTGCTATTAGACCACCCAAAGTTCAGCCATCACACTAAATGTATGGATTGAATTCTGCCTTCCCTCAGGGAATTAGCAGAGAAAATAATGATGGATGATTGAAGAGCTGGGAAATCTTCCTTTCTCTTTTCTTTTTTGCTGATAGCAGAACTGTCTTTCTCAGTCGCTCTGCACACAGTTCAGGTCATTTCCATTACCTCAGCTGGGACTTAGCAAGATAGTGATAAAGTGCTGAATGGAATACATATTCACACTCCACTTTCCTCACGTATGATCCCCCTTTCATTGAGAAAGAAAAGGAAATATTAAGTTAAGCTAAGAAAATATTAGCCAGACAGCGTGTGGTAGGCGCTGTTAAAAATGTCTGTTTTTCTACAAGGCGGAGTTACTTCATTATACGTGCCGGCAAATTTATATTCACAGTTCAACCTTGTGTTAATATTATAGAGCAAAGCCAATTACAAGAATCGCTTTATTGTCATGAGCCACGCTTGTGTGTATAAGAAGTGTTTGCGGTGAAGAAAGCTGGAGCTTTGGGTTTGTGGTTGCAACAGAGAGCAGAGTGTGGAGTTCCAGCTGAAACTGTGTACCAAGAGACTGATCGAGAATGAATGGAGCTGTGAGACTTTCAATTCTTCTCATTTCTCTCTCTATTCAAGTCCAGAGAATCCGTCTCTTATTCCACGAGGTGAAGTCGAACAGTTCCATGTGGTTTGTGAGTGAATTAATCATGATGATTAATTGGCTTTCAAGTTAAATATCCAGTGAGCGATGTCAGGCTGCCAGACATCAGGGCTAAATTGACAGGCCTTTAAGGAGAAGCAGATTGATTTACACAGCAGCTAATGAATCCCCCTCCACCCAGAAGGGGAGGAAAGGTAAACAAGTCCTTTCTTTTCCTTCCTCCCATCTGCCTTGTTCAAGTACACTTTGCTCTCTGTATTGAACTCTAACCTGGTTTTGAGACTCTGGGACTCTTGATAAATTTCCCCTTTTCTGTTGCTTCTCAACTATTCGGACAACTAGAATCAGTCAGGTAAAATAGTTGTTTGTCCATGTTAAGGGTGCAGTGTTTTTGTATATATTGTGTGTTTACATCAGAAATGATTCCAGTGCAGTAAGTTTGGGCAGATTGAATTGGTAATCGATAATCGTTTGAATCGATCGGCAATGTCTATCTAGCTGACCATGATTGAAGATTTTTCTGCCAGAATAACAGGGCCATGGTAAATTTTAGGGTGTACATATACCCCTTTTCAACCAAGGCGGTACGTGGGTCAGTTAGGAGCCTGTGCCTGATCTTAAACCAGTTCTTTGCATTTCCACAGCATTTTGGTGAATGTTCGCGCTGGATCTCGAGAAAAGTGCTCCAGACATTTGGAGCAGTGCTTGAGCTTGTGATCAGAAGGGTATCAGAAGTTGTAGACTTTAAAGTTTTACAGCCACAAGGAAACACTTGCAACAAACATCTCTTCTAACTTTGAAGATGGAGTAGAAAGTAACTTTTGGTGTTCTTGAACAAAACAAAGCTACAACAAAACGTTTTGATGTGACGTGTAGCTCTAAATGTTCAGACAGCATTTCTCTGCATGGTTTCAGATATACCTATTGTCAGCTCCTGCAAAGCTTTTGTCCATCTTTGCATAATTGCGACAGTCTGTGTTGGAATAAAAATGAAACATTTGCTCGACAGTTTTAAAACAATCTGCACAGACAGGGAGAGCTGAGTCTATTGTTTGTTTGTTTGTATTTTATAAATTAAGACTTTAGAAGTCGTTTTATTGTGTCATGTGCTGCTGTTCTTCTAAAACATTAATTAATCTCCTCGCTTGGCAGTATTTTTTTTTGTGAAAGATTGCTTTTTCTTCAGCCATGTTGGCAAACATGTGTATGTTGGCCTACCTGAGACAAGGTTGGGTATTTGCTATGGTCTGTGCATGGCTGCATTAAACTGCTGGGGGTGCATTGGGAAAAAAAGATCTTAATTTATTTTCCTCCTGTGTGCATTGTGTGCACTTCTGTCCAGCATTTCCCTGCTGTTTTTTTTTTTCTTTTATAGATTGGACCATTATTTACAAAATAAACAAAATTCTGTATTAAGGACTTAAAACTACCGATGTAGACCATAAACTTATTATGACAATGTTTACTGAGTTAATAAATCAAGTGAGAAGAATTTTTTCCTATTGACTTACATGGAGCATTCAGTTGAGTCGCCCCCTGCTGGCCATTGAAAAGAATGCAGGTCAACAGCACTGCTAACTCCCTGAGCTTCATTTTTTTCTTCCATTGAGCTGTTTCGTTTGATAACGAATTATTGAAGGAACAAGAAAAAGTTGCTGGTCTAGGGAGATTGCTAACTGTTAGTCAGCAATTTACGGGACCATAAGTTGTTTACAGGGCCATAAGTTCACAGTTATTCAGAACAAATACCTGTGTCATGACTGTCTGTGAGCTTTGCATTGGACACTGCACAGACAGTGGAGCTTTAAGAGTGGCTGATGAACCACAGCTAATATGTGTGTGTGTTTCAAATTATCCATTTTGATTTTGTTACTAAATGTTTTAAGAGTTTTTCTGACTGCTCTTTTTCCTCCATCACCAACATCCACTTCACTCAGGAAGAATAAATATTATTCACATTACTGGCGGATAATCACATTATCTCCTCTTCTACGTGTATCTTTTTTTTTTCTCACTCGATTTCATTTATTTTGCAGCAAACATTCATGATTTCCATGTTACATCCTCTAGCCGGTGCTGCACTGAGAGGTCATGGTTAGTGAAAAGCAGAAGCTGGAGTACTAGCTGTGTTTTGATGTTCAGTGCTACCTATTCCCTCTCTCTAACCCCCCCGAGCCCCTCTGATCTACTCCGCAGCTCATTAAAACACCCTCTCCACCTCCGCATTAGCATTAGAGTCATGGTCAGACTGCTTTGTGTTATAAGGGTGGAAAACAATATCAATAACAACAACAAAAACAATAGTAGCCTTTGGTCCAGGGAGGAGAGGAGGAGAAAGGTCTTTGATAATGTACATCAAAGAGGAA
This sequence comes from Hypoplectrus providencianus, assembly GCA_028566105.1. Lineage (NCBI taxonomy): Eukaryota > Metazoa > Chordata > Actinopteri > Perciformes > Serranidae > Hypoplectrus > Hypoplectrus providencianus. The sequence goes on along the minus strand of JAOWBC010000002.1, from coordinate 17,022,756 downwards.
CGCTGAAGTACGCTGTGTTTTCATTGCGTGCATGCCAAGGTCGTCTCTGATCCTGCCCGTGTGGTGTTAGCGCTCGGGGCCGGTCGAATGGCACGAGGTGAGCTGCTGGGTCTGCAGGACATGTTCTCAAGGATAGGAAGTCAAACACTGGAACCAACAAAGGCTCGATGGAGGTTAAAGTTGTGCCAGTCGATTGACACTGATTTCCTCTCTGTCAGGGAACACATGTCAGAAGTGTTGTGAAGTTGAAGTTTGAGGCCGCAGTCACCAATAAAACTGTGAATCTTTGTACAATGGAAACGTATATGTGTGCTGGAAAGCTACTGCAGGCCCTCAGCGCTGAGGGAAGAGCTGCTTAAATTAGAGTCTCTTTTGAATCTCTGTGAAGTGCAGCATCAAAAGTGGAAAATGATAGAAGCAGAATGAGACAGCGCTTTATCTTTCTAGCTAACGGTCTGATTAGGAAGACCCCTGATCTAAGTTGTAGTTGCAGTTGTAAATGCTAATAAGGTGAACAAATGTATTTGGGTCCAGATGCTCTGCAGCTGTTTGCCAGAAGGTAAATGGATGAGGAGTCTATGGAAGAAGTCTTCCTGAACAATTAGAAATTGTTTAAAATTGTTGCTTATGTGTCAGATTTCCTAAATATTGTATTATTAGATATTAAATACGTTTAAAGTGTTCCTTATTAGAAGTGTTGCCAGTGTCGTCTGTCATCTAGAACATGGTCATACTGGAGAGTGTGTGCCAGGATAAATGGGTCATTTACTGCTTGGGCTGCCCATGCTGAAATAGGTGCACTTGTATTGAAGTAGTCTTTTTATATATGTATGCATACTTAAAAAAAAAGGAAGTGACAAAATAATTTTTATCAGCAACTGAACTTAATCAGTCAGTCTGCAGGTTGTCCTCCAGTAAAACTCTGGATGTGTCACTTTGACAAGAAGTTAAAATGATTGTTAGATACTCAAAATAGATTTTTTTTTACCCCTCTTGTTATCCCCAAGAAGCATGCGAGGATCGTGTGCAGTTTTAATGCGAAACTTCCCTCACTGAGCAGTGAATAAGTGTTAATGCCACGGCTGCACGACACAGTTAACCTGCTGTGTTTAAAGGTATTCATTGTATCTATTTAATTAGATTCCACTGTAAGGTGTCTCGATTGACGTCTCAGCTGATCCGCACCGTTCTCCTCAGAGCCGATGTATTTACAATAACTTTGACATGTTGGAGAGTCTTCTTTTGTTGTGTTCTTGCAAACTGTTCGCAGTTGAGGAAACAGTTATTATAAATTCAGCCACTCGCCTCACCCTGCTGAGTAATCACAGGTGGGTTTTTATTTGAACTCTGGTTTATAATGCAGGTGAAGACACCGTGTGGCACTTTGTGCACCGTCAGGAGCAAATCAAAACTGTGACTATCCTGGGTTTAATATAAAGAACAAATTACAATTTAAGTATTATTCCTGTTGTGATCCGCAGCCCTCTGGAACACGGTGTAACAGGAGCACTGCACCGTGAACCGAAACGCTACAAACTGTTTTGCCTCTTGTATCACAAGTCACTTAATATTTCAGTATCTGATACTTCCTTCTTTCCCTCCAAACCCACCTGAGAAATCATCTTAACTACAGAGACCCTTTATAAGCACGTGGACCTCGGTGGGAGCTTCAGAGAGAAATCTGTCCATTCATGAAAGGCGCAGGGCCAGCCAGACTCAGCCAGGCCGGCCCTTCAGGGACACCCGCTGTTTGACTTGGCTCGGGACCGGGACCGGGTACAGGGCAACAGTTGTCCGTAGCCACAGGCTGCAGAGCTGAAGGTATTTCCTGACTAAATTTCTCTGTCATACTGTTTGCAGTTGGATTTGAAGGACGGCGAGGGAGAACATGGATGAAAACTCATTAGATGCCACAGTGGGAAGACACAAATAGATGCAGTCATATCTTTATTTCTTTTTCAGTCCATGAGCCTTGGTAAACGCTGAAAGGAAATTAAAATCTCATAGGCTTCCTTTCCTTTAACCTAACGTGCATGTCTGCTTTTTTGCAGCCCTATAAGCACTATATTTTTCATATAGGCTGTGACTTTATCTAAATGCACTAAACCCCACAAGTCTCATCTTTTCTCAATTTCCTCTGTTTTCCTTCTGTGACGGCCCAGATGTTTCTCCTCTCTCCGTGCATTTTGTTTTAGTTTAGCATAAATATTCAGCAAAGACGTCTGCGTGTAACGGGCCATCATTCCAAGAACATCTTTCACCATTATGTTAATGCATATAGACACTTAGAAATGGGCAAATTTTAGGCCCTACACACACCTGCAAGCACCTGTGTACACACACACACACATATGCTAAAAACACACACATGCACACGGGAAAAGAGAGATGAGTGATGTCTTTGTGCCATTTCCCGGCTGCACTCTCTCTTTCTGTTCCTTGTCACTTTGGCCCCTTTCAAATGATCCATTGGGACTAATGAATGTAATTTTCACAAATTAATTCCCACTATTCAGACATAATGGGCCAAACCACAACAGTGTTTAACTAGTGCATCTGTCCATTGGGTGTCATCATTTAAGTCACAGCAGGAGTTGGTAATTGACTGTTGCTCCGCTGCGTCTTTTTCTTCCCTTTTCCTTCCTCTGCTCTAAGTAATTTCATTACATCATGTGCAGTTAAAAAAATGCTTACTTATCACTGGAAAAAAAACATTCATCATGATACACTCAGGCATTTAAATTAGTATTATTACTTATGTTTGTCCCACATTTCTCTGTCAGTGAATGAGGACTTTGGGCATGGATACACTTTGATCATTACCCCTCCATATCCTCCGTTTCCCTCGCTCTCCCTACCCCGACTACCACGCTTTGTCTCTCCTTGTCTCCTCTCCGCGGCTGCCTCTGCTTCTGATTTAAACGCGCAGCAGGGGGTTGTGGGTAGAGACTCCCACTGTGAGGGATCTCTCTGACTCAGGGAGAGCTGAAGGTCAAACACACTCATGATCAGAACCACTACAGGATGACACTGAAGAGGTGGAATATAAAGAGTGCCGGGATGAAAGCCACGGAGATAAGTTCTGTTCTCTCAGCAGCATTTTCAGTATTCTGTAAACAGCACCGTGTACGGCTCACAGCGGAGGGTTCGCCGGTCTTGTTGCTTCCTCAACATATACTATAAAATGAGAAGAGAGCAAGATTTCAAACGTTCCTTAATACCTGGAAGCAGCAGCAAGCCACATAGTGCGATCTTCTTATCGTGTCTGCAAAGAATATGAATAAACTCGAGCTGATATCAACCACAACACTTTCATCCTCACAGCATAATTTGGGTTTTGTCTTCCTTGCTTGTGTTTCCCTCTCTCTCTCTCTCTCTCTCCTCTTAATTAGACGGACCTTTGACCAACAAAGCAAACAGTACGTGAACAAGAACACGAACAAGAGAAAATCATCTGTTTCTTTGAACGGAAAACTCCTGGAGCCCAGATGAAGGTTTTTCCCTTTTTCTCCTTCGCAATTTTTGTTGGAAGCATTTGCATATTTCAAAAGTCTACCAAAGAAAATAGCCCAGGGGCAGAAATGGCCGATCTGCATATTGAAGACTCAACAGAGGGCGAAGAGTGGGAGACAGACAGAGAGAGAGAGAGGGAGAGAGGGAGGGAGAAAAAGTCTCTGTTCAAATGATTTGAAGAAGATTTAAAAGAAACAATGATAGAAATTAGCTGACAGTGTTTTGCTTCTAATGCTGGATTAATTGCAGCATTCACTACAGCTAAAACAGATTATATGCTTAGTTGTGAAGCAGTTTCACAGAGAGGAAGGGAGGGAGAGAGAGAAATGTGCATCATAAGAAGGCCTCTTCACCCAGCTTCCTTCATGAATAACAAATAGAGGACCCGGTGCTGTGACCAGCCAGCACAACACATGAAAAACATTAGTGCATTCCCTGAGTCGTCTGGTTTTCTCTACATTGTGCTGCTAGGTTGGAAAGATGTGAAAGGCTGCCGTGCTTTGGTACTGAGTCTCTGTTTTTACTGGGTTTTACAGACTCGGGCTCAACAGTAAACACATTTTATGTTTTTCTTTTGCTTTTTATGATTACACATTATAAACAGTTTTATTAATCAGTTTTATTGATCAGTTTAAAACCTTCAATAACTTTTTCAGACTTGTTTTAATAGTAATGTGTTGTAAACAATGGGTCGGCCAGCTGTTGTGAATTGAGTTTTAAATATTTGATTAAATGTCCAATTATTTTTTTTATTATTTACTGAGCCTCACTGGGTAGCTACAAACCATAACTTTATATATGTGTGTGTGTGTATTTATACAAGTTATCTGTGGCTGTGCTACAGGATTAATGGACTTACTGAAGACAGCAAAACCTTAACTTCTGTCACAAACATTAAATATTATCTGTTAGGTTATGTGATAAAGATTCATGGACATGCCTAATGCTACTGCGCTCTGCTCCTTTATGTGTTGACCTCTCTGTATTATATAATCAATTATTTGAACCCCAAGGGAACTTAAAATCAATTGAAAATACAGTCTGAAATGTATATTTTAAGGCATTTATTCAACAAAACATATTGAAGATTCGAGTAGCAAAATAAGATGAGCTTTTTGTGCATAAAAACTTGACTATTTGTGTTTTAGGCAACTTCTAAGTTCACCAGGATGACTAAAATAAACAACAGTTTGACCACAAGTCTCTGAAAAAGTTCTGCAGAGCATCTGGACCAAAAGTCAGATAAAAAAAAATCACAACTGCTGACTGTGACAATTAAGAAAACCTTTAAATTACTTTTTAATATTCATAACAATGTGCATAGATGTATGCAGCCTGTCAACTCAGCGTGTTTATAAGGATTTAAATGTTGAAGCATGTGTTAATACTATTAGTCATGACTATGAAATAAAACCACTGGTATAAACTTTTCAACAGGTTTGAAATACATTATTATAAAACTGCACTTAAGTTTTTTCAAGTTGCTAACAGGATAAACTTTTTCCTAAACCTTTACAAACGATCGTAGCTTGTATATGATGCATGTTTATCACTGTAAACGCAAAATATTGTATTAGTCACTTTATAATTTTAATGGAATATTATAGGATACGACTTACAAACATTTGCTGATCAGTCAAACAGCTCGTGTTTCCAACAAAACTGCATTGAATATTTCAAACTTTGCCACATGCTAAAAAAACCGGATAAACTAAATGCATTATGGATCGTGATAATTAAACGTAATGCTGAGTAGGTGCATTCAAATGTGATAACTTTCACTTTATGTTGCATTTTGGGTAAATACATTTTTGTGTCCATTTATCTTTTACCTTCTGGATGGGATCCAAGACAAATCCTGAAAGCTGAAAAACATAAATTAGCACATTTATTAGGCTGCACCTGGCTCCCTCCTTCAGTCACAAAAATCGCGTCTCAGTCGATGCTTTTACTCTCTCAAGGCCCCTAATATTGAGGCGAAGCTCGTGGTATAAAAAAATCCTCGTGACACGTTTATTTAACAGGCCATCCATAAACCGACCCAGCATGGAAACATCCCCACCAGAACCAGCTTTTTGAGGGTGGAAAAAATCAAACTGTTGGCTGGTTTTGTGCACCTTCAGCGCGCACCAGTGCGGCGCGTCACGCCACTGTGGCCTTTCCTTTACCATATGAAAAGAAGAGCGCATTAAGATGCAAGAGGCGTACAAACCCCCTATGTACCCAAAGCCGACTTAAGTATCCTTGACACAGGCCTCGGTCGCTCTGCGCTATAAAGAGATAACCATATATATCTATATGGCAGTATTTGTCTGGCATCAGTTACATCGGTGCCATTATAACCTTAGAATATGTTAAAGCTTATAATGATAATAATCACAATAATAACGACAATGGTTTTTTAACAACAAAAACAAAAACAATCATTCATTGTCATTCTGATTTTTTATTTTTTTTTTGTGGCAAGATTTCTGACTCCGTTTCTTTGGATGATTCATGTTTGCTTTGCTCGTCAGAATATTCTGTCATACTTTAAAAAAAATCTAATATATAAATATATATATTTTAAGCATTGTTGCTTTTATTCCTGCAGCAAGAACTTTGTGCACCCGAGGCTGGAATGAGACACAGCAGCTCCTCTCTGACTGCGCGTCCAATCAGCGGGAGCTCTGCAGAGCCTCGCTGCTGTAATTGGATGGAGATGGGGAGAGGAATACGCAGCCTTGGCACAAACGTAAACACACACTCGCCTTCTTCGCTCCACAGAGGACGCGCCGTGTAGAGCAGATGGAGTGAGCGAAACTATATCGACGGAGACCAGAGAGGGCTTTAAAAGTTTTTTTTTGTCTTTATCATTTCATCGCTTATATATCAGATAAAGGGGGTTACAAGTGAGTGAGCTCCTCATGTTGGCACGGAACAAAGAAGGTGTTTTCCATATCATCAGTCTGTGGATTACGCACGGCGAAGCTCTCGGGACAGAGAAAAGTTTTGACTGTTGTTTTGTTGCACAGGAATGCTAGGACTGTGTGTTTTATCACACAGGTCTCAGTGCGCACAACCTGCAGTGTAACTAAAATCATTACCTGAGTCTCTATGGAGTGATTTCACACTTTTTTACACTGCATTTATTAATGGATTAGAATAAACTTTTAAAGAGCACCAGAAGATAGAAATATATCTGAAGATATATGCTTTGGGGGATGGCAACAGCCACCTCGAGTCCGTACCTAGCCAGCAGCAGGATTTTATCCGGCCCAGTCCTTCACTCTGACCGAAGGGCTGGTGGCATGCAGCCGGGCAGCCCCACTGTGACCACGGTGTCTAGTGGATACAGAGGGGACCCTTCAGTAAAGATGGTGCAGAGTGATTTCATGCAGGGAGCCATGGTTGCGAGCAACGGGGGCCACATGCTAAGCCATGCACACCAGTGGGTGACATCGTTGCCTCACGCGGCAGCCGCAGCAGCCGCAGCCGCGGTGGCTGCAGCCGAGGCCGGCTCACCGTGGTCACCCACCTCCCAGCCGCAGGACGTGAAGAGAGGGAGGGAGGACCTCCACACGGGCACCGCTCTCCACCACAGGTCTCCACATCTGGGGCCCCATCAGGCGCACCCTGGGAGTTGGGGAAGCAGCTCCGCGGCGCACATCAGCATCACAGAGGGGCAGCAGCAGCAGCAACAGCAGCAGCAGCAGCAGCAGTCGCTCATCTACTCTCCCGGCGGGTTTACGGTCAACGGGATGCTCAGCTCACATGCCGGGCAGAGCCTCATGCACCAGGGGCTGGTTCGGGGGGAGTCCCCGGAGCTGGATCACGGAAACCACCACCATCACCATCACCACCATAATCACCACACGCACCACCACCAGCACGGCGTGAACCACGAGCCGCACTCGGACGAGGACACCCCGACGTCTGATGACTTGGAGCATTTCGCCAAACAGTTCAAACAGCGGCGCATCAAGCTGGGCTTCACCCAGGCAGACGTGGGCTTGGCTCTGGGCACCCTGTACGGCAACGTGTTCTCCCAGACCACCATCTGCAGGTTTGAAGCGCTTCAGCTGAGCTTTAAGAACATGTGCAAGCTGAAGCCTCTGCTCAACAAATGGCTGGAGGAGGCCGACTCCACCACCGGGAGCCCGACCAGCATCGATAAGATCGCCACCCAGAGCAGGAAGAGGAAAAAGCGCACATCCATCGAGGTGAGCGTAAAAGGCGCGTTGGAGAGCCACTTCCTCAAGTGTCCCAAACCGTCCGCGCAGGAGATCAACTCTCTGGCGGACACTCTGCAGCTGGAGAAGGAGGTGGTCCGGGTCTGGTTCTGCAACCGCAGGCAGAAAGAGAAGCGCATGACGCCGCCAGGACTGCCACGCACCCCGGAGGACGCGTACTCGCAGGTGGGCAGCATGGGTCCTGACACACCGTCACCCTCCATAGACTGCAAGAGGATGTACAGCGACACGTGAACGTTAACGTTAACAAAATACCGGACAAGAAATCGTTTGAATACACTTTTAGAGAAAATATTTCATGTTTCCCTAAATGATGATTGAGTAACTTTTCTTACAGCTGTCGGTGTTCTTTGATCCTCAGTAATAATGTGATCCAGTATGTATTCATTTCAGAGACAGACTCATGTCGACGTTTATGCATCCTTGGATATTTTTCTGCACTATTAATCAGCCTTTGGGACAGACGATGACAAGTCTGAAAAGATTATAATTTAAAGTCTACTCAATGCTGTTTGTTTGGCAAGAAAGCCCACAGGATGAACATTTTATCAATCTGACACAAAGAAGTTCAAACTGAGGAAGTTATTTCTGTTTCTCTGTAATGTTAAAAAATAAAAGTTCCCCTGAAATGCTGCAGTTTGAAGTCCCACAGGCTACACTGGGCTGTACTTTACCTTTCTTTTGTATGAAAAAGATTGATTTAAGACGCTTTATCCAGCATTGATTTGTTTTAAATGAGCAATAATTTATCTTCTTTCAAACGTGTTTCTCACTTTTGTGTTGTGTGTCAGTGGATTTATGTTGTGACACAGTTTGAGATGGTCAAAGAGCGATTTAAAGTTACACGTATTGTGTTTTTCCTTCATAGGAAACTCAGTTTTTTTTTTTTAAATTAGCATACACTCCCTTAAGTTTATGTACAAGTAAGTCTGTTGTGTATCCTTGTGTGATGATCTGGACTATTTATTTTTTCCACTGTGTTTATTTTCATGGAATAGACTAATTATTTAATAAATTTGACATAAAGAAAGAATTGTGTTCAGATATCTGACATCATACATTTATTAATAAGGTCACGCACAAACACACGCTTATCTATATTATATTATATAGCTATTTTACTATACCTATATTATCAAGACCATAAAGAGACATAATCTCAAATGTAGTTCAGAGAAGCTATAAATACAGTCAAACTTTTTTTTTGGAGAGTCAGGCTACTTTGCCTGGACTCTTGTTTAAAGCAGTTTCTTTTCCTGCAGTGATGAGTCGATTAATCAGGTAATCAGTAACTTTTTTGACGGTGAAGTTTGATAATTGATCAGTTTTTCCAAACACTGCAGCGTCACTAGTTCCAGCCCATTACATGTGGGGATATGATCATTTTCATAGCAATGTCTGATAAAAATAATAATAGATATACTTGAATATCTTTGAGTTTTGGATCCATGGTCAGATAAATCCAATGGAACAATTTCTCATACGCTGTGGGAAGAATTATAACTGCAAATTGCACAGTTTATGAACAAAACAACTGATAAAGAAGTTGACAATAATGAAAATAGTAAATAGTTTCAGCCATAGCAATTTTATTTAAACATCACTATTTATACCATGCAGTATCACATAAATTCACAATAATCTTTTGTGCCAATACCCTTCTTCAGTTCTTTTTGTTTTTCAGAGTTGTGTAAAGAACAATGACTGATGATAACCATTAAATCTAAAAAATGAAATATTGATATTATAAATATGCAAAACCTTCCAAATAACTTTGTTTTCTTTGCATTTTTCTGTAGTTTTGTAGTTTCTTCTTACAGACTCTTTCATCAACTTGTATTTTCAGTATTATTTATTTGCCCAAAAAGGGAAACTAAACTGAAACACCTTCTGTCGTGATGACATGGTGAACGTCTTTTCCCTTTGCATTTCTGTGACATTCTGCATGTCAGTCCAGCCACATGCATGCATCCTATGGAGGGGCTCTGGACTGCAGCTCGGTGGAACGCAGCCAGCAGAGGTCGGCTATCCCAGCTGGCAGTTCACCTCGGCAGCGGTTGCCAAGGTGACAGCGAGATGGAGGGACACGAGGCAGCGGATCTTTTGCCACAGATGATGGGTTTGGCAGATAGGCAGCTAGGATCTCAGGACGCTGGCTGTGAGGAACAATCCCAGTTTCTTCTCTCGGTTTCTGATGCATTAAAACGGGACACACGCAGAAGCGTACGCAAACACAAGCTGGTGTTTTAGATTAAATGTCTCATTTATTATATAGATATAAGTCGTGCAAAAGGCCAAGGAGAAGAGGTGATCGTGGTGAAACTTGGAGGGAGGTCAAAGGTCTGCTGTTACAGTAGCTGCAACACAGAACACTGAGAAATAAACACAAATCTGCAAGTTAATGGTTCACTGCAAATGTCTCAGTTTTAATTGTGGTTTCAGTATTTTACATGATATCTTCCACAAGCTTCCACACTCTGAAAACTATCAGCACACTTTTGGTAACAGATTTATTTTGCCATTCTCGATTAAAATTGTTTCTAAGAATTTCTTTTCCGATTTGAAGTCTTAATATTGCCTATACACATGCAGACGAGCTCAGAAATATGTAAAAATGTGCAACGTGTGTGTGTTACTTCTCTGAACATTGGCAGGATTTAGGGAAAACTCTGGCCTTGTGGGTTATAAATAGCAGCCTGCCTGCATGAATGGGTGGTTTGAATGGGTCTTTACACGTTAGCCTGTGAAGCCGCCGTCACTGCAGGTCAATTTTCAATCCTGAGGAGCGAAGGGAGACGGGTTTGTCTGAAGAAGAAATGTTGATGATTCTCCACCAGCCTATAACACCTATGAAAGCAGATATGTTAGACACACGAGAATACTGTTCCAAATGATTTGCTGTAAAATAAAATCATTTGGTGTAAAATGAATTAACACAAATTTTGAAATGCATATTTTAAAGTGAGCTGTTTTTTCCAACTTAATGCAAGTTGACCTTTTTCATAAGCAATAATAACAAAGAGGTATAGGTAGTGAAATTAATATACAACAGCTAAAAGACATAAAAACCAGTGCGTCTCCCTGCTGAACACACAATACTAGCCCGAAGGAGAACATGTGCATCCTCCAGGCCACCACAGCAATATCACCCAGAGGTGGGAAGGTGGCCCCACAGCTCACCTTAATCATCTACCGATGCCTCTTAACATGATGTATGCCTGCTGAGCTGCAAAAGCCAGAGTCCTCTGATAAAAATGGAGGCAAAATCTAAGCTTGCAGGATTGCGGTGTGATCCCCTCAAAGCTTAGCGATGTAAAGATGGGAGATAAGGCTGGAATTGAGGGATAAAAAGCCCTTTAAAGGGTTTTGTCATCACACAACACTAGGTGTCTTCTCTGAATATTAATGCGGTGATCTGAAGGTATGAGCAGATGATGTTACAGTTACCTGAACCTAAAACCCCTCAATCAAGAGACATGAAGTGAATCTGCGCTCGTAATGGCAGCAAAATGTTTAGTCTGTGCTAAAGCATATACATGCGACTGAAATTTAGTTTTATTATTGGAGCATTGTTTCCTGCATCACTGAAACAGTAGATGTTTGCAGTTAACAATGTTATTGCCTCCTCCAATAAACGCTGCAAGTATAATTGCTCGTAATTGCTCTTAAAGCCTTGTTCAGAGGTACTTTACACAAAGCAATTATTGCATGATAATCCCTCCTTTAAACCTTGTTGTTTGTGTCTTACAGTCTGGGCCACAGTCACATACAACAGACACAAACTAAAGCTTATTCAAAGAACAGCAAAGTTTCACTGTGCAACTATTTTACTGTGGGTTGCACATTATCAGTCCCCACTGTTTGCTGTTAATTATTCCCACATCGTGGAAATTGGTTAACTACCAAAGTCTAACACTGATTAACACACTGTGGCTCCCTCGGTGTGATTCATGACACATGACTCCTACGTAGAGTCAGAGGCAGTGGCAAGCAGGAATACAAAACCCCAAAACTGCATTAAAGGTGGTTGTAATTTTGTGTGTGAATGAATTCAAATGTCCTAAATGTAACACAAAAACTGTGAGCACAAGACTCAATTACCTCAAAGTCAATATTGTTACTAATGTAGGGTTTTCTCTTCTCTTTTGAATCTTCTGATTTAGCGGTGAACATTTTTTTTCACTTTGCCCATGTTTGCTTTTTTGGTGAATGATGGAGTACCAAAGTCTATCCATCAAGGAAAAAATTAAAGCAAACATCTGTGGAATAATGGACAGGGAAATGAATTCTCTCAGTAGCAAGCTTGTTGTGTGGGTGCCACTGAACGTGACGAGCATGCATGTGCCAGACCGGTGGAGTGGAACTCGTTTGATGGGCATGTTCAACACATGGGCACGATGCCAATTTAGACAAGCATGCCCATGAAAAGAATCTCAGCCTGCATGTTAAGTGTGTGAACGTAACCATGTGTATCTGTACGAGTGTGAAAATGTGCTAGTTCTTTTATATCAAATTAAAATGAATTCAAATTGAATTACATTGAGAGAGAGAAAAAATCTACAGGTGCACATCTGGATTCAGCAAGCATGCTATCAGTGGTGTGTGATATACTGTACCTTTTAATTAAATATAGGAATTTTACTTTTTTTATCATCTGAAACTTCAAAATTATTATGGAATTGTGGTTCTCTAAAAAGAGATTCTGCAACCTACATATACCGTTATAACCAGAACATACCAACACATTCATGTGTCAAAAATGCTTCAATTAAGGCTGAATCATGTAAGGCACCATGCTGCCATCTACTGGACAAATGAATTATTACATGTTTTAGGAACGTTCAATTGAGGGATTATCCTTAGGTAAATGCTCGTTTCCTCTTCATCTTTCTTGCCTCCTTCCTTAAATCTAGTACACTTTGCCAGGCAGTTTTTTTTTTTTTTTTTTTTACTGTTTCCGTTTCTCCGGTTGGTTCACGGCCCACCTGGGTATAACTACCGGCCATAGGTAGAATAAATAATATTTGTCTATACAGTACATACTGCTGATAGTTAGCTGTAAATCCGACCCTGTAGGCAAACTTAATTGTCTACCGATAGTGAGATGCAATTTTTCTATAGCCAGTACATTATTCTGTCAACATTTACCTGATAATTATTACATAAAGCAACCATCAACCTAGTACTCCATTGCCTTTTTTTATGTACTTGGTTTTTTTTTAAATATTATGTATGATAAATTATCATCTAAAACCCCAAATATATTTTTGAAGGTTGTGATGTCATTTATTAGAATATATATTTCTTCTTTCAATAGTATAACTATGAAATTATGTTCATCTTATCGGCATCGGCCACAAGAAGCAAGTAATAATCTGTAAATGGTATAAAACAAAAAATAATAATGTGCATAGTTCGTGGCAAATTGGACAGATAATGGTTTATATTTGTTGATTATTATGATTAATAATATTCTTTTTTAAACATGTTTGCTGTAATACTTGCATCATTCTAACACACTGATGGTTCCTTTAAGGTGACGTTTTCCTCGTGCAGAGTAGGATCAAACGGTTTATAATATATTCATTAATTAGCAATGAAGACATGCAAAAATACTGGAGCTGTCTCTCCATTCGCTGCATTGCTCCTTTAACTCAGCGACCACCTGCTCCTCTGGCGTCAGCAGCATCATCTGCAGGCGGCACGATGGCGATCGATACGGCAGTAAAATGTTCAAAGTGAGATATTTTGGGAAAGGCTCGACATGCACAGGCAGAGAAACGTGATCAACGAGCTGACTGGCTCGACAAGAGACAAGCATGAAACCTGGCATCCCATTTAACGTCAAGGTAGGCCCATGTATGTCTGCCTAATGCTTTAAAATGAATCTGTTCATTGATTTATTTACGTTGCTTGGAGTGAAAAAAATATACATTTTCTTTTATGCCTGTATTGTATCTGAAGATTTGCACGGGCTCGCTGTGGACAGTGTGAGCAGCCTGTGATTGACAGAAACACAGGTGATGGAGAGAAACAGGCTCATATGTTAATGTAAGAACACCCTGTACAGACTCAGTGGTGGCGCTGTGTGAAAGGTCTTCGATGCCTCTGGATGTAATAGAGTATCAATAAAAGGATAAATTGATTATAGCAGCACATATTATTAATAAGAATCACTGATTAGTTAATACCACCACAATGCTCTAAAATTAATGACACAATCTGACTGTTTCTCCTTAAATCTAACATAAAAGATAGAGGAATTTATTATTAATATCTGTGATATTTCTCGGTTTGTATTTTCACACCAGTCTCTTATCACCTATTGAATCTGTGCTTGTGCAGAGCAGCTGAGTTAAACCACCTGTTTTGGTTGAAAAAAAAAAAAAAAGCTCAGAGGCCCCCTACAGGGCAAGTCAGCTCATTAGCTGCTTGACACAATTTCCACCTGAATCATTTTGAAAGTACGTCTTAAAATTAAAAATTTCTTGTATAGTTGAGCAGATGTATGGTCACTTAGGGTGCATTACACTATTGTTTTTTTTTTTTGTTATGACTTTGTCTGACCATAAGGCATCTTTTCTTTGATAAGAGAAAATATGCATTTTAGAGTTTAATTCAATTTAAGTCCTTAACTCTCCTGATCTGGAACACAGTAGATCTGCACTCTTGTATATACTATTTATATTGTAATGTGTAAAGTTTTATTGCAGTGGCTGCTTCTGTGTTTTATTATTTCGTATTGGCCTGTCTCGAGTCCCTGCCTTTATGCCCCATCGTCATTGTAAATGGTTCTCAGTTGACTTACCTGGTTAAATAAAGCCAAAAAATTAATATAAAAGTCCTAAACTGCAAACCCGGCAATACAGGAAATAATTTGTCATAGAGGATGAGAGAACAGGGTGCTTGTTTCCATGGCGCTGGTGACCTTGTTGCCTTGGTAACGACCAGCAACGCTTTGCAATGGCCTACAAGGTTTTAGTGCAAGAGCGTAGCTACAGTCAGTGGAGGATTTCCTATCAGCCGTCTGTATGAGCCATCACATATTGAATTATTGAATCAGAGATACCAGGGTGTGCATAACTTTGTCTGCTTTGAGGTTATGAGGCTGAAATGTTTATGTATTGTATTGTATGTATGTATTTATGTATCATAGTTGTGTAGATTTATTGGGACCTGGGCTACATAACCTGTTTGGTTCTTATTTTATTTTATATGTTTTTTAAAAAATGACAATAACACATGTAATGCAATAATCGTATGACTATATACACCCACTTGGAAACACATTTTGGTCTGCATTTTATAGGCTTGTTTTGTGTTACACATGTTTGAAACTTCTGAATCTTTGTGAGGAGGTTACATATGTGTGTACAGGCCAATGCAGATAAAAAATAATAAAGGTTGGAAACCACAGGTCTTTAAAAATATGCAAAAAAGAAAATTAAAAAAAAATGATCCACAGGCCTTTTTTTTTTTTTTTACAGAAGACATTTTTGCATGTCGCTGTGTCATGTGTTAACAATTAAATTATGATGGTTTATTGAATTTAGCTGCTTCAGTTTCATGTACCTGCTATGATGCATGTTGGCTCCCTGTCATTAATAGTGAGTAACACCTGCTATTATGACAAGTGGAAATATTCTGCTGTAAAAAGGCGTGTCAGGATATGACTGCTTGTCCATCAGGTCCAAAGAGCCAGTCCACCTGAGAGGACCACATCTGATACCTGAAGGCTCGTTAACACCATCCCAGCATCAGGAGCAGGAGGTGGAAACAACACCAGCAGACGTGTCCTGGGGATGCCTCTTTGTTTTGTCAGGGATGCATCAGAGAATGGGCCTCTGCTGAGCCAAAGGAAGAAACCATGGGTGTGTACAGTGTTTGTGTTGGGCAAATGTATGTGTGAAGCGTCACGCGTACTGTGTGCTTTAGAGGGTCGGTGGTGTGAATGTTTGTATATGTGTCCATGTGCGTCTGTACAGCAGTTAATCATCAACCTCATACAAGCCAGTGTTGCAGCACACGTCTGTCCGTGTCGCTTTATTTCTCAATGTGCTCCGTCTGTGAATCAGTGCTTTGACTTGTGTAACTCTTTCAGCATCACAGGGGCGCCCTTTCTCCTCTTAATTTAGACATATAGCTGTGTAATAGATCACAAAGCAACTTAACTCATCAGACTTTGTAATGTGACACCATGTGAACAGCAGCTTTTTAAGAGACACACAGCACATAAATGTTATCCACGATTCACTTATATCAGTTTTAATGGCCACTGCTGGTTTTTAGAGGGTAGGATGAACGACACCTGATATTTATCACTGATATTTCATTGTTGTTGTTTTTTGCATGTTAAAATTAATAAATAATAGTAACAAATAGTCTCAAAATTACTCTTCACACAATTAAAGTAGGCCTGCACTGCAACTATTTAAAATTTTGAAAATGTGTCAACTAACTAAATGTCTACAGGTTATCAAAAAACTTCACAAATTAAGTCAATCAGTGTTTTTCCATGATATGTAATTACTGTTGTGTTTCTGTTTCAGATATCTCCATGGAAGATCAACTGTTGGAGGACAAACTGATGTCTATACCACAACAATAATCACGCATACTTTCTCCTGGGCTGACTTGCCGTGATGACAGCTGCTATGGCTTTTTGTAATGAAAGCCTGCTGGAGGACTGCAGCTTCATCGGGCCGGACGGTGTGGAGGAAGCAGCTGAAAGTCTCCCATCAGAAGCTGCCACTCCGCTCATATCAGTCACTCTTCGTGTGACCCTAGCAGCCATAATGATCTTCATGATTACGATTGGTTTCCTCGGCAACGCGATCGTGTGTCTGATAGTTTACCAGAAACCTGCCATGCGTTCTGCCATCAATCTCCTCCTCGCCACATTGGCCTTTTCTGACATTATGCTCTCTCTGCTCTGCATGCCGTTCACTGCGGTCACTGTGGCCACCGCCGACTGGAGCTTTGGAAGTGGGTTCTGCCGAGCATCCATCATGCTGTACTGGCTGTTTGTCCTGGAGGGCGTGTCCATACTGCTCATCATCAGTGTGGACCGCTTTCTCATCATTGTGCAGCGGCAGGACAAGTTGACCCCACACAGAGCCAAACTGCTGATTGCGGGTTCGTGGGTGCTGAGCCTGTGTGTGTCTCTGCCGTCTGTCGTCGGGTGGAGGACAGGTGCAGCAGGTATCGGGGGTCCCTGGGCACCGCAGTGCGTGCTGGGATACAGTGACTCTCTGGCAGACCGTGGATACACAGTGCTTTTGGCGGTAGCAGTGTTCTTTGTCCCATTTGCTGTCATGCTGTACTCTTACATGTGCATCCTCAACACGGTGCGCCGCAACACGCTGCGCATCCACAACCACACCAGCGAGCATTCCTGCCTGCCAGCCCTCAACCAAGTCAGTAAAATGAGGCTCACTGGGCTGCAGCGGCCCCCTCAGATCAAGGTGGACATGAGCTTCAAGACCCGAGCCTTCACCACCATCCTCATCCTCTTTGTGGGCTTCTCGGTGTGCTGGCTGCCGCACACCGTGGTCAGTCTGCTGGCCGTATTCAGCCGGCAGTTCTACTACAGCTCAGTGTTCTACCCAGTCAGCATAGGAGCTCTGTGGCTCAGCTACCTGAAGACGGTCTTCAACCCCGTCATCTACTGCTGGAGGATCAGAAAGTTCAGGGAGGCCTGTCAGGAGTTCATTCCCAAGAGCTGCAGACTGTGTCCAAGAGTGCCAGGCAGGAGCCGCCGGAGAGTGAGGCCCAGCAACATCTACGTGTGCAGCGAGACTCAGTCAGCTGTGTGAAACAAGACGCAGAAACAAGCAGCCGAAGACACTGCTGCTAACTCTTTTATTGCATAATAGGCAATCAGAGACGACTCTAGCTCCCCATAACAGAGTATAGCGGCCACTGACAAAAGAATCTCGAAGGCTCATCTGACAGCAAAGGAAAGCGGTGAATACACTCAAAACATAGAAACACTTAAACTGAAGTTGATTATTTTTTAATTGGCAAAAAACATTAACTCAGCAGCAGTTAGGGTCAGGGTTAGTTTCCATGTCAGTACTCTGGCCTGCTTCTCCAAACAGGACCTGCAGCTTGCCATCAACTGCAGGTAATACACTATGGATGAGTGTTTCAAACTGCCCAACAAATCTAAACTATCCCTTCAAAATAAATAAATTCTTTGACAGCCGAACAACTCCATGAAGAGAAAATATCCAGAATAGTCCCTGTGATTTTTATGTCTGCTGCTCTCAGTTTCTGTCTACTTCTGTGTTTCATGTTTTATCCCAGAAGCATTTAATCAATGCCGGTTTTTTTCTTCAGACTCAACTTGCAGGCTTTGAGTTGTGGTGGTGAAAATAATTCTGTTGTCAGTTATGTGATCGTTTTCACGAATAAAGCCTAAAAGGTATTAATGTTCTCAAGGAAAATCTTTAAGCTTTAAGCTGACATCTTGAAAAAAGAAATGTGTAGAAATAGACAACCTTGTGTGTTGAAACTGTTATTTTAAACCACAAATGTGTCCACAAAGACGTGTGTCTGTTATTGAGCTGTGAATGTTTACGCGAATGTATTATATTTTCATGAATAACAAAACCTGATAAATAAATACAGTTTTTAAAAGAAGATGTATTGACACACGGCTCAGTGATTGGATGAAAGACACATCCAGCCAGCTGCTACAATGTACACAATGGAAAGGTGTTGCTGGGATACTGAGGACTCCTATTCACTGTGAGTGGATGTATATCCTCCTCACTGAGGGCAGCAACATTCACAGCAGTGTGTGTATTAAATCTGTTTGGAGAGTGAGGCCTGTGCCAAATATGTTATTAACTTTGCTCAAATAAACACCAATTAAGTGAATATACAGTAAATTTGGATTTCATCTCTAAAATGTGTGTGACATTATAACTGAATTTACTTTAACTGCATTTTGAGATATTTGTTCAATTGCCAGAAAGCTTAAAGACAAATTGTTATTGTGCGAACACCGGCAATCTACCCGCCAAATAGAGGCCGTGTTGCTGTACAGCACGAGACAGGAAGATGGTGCTGTTCTTCCTTGGCAAATTAAGTTATCTCCTTTCCTGCTCAAGTCTCAACTCATTATCTCACTCAATTGCTATTTTGTTTTTCTATTGAGTTGTTGAACAAATTGGTGATAGTCCAGAGGTCACTGAGCTCAGCAGCAGCAGCAGCAGCAGATATGTTTGACATGAAGAAGTGGAGTGAATGATGTATTTGATTTTGTAGATCTACCAGAAACTGAGAATGCTGAAAAAGAAGCATCATCCAATCTGTTACAGATTCTTTATGAATGCAATCACAATTCGCAGCTTTTTTTTTTTTTAAAATCAAAATAGTGTCTTGATTATTTTCCAATTAACTGATGAAGGTATAACTGATGAATGTATAGTGAAAAATGTAAATCAAAAAGTCCTAAAGCCCTTATTTTAATACCAGCAGTCAAGATATTATTATTCTCTCAAAACATTTCTGTCACTCCAATAAATTTAATTGTTTTACTTGAAGTTAATTAAACGATTATTAGGTCTGATTGGAATGGATGTTAAATATTGGTGACCTGTGACAATCCCTTGCAGTCAAGACACATAGTAATGAGAAAGTACTTGTTGACCTACAGAAATACGTAACCAACCCTCTACATTTACTCACGTGCCAACACATGAGAACCAGTGTACCGTAGAGACTCTCCCTCTTAATATATACCTCATGGTTGCTTCTACATCACATTACTCTCTTAACCTTATCACTTAACTCAGTAACTTTCTGACCTAATAAAAAGCTAATGAAAAAGAACTCCTCCTATAGTAGTCTCCTACAAAAGGCACAACCAGTAGAAACCTGTGTGTGTGTGTGTGTGTGTGTGTGTGTGTGTGTGTGTGTGTGTGTGTGTTCTGCAGTGGAGATAAATTGCCAGCCACCTGAATGGATGGAATGAATTCCAAGTTGTTTTTTCAGGGAGCTGGTGCAGAACAGAAACTTGAAGTTGTCTTTAAACCATGACTACAAAGGCAACTGATGAGATATCTTTATCAGATCTGCTATATGTACTCAGTGGTTATCATTTGTGTATTTCAGGAGAAGGCACAATGTGTCTCCTGGTTTATTAAACAGAATGGGCTCCTTCTTTCTGTGGGCTTCTGTTAAAGATCTGG
>JAOWBC010000002.1:16965813-16998388 GCA_028566105.1 Hypoplectrus providencianus | reverse complement strand
ATTAATATTAATAATAATAATAATAATAATAATAATAATAATAATAATAATAATAATAATAATAATAATAATAACACAATCACTAAATTACTTTTTTTTTTCTAATTTAAAAAAGTATTAAATAACAAAAACGTGAATGTCATGTTGTGTTGTTATGCCGCGGTGCATCCCGGGACAAGATCATCATCCAATATGGCGACTTCCACGGGACAAGATGGAAAGGCTGTCTCTACCTCGAATGTTGATCTGTTACTGCACCCTGAGCTGCTGTCCGAAGAGTTTATGCATCTTATTTTAAATGAGGTGAGTAAATGTTTCGAGGGAAACGTGTGATGTGTCATTTAATGTGGAGGATGATGAAGGTAACCATAATGTTAGCATAACGGCTAACTGTATATGTTGTTTTATCAGCAGCGTGTTTTTCTGACCCCCCACACGTTCATTAATGTAAGTGAATAAATTATTGTATCTCGTTACCTTTCTATCTGATTTAGAAACATGTTAGTACCAAAGGCTGTGAGAGTCGGGACCGGCTCACGGAGCTTTACCTCCGGCATGTCATCCCGCTACCGCAGAGGACTTTACCCCGCAGCCGCTGGGGGAAGAGGATGGAGAAGACCCGAGCGAGGCTCACTCCAGTCGGCCACAGGTCAGACTGGTACCGATAACTAAAGAGGAGCCTTTAAACACAAACCTTAGTGTCTTCTTATGGGCAGTTAGAAGGCCCATTTCTGTGGTGGAATGTAACTAAGCAATGTAATGAAATAACCCACTATGATTAAAGAGACAGACCAAAATCCAAGACACACATGCTCCCTCCCTCCAGTTTAAATAGTTTTTGCGTGAGAGTTGGCGATATCGGCTATTGACATGAACCACTTGATTTGTGGTGCCTTGCTCTGCACAGTCTTCCTCTGATAATATTTAGACTGCCAGAGAGCAGCATGGACTTCCTCTAACAGTGAGCTGGATGGTCATCTTCAAAGGCATTTTTGTGCTGATGAATGTCCACCGTCTGCTTAATGCTATTAATTATTATCAATGCTATAAAAGGAAATAGTTCAGTATAATCACATGATGGTCGGTTTAATGGTGTAACACAGAGCTAAGGGTGCAGTTTTAGGGGGATTTATGCGCTGTCAACAATTTAGCTGCCGCTGCAGGGGGGAAGGCATCTAAGTGTCCTGGAGGAGTGTTTCTCCATGTGCATCTGCTTGGA
This sequence comes from Hypoplectrus providencianus, assembly GCA_028566105.1. Classification (NCBI taxonomy): domain Eukaryota; kingdom Metazoa; phylum Chordata; class Actinopteri; order Perciformes; family Serranidae; genus Hypoplectrus; species Hypoplectrus providencianus. Next base: position 16,997,169 of record JAOWBC010000002.1, on the reverse strand, counting down.
AAAAATGAGCCTAAATGATCAGCATGAGTTCAGTTCCTTTAAGTGTAAATCATTTAAAACTGTTGTCATTGTTGTTTGGTTATTTCCATTTCCAGTAACGACCACAATAGGAAAAGGCCTCTGATTGTGTTCGATGGCAGTTCCTCTCACTCTGGCCCACTCAAAGTGAAGAAACCAGAGGGAGGCACAGTGTCAGCCAGAATCACTGACAGGTTAAAACCTCCTCCTGCTGCAAACCTGTCCAACCCCATCCGCAAGCTGTCTGGAAACACGTCTTCCTCTTCCTCATCTATTAATTGCAGCATGGATGCAGCAAACCTTAAACGAGAGGCAAACAGCTCGGTAGAAAACTTTTCTTTGTTACCCTTATTTTTTCATTTCACACAAATATATTGTTTAATTCAAGAAGAAATACAAAATTATCAATATTATGTGTTAATGTATTAATGTATTTCACAATACAGATGATTCCTGGGGGAAACATGGATAATAACTGATGCCAAAAACTTAACCTAAAATGTTTTTTGGCCTAGTAAAGCCGGAAATGGTTTCTCATTGTTATGACTAACTACATTATTATCTTATTTTGAGTTTCAAAGATCCGACAACAGGCGCTAAGCTACAAGTAGAAAAAACTGTCTTTGTGACTCAAATGTAATTTGGGGCAAATAAATTTGAAATCCTGATGCTTCATCTTCTGTCTTCTCAGGGTGCCATGAAGTCTCCAGATGTGAAGAAAAAGATCCAGCATGTCACATGGCCCTAACGTTGGTGGTTTAAAGCTCAGAAAACATCCCTCACAATGGTATCTAACAGGGAGAGCGCCCCTGCCCAGTCAAACAGAGTGTCTGTCAGCTGCCCAAGATGTCACATGAACTGCAATTAGGCTTTGCAAGCAAAAAGCCAGTGATGTGAGTATGTATGTAACACCGATTAGGTCTGTTTTACTTGATGGCTCGGCCCCTGAGTTAGTCACAGTACATCAGCTGGTGTTGTTGCTAGCGCGGCTGGTAGTATTTTGATTGATAAATGTGAGCAAGTTGAGGTAAATGGTAAATTTTAGCCATAAATGTACCATGACAAGGCTGAATATTACAAAACCCTCACAATCCAGTGTCTTCTTTTTTGTAGATCACATTAAACATCAGCTTCTTGTGTAAATCCAAATCCAGCCTTTAGGATTTTAAAGAAATTTTACATCACAAATCCAGCAATACAAGGTTCTGATAGTATAGGGGGCACAAGAAGAATCTATTGTAGGTTTTGTAGGTTATTGAGGTTTTCACTCTTACTCCATACAACTTGGGCTTTACTATGTTCTTCTTTAGCACAGGCTCAAAATTTCAAGGCTGGCCATTCAATTGATATCTTTTACTGCCATCAGAGGGCAGATCTAAATCATAACAAATCTGCCTTTAACAAGATCTTGCATATCTGGTCTGTGAAATCTAGCTCTACAAGGCGCATGAATACTTTTGCATAAATGCATGACTACTTTCTCGGCACTCTCAAATTTACAAAAACAACAACAAAATATTAACAAATCCGTTCAAAACCCAGGTCACGCGGATTGTGTCTCTGTAAAGGTCAGCTTTACAATTTTTTTCCCCATAAGTGAAAATGGTATGGTAGAACTGTCTTAATTCAACCTTTTTTATTCTAGAGCTTGATTTTCATCCATCACACATGAACCCAGGTAGGGATAATTCATTGGGGGTCAGGTTGAGGCCACGACCTCCGACCTCGCTACTCACACAGACCTAATGGGAGCTCAGGCCCTTTAAGACAGTTAAGTCCTTCCCACTAAATGTTTCCCACTTCCTGCACTTACAACATCACAGCTATCCTGTTATTTACACCACAGAGTACTGAAAACCCTTTAATTGTGTCAAAGCCGCCTCACAGCTCTCGTTCAGTCTGCAGAGCTGACAAGATGGGGGGGCAGCTCTGAGGACCATCCTGCTTTTGAAGTTACGAGCTTCCTTGTGTTTCACAACCTCAAGTGCCCTTAACATTGATCAGCAATTACCCTAAAATCTCACTAAGGGAGACCTTCTAGAGGAGAAAACAGGTTATGCTGCTTTTTGTTTCTGAAATGCCATCTATAGAAATTACAGTTGTTGATATTCTGTTTCTGTGCAGAGGTTTGTTTTGGCCAGAAGGCACTTCAGAGCCAGCTCTCCTGGCCAGAGCCAGTTCCTTGGATGTCAAAATGCCAAGAGCTGGTTTGAGATTAAGTATCCGCTCTGATCATCCGTAGTTCATAGTATTCATAAGTCACAGCTAGAATATCAACATGGCAGCAAAGAAGTGTCTCAGTGTTGCAGCAAACTGGATGACCTTTAAAAAGGAAACAACAAACAGTCATTCAGAGCGTATGTATTCAAAGTGTAAAAGTAGCTGTGTTTTTCCCTTCTCAATGAAGTCTATGCTGTTTCACAAGTTGATCAGGTTTTTAACATGGAAGTGTAGCCTGGAATTAACATTTTCTACAGCTGGATCATGAGCTACTTCTATCCATTTTAAAACAGAGGAAGCATATAACCCACAAACGCATATCTGAACCATCACAAAGGACTATGGAATAAACTAGGAATATTTCTTTTAAATATATTTATTTGTGTGCGATTATGTTTGTATTTAACGTATTTGACTCTGATGTACACTCACAAAACATTTTGAATCCACTGTAAAATCCAGTGTCATGTTTGTACCAACATTTTTTTAAATAAATTTTCTCAATGCATTGAAAGAAAAAGGCAGCTTTGCTGTCAGTTTCTGATGTGCCAGTATTGAAACATATGCAGAACTGAACTTCACATAATCTTAAAGTTATGTTGTGGTAAAAAAGTTGTTTACAGGAACATTGACAGCCTGACTCTTTCCCAAAAGTGAAGCCAAAATATTTTGAATGCCCCCTGGTGGCTGGCTGCAGTAAAGGTATTAACCCTGCCCCCCTCATGTAGTGGATTGGACATGAGCCAAACTTAATGGATACAAAGTTCAAACCAAAGCTGGTTTGGTCATATTATGTAGTGCATATCATTGTGATGCATATTTAAATCCTAATTTTTCTGATATGTGGAGCTTTAATATGCTTTTAAAAGGGCAGGTGTTTTGTGTGGGAACTCGATCTAATGACAACACCAGAGCAAGATAGCAACTGCCACTTCCAGGATATTTTGCCGTCCACTCTCTAGAGTTTACGTTTTTTAGACCCACAAACCTTCTGTAATTTTGGTAAATAATGTTTGCGTGCAATAGAAATTCATTCCTCCCTTTTTGGGATAAACAATTCTGAAATTCATGTGATTTAATGCACAGCTACATTCAGTAAATATAAGAGTAATACAGAGTTTTATTATTTTTTAATTGCAGAAATCATTCACAAAACTTCAACTAAAGCTTGTACATGCACAAAGCAATAATTATGATCACACTCAAAAGTGGATAGGCTACATTAATAATAATATAATAATGAATTGATGTAGATTTATTTCAAAATGCTTCATACAGATATCTGCAAACCTGTGCTTTTTCAGTTGCAAGAGTCTTTACATTAATGCCGACAGTTTTAATTTTAATTAGTGGTTACTTGTTTCTCAATATTTAACCTAAATAAACTGCTTAAATTCAAATAACACAGTTAGTAGTTTGTATATAATGGCATACAACAATGTACATTTATAGTGAAACTAGGCTGTAAAGATGCTATGGATGCTTATTCTCTGTGATTCGATAGTATTTATTCTATCTTCATCATTCATCTGTTCTCAAATGGCCATCCAGTCAGATCTATTCGTCGTCCTTAAGACAGAATTAGATGTCCTTGCCGCACTCTGGGCACAGGATATCATCACGTTCGGTGAGGAAGCCACGGCCGACCAGGGACACGGAGCACTTCTTACAGTTGAAGCAGTCATTGTGCCACTGGCGCTCCTCAAAGGAAATGTACTTGCTGCCTCCAAGGCCTGAAAGTGAAGGAAAAAAAAATCCAAGTAGAAACAGCGAAACGTTTTATAAACTGCTTCTTTTAGATTTAGGGGGTTGTGACTATTACCGCTTATTGGGGTGGTGCAGGAGGCACACTTCTTGGCATAAAGGTTGCAGAAGCAGTTGAGACAATAGGCAAAGTCATCTCTAGAGGTGAACCTCTGGCCAGACAGCTGCTGCTTGCAGCTAGTGCACAGGAAGCAGTCCTTGTGCCAGGGCTGGTCACGGTAGGTCACCCCGCCAGTGGTAATGGGCTAATTAGGGGGAAAAGGAGTGTTAATTTTCATACTTTTTGATGCACATACAGGTATAATCATTGTACTTTAATAAAATAATTGGGATATCAGTTACCTTCTTGCAGTGCACACACTGCATGGCAAACTGCTTCTCGTAACAGGGCACACAGAAGTTATGGTTGTCCTTAGGGATGAAGCTCTTGGTGCCAATGGGCTGCTGGCATCTCTGGCAGGTGAAACAGGTCTCGTGCCAGCTGTTCCCCTTGTGCTCCATCTTCCTGGAGCCTTTAGAGAAACATAAAAGAAATGAAAGTGAAGGGAAGACAACAGCAACAAGAAATGATAAGGAAAACAAATATGCATTTAGTTTTAATCCATACAACATTCAAATTAGCCTGACCACTATATGGAAAAGTGCATAAATTAAATGTTATTAAGTAACAGGTCTGGAAATATGAGGAATTTCATACATGTTCTGTGAGTGAGTCCATATGTCAGTTGTCTGAGAACTAAAATGCCTGTGGCACCATGAACACCTTTTCTATATGCACGCAGCACGCCCTAGGCCTAATGTGAAGCCAATGTGGAACATAAACCTGATTTATCTCTAATGGCCAGCAGGGGGCGACTCCATTGGTTGTCAAAAAAGGAGTCTCATTCTGTGAAAGAAGTTAGTATCCTACTTTTCAGTTTATTACGTTAGTAAACATTTTCCTGATGATTTTATCATCGCAGTTAAAGTCTTCAGCAATACAGCTTGATTCTATTTTTGTAAATAATTTAGATTAAATAGTCAATAAAGCAGGTGTAAACTAATCTCAAACATAGATTCAATAAACCTGTTAATTCCATAAAATTGGATTTCGCAATCTGTTGCATTGACATCGGCTTCACTAAAATATGCCGCTCTCCGTGGCTCTGATCCTACCTGGCATGATGGTTTTCTTGCACTGATGGCACTTGGAGGAATACTCGTTGGAGTAGCACTCAGTGCAAAGGAGCTTTTCATCCTTGGTGGAGAAGGGCTTATCCACCAGGGAGCGCTTGCACTGGAAGCACATGAAACACTCCTCATGCCAGTGACGGTCCTTGTACGACAGATCCTACAAGAGCATCAGATGGACTGTTAGAGCTGGGCAGACTTTGTTCAAAGTTGGTGTTATAGACAGAAATCCCCAGAAAGAGATAATAGAGCTCATTTCAACCATATAGGTTGGGACTTGTCTCACCCTGGTGTTGCAGCCAATTGGCTTCTTGCACTCCTCGCAGGTGTTGGAGTACAGGCTCTCGTAGCATTTCACACAGTAGGGATTCTCCTCTCTCAGGACGTACTTCTTCCCAAACAGGGACTCCTTGCAGTAGTGGCAGTCGTAGCGCTCGGTCATTTTAAACCAGAGTCACTCACCTGAAACAGGGAACCATACAAAAAAGATAGACGTGAGAGGAAAAAAAGTGTATAAATAGTGAGAAGCTGAGGTGGACCCTCACATCTGTATATCACATTTAAAACAGCTTCATCTGGATGATTGTCCAAATGCCAACACTCAAATATACCAACATTAAGCCTTTCAGACAGGTTTTACTTTACTATTTCAAACACATCTGTGCAGTGACACTGACACTCAGCAGATAGCAATTTCTAAAATTAAATTCCAAGCAGCAATAAATGTTTTCTTGGACCCATCAGTATCAAGATCCCTCACATTACAGGTTTTCTTTCCCCATGTCGCATTTTCCCTCCTTTCATCTCCCTCATCTCTCAGCAGTCCTTCATTTTGTTCTCAGTGTCAGAACTAGAAGCTGACAGATGATGAGGATATAAATAACCCCTATCAGTCCTGCTTAGAGACAGTCAACTTTCGCCTCATTGCATGCCAGCGCTCACCATGCCGCTGCACACTGACCCATCCGTCACCTCACGTCCAGCTGTCAGCACCAGATCACTGTATCCCTTGTAATCGTGCGTGTGAGTGTGTGTATGTGTGTAAGTGGGTTTGAATGGCACTCATAATAATGGCTATTCACAATCTGCATGTGTTTGTGGTCTGCCTGTTAAGCCCCCTAGTTATCCCACCTGTGGCTTAATACTCATATATATACTCTCTATGGACCAAGGATAATATGGTCCACATGTATGAGTGTGTAAACAGTAAATGCACCTTTATTCTTTGCAAAAAAAGAAATTAGATGAGAATGTAAAGGTTAAGTTTCAGTGGAAAAAAGTTTGACTACTCTTTCTTATTTCTTGAATTAATTGAATTGCTCTGCTCTGTTGTTATTCCCTCCATCCTGCTTTTTTATTCTCCTCAGACAGTCGGACCCTCTTCCCCTTGATCTATTTGTGATCACTGTGTTTCCCCCCCTCAGTGCTCCAACATGAGATCCGAGGGTGATTTGTAGAGGTTGGTATCTTTTATCTGGTTGAAGTTGAGACGTATAATCTTCCCGTCCTCTCTGCTCCCAGTTATCCTTAACCCCTCCCACATTCCCTCATTGTCTGTTGCTCCCACCATGACTCACCTAGCTTATATCAGGAATTATCTGACTCCTAAAAATACAAAAAGGATAATCTCAACTGCCACAAATAAAACCTGCAGCTATTCAGACATGTCATGCAGCTGTTTCTGAGCTTCTGGGGTCTCTTTGAAGCTGTCCATCCTGGAGTCTCCCAGTGTGAATTGCCTGATGCTAAACTGAGACATGGACACCGATGGAAAGTGTTTGACCACTGGTCTATCCCCAGAAATGTCCGGTGCTTAAAGGCACTTCATCCCCCGCAGACAATCATGTCTCTGTGCATTATGTTCACAGCAGTTATGTTTCAACTGACATGTATTTTCCAGGAATTAAGCTGTGTGATGCTGAAAAAACAAGTCTGTCATCTCATGAATTTTAACACCTTACATGGCTCAAGAAACGTATCAATCTGCAGCCCTTTATCCATAATTCCAGATCTTTTAAAAATATGAATTAAACTGTTTTTAAATGTTATCCAATTATCTTTAAAAATGCGAAACATACACCAATACCAATACTTTTTCTGGGGTTGAGACCTCCAAACTGCTTACTAACTTTGATTTTCAACTCTTCCAAAGCTTTGACTTCCTGTTGAATTAAATAATTATGAGCAACTGCCACTATTAATAGCATTGTAAGTGGATAATGGAATGAAATGAAATCAGATTAAGCTCTAAATTGAAAATGTTCCTGTTAGGCATTGAATTACAGATCATACTGCAGGCAAATGCAATATAGATGAAAGTTTGCAATTCAACCTAAACCATTTCAACAACTTTCCATTTAATAAAAACTGCATCAATCATAATCGGTACTTCATAGGAATTTTTTCAGGAATGGTTTAATCCCTGAGTTGTTGCATTTTTTTAAATGTGACTAGAAGATTCTAGAGAGAATTGCACCACAAAAAAGTCATAATAACAAGTGAGAAGCACCTTTACTGACTGCTTTGCTGCAGTGTGAGTGTGAGGAAACAGGAGGAAGGAAAGGTGGAAAGGACCTAACAGGGGTCAACAGGGGTTGTGCTCTTTTTTTTGTTTTTCTTTGAAAATAGATGAGAAGAATGAATTCATAAAGGAGTGAGTCAAGCTGTCTCTGAGACAGACAGACAGACGGTGGGGAGAGAGGAGAGGGTTAAATAGTGAAGGTACTCCTGAGGGTGGAAAGAGGGAGAATATGAGCAGGTGGGTGGGGAGGCAGACAGGAGGATGCCGGAGCACGCTGAGTGTCCCGGAGAATGGAAGACACGTTGGATGAAGACTGGTGAAAGGATGAATGGGTGGAAAAGATGGACGAGTGAGTGGATGGAGAGTGGAGCAGTTGAACAGAGTTGGGTCTTACCTTCCTGTCTCAGGAGTGTGCCTGTGCGGAGTCTGGGGCAGACTGAGAGAGGAGGCTCCGGGTGAGCTGTAGTAACTCCTGATTGCATTACTCCACCCATCAGGGGCTAATTGAAAATGGGGGAGGGGCAAATGCTGGAGGGGGAGGGGATCTTTTTAAAGATTCTTTCATTTGTTTTTAAATCTTTACATGGTCTTGCCCCACCCTACCTCTCTGAGCTCATCCACCCCTACGCTCCTGCCCGGTGCCTCAGGTCAGCTGACCTGCTGCTCCTTGAGGTACCAAGGTCGAAGCGGAAGCTCAGAGGGGACAGAGCTTTTTCGGTCGCTGCTCCTCTGAGCATCAGACAAGCCTCATCACTGTCCTCTTTTAAATCTTATCTGAAAACTAATTTTTATTCCTTGGCTTTCAACCCCACATGAGACTCTGCTCTTGTTTTAGTGTTTTTATGGTTTGTTTTCATTTACTGTTTTATTATTTTTTTGTTGATTTTAATAATCCTCTTTGGATGCTATTTCTGTGTATTTTTACAGATTTATTGTCTGTTTGTATGTTTTTTAGTTATTGTTTTAACTATCATGTACAGCACTTTGTTTCAGCTGTGGTTGTTTTAAAGGGCTCTATAAATAAGGTTGAGTTAGGTTGAGTTGAGGTGATCTATAAATACAACGGCGCTTCACAGAGATAACCCCAAGGCCCCCTTTCACTTGCTCATTCTGCCACAGCGAGACCGCGAGGCCTTTTAAGGTCACTCAGTTGTTCACTCTCTCACTCTGTGGGTCACTCACTGAGTTCTCAGCTTTTTTGAGTACTTTTGTTTCTCCCCACAACAGCCTTATCAGATCATCCCGCATTATCCCACTTCCTGGAGAAAAGCATTCCTCTCAACTACTGTTTTCTTTGCATGAGAGACGACACTCTTATCATTATCACAACAGTACACACATGCACTCGGTTACATAATGCCACAATCTTCCTATGGCCGTTTGATAGAAAGGACACTGAGGGTCAAACGTCAAACATTGTTGCCCTGTGAGATTTTTTCCAACTCATATGTCTCATCTGTCTTTACCTCCCTTTATTTTCCCTCACAGGGGAATACGCATTCAATCCCAAGCCTCCAGTGTGCCAGGTACAGGATCCAGACCCTATAATGACAGACACCCCCGTGGTTTCTAAGAAAATTGTAACACTAGTTTCCACAACCCCACACTCTCTTGTTCACACTGCTGCACCACCCTCTATCGAACGCGCACTCACCCCAGTCCTCCTCTCCTTATCCCTCTCTCTCTCTCTCTCTCTCTCTCTCTCTCTCTCTCTCTCTCTCTGGGTTTTCCGCCCTGGTGGTCCCTGGACACTCTCCAGTGAGAAAATGCGTCACTAGATTCAAGAGCTTTATTTATAGTCTGTCATAGAGACATTAGTGCCTGTGCCTTGTGTTGTATGTGTTATGTATTTAAAGTAAGTACCATGGATGGCACTGAAATTAGGCATTTTGTACATTCCCCAGAGGAGGAGTTTCACTAACTTTGGCTTTTCACTTCTGCTGTTTTGAGTGATATATATTTACTTTTATTTAATGGATTGCCATGAAATCTAATATACACAGTCATGTTTCCCCTCAGGATGACTTGAAAAAAATTTGTGGTATCTTAAAGGGACAGTTCATACCAAAAAGGAGATATTAGCTGTAGAAACCTTTGTCTTCTCCTGAATGTTACAGAACTATGTCGCTATTCACCAAAAATGACTATCAAAAATCATGACCCAGTTTCTCACTGTAATCTACGGACTTAGTGGTTCACAGATTGATGTTGAAGCTAAGAAAATAGTTTCTACATGAATCTGCTCACAAAAACCTGATCAGGATGTTATCGGACTTTTGAATGAGCGTTTATCAGTCGTTATCATCTCATAAGTATCAGCAAGTAGATGCCTACTCTGCTGTCAAGTAGGTTGTTATCAGCCCATTCACTTGTTCACTTGTTCTGTTATATTTCACTTAGGTTGAGGCACTGAAAAAGGCCACTCTTTTGCTCGGTTTAGGCTACAATATTAATGCTCCAAGGTTAGCGCTATAAAGTTATGTAGTTATGAAGAAGTTGTTGATATCAGAAGTGCCATAGTGACTTGGGTTACATTTCACAGTAACACACAGAATGTAGGTCATGTTATGCAACCAAAACACTGGTATATTTGGGGAAAGTCTTGGGTTTGTTTGATTCTTAAAAATGTTCTTCTTCCTCTCAGAAACTCTTTGACAAGGAGAAAATGGTAGAAATTCCAGTAAGATCAACTGAAGAAGGATCTCGCCCCATGGACGTGCAATTTTGTGCAATTAAACGTAAATCAACATAATGAAATTACAATATTTCTGTTTAAAAGCTCGTCATAGAAAGATACATTATATTTTCCTGGGGGAATAAATTCCACTCTAAACAGGTTTGAAATTTGCAGCTGAGACACACAGTGATCATCGGACCATTCAGTGAAATTGAAGTCAGATGACAGTTAGTCAAACAGAAGAAGAAGTTGTGCAAGTTCAGAAGATGGGACTGGGAATAGATTTTATTAGATTACTCAGCCAAACAGACATGTGGTATCCTCTCATTTATGCATCCCACTGGGTTTATAGTAAAAATGTCAGAAGATTTCCTTTAAATGAGCATCAATATAAATCACATACTGTATGTCCATCACTTCATCACTCTCGTGTTGCCAGTTTATATATTAGGTATATTGCAATAATACTTAAGTATTTAACTCAGGCATGGAAAGCAATCATTTCAGTTCATTTAATTTCAAGGCATGTGGTCTAATGTCCTCAAGGACCACTTTGTTTCATGCCACACTGAAGTATTTCCCAGAACTGATCTGGAGTGCCCTGAGTCTTTGCCCCCCAGCCCTCAGCCTGTGCTTCTTGCTTGTTTTTAGCTGGGACACAGTTACCCCCCCCCCCCAAGCTGCACCCTGGATCGAGGCCTCCAACTCAGCTGCTAGCGCCAGGGGATAAAGGTGCAGCTGTCTGGGCACTGCAAGGCTATCGTGATGCTAAAGCCCGGTGCTTACTTCTGCTGCACATACAGCCATGTGGAAAGGTCAAGCCGGGCAGACCCCATCATCACTAGTGAACCGTTAATCATTAATGCTGCAGCATCCAATTGGACTGGAATTTCTCTGGGTCACCCAAGATCCAATATGATCCCCTGGAAGAACTTCACCGCACCGCCTGTTGAACTGCTTGAAAGGGATCCCAGCAACTGACTTTAAAGAACGTGCAGCTTCATAATGGAGGTCTCACGTGGGCAATTAGAGCTGATGAAGAGAGACAGAATCATTTTGGGCTCCCACTGTGGGAATAGGATATAGTTACAGATTAGCGAGTGTAGCTACCATTGCTTTGATTTGATGCTGAAGGCTCCTCATAGGGGGTCTGGATTCTGCAGTCCTAGTCCTGGATGTTTACTCAAAAGCCCTGAATCTTTACCTCAAACTTTGTGTCTGGTTTGATCGTCAACCATAGACTATATAATTTATAAGTCTGTAGAGTGCCTGTTTGAACCATTTCGTTCAGACTAACAGCTGTCACCGTCTTGCTTTTCTTACATATGGACTGGGGAGAAGCGAGTGGTGAACTTATGGGTGTATCTGAAAATAAACTCTTAACACTTAAACAAAATGTACATTACTTACCATAATAACTGAATCGTTGACTCCTTGGAGTTTCGTGTAGAACAGCTGAAAGCTGAACAAGAAGTTTAAATTAACATTCCTGAACTGAAAATACACAGTTAAGGGTCAAAGCTCTGAGAAGAAAACACTGCATACAAGTTCACGGCTATTTAGACGCAGACAGTGTCAAGGAAGCCATGCCCAATTGTCTTGAAGAAGATTTGAAGTTAGTGATTGAGACCATAATCTTGCCACAAACATTTTTACTGAGTTAATAAATTAAATAAGAAGTGGTTGACATAAACAGCACTGGACTTATTTTGCACCCAACGGTGTCGACCCCTGCTGGTCTTCTATAAAGAATTCAGGCCTGCCTCGATGCTCAGACTGTCAGGTTGCCAACTGCTGGCAAATCAATAAAGCAGCTCTATTACTGGGTAAGTTGTCACGATCTGTATATCTGCCCTTACATTGTCATGGCAGTTTTCTCCTCCTGAGGTGAAAAGTGAAGCTAATTTAGTGCCAAAAGCTGCAGTTCCCTGTTCGGCCACTTGAGGCTTGCTCCAAAACGAGTTGTTTCTCACGAACTCCCTGACCCTGACTGGTACAACAGTTTTTGATCTCCATAGCTAATTTCCCCTTAATCCAATAGGAGTGTGAAGTTCTTTTTTGACTCACCGATTTCGATAATATGAATGCTTAAAGTGATGGATGATATTGCTGCTTTGAGTGACAGGTGGGTGCACTGAGTTAAACTTGTTCATTGCCTGCACTGTTTTGCATATGGCTTCAAAGAGATGCAGGATAAGTAAATAAGCCAACCTATCTGTAGCTTAAATGTTTATAACATTTGTCTCCGCCCTGCACAACACGAGAGGATTACTTGACTCTCCTTTGTTTTTGGTGAGAGTAAGATGAAAAGACTGTTACCACCCATTTGGTATAAGGTTACATTGATACACATAAGGTTCTGCTACCACTTATGTGCAGACGGTTTTGTTATTAACAAACTGAATTATGAACTAAGAGGAAAAGATGAAATACTGTCCAGAGATAAGAGTCACTGAAAGAAGATGATCTCATCATGCAGACTAACCCCCCCTTCACCATAAACGCATGATTTTTTTGGCTGCTTTTTGCCTATAATTATGAATTATGTATCCTTAGCTCGCCTCAACTTTCTGCTTGAACTTTCTCCAGCAACTTAATTTTATTATATTTAACAAGAATTTCTTCAATTTGTGCAAGGCATTTAGTGTCATGAGGCATCCCGTAGATTGGACAAAATCCCCTCACAAACCTCAGTTGTTGGGCCTACAATATGAATGCAGATTGACAAGTGAATTAGGCTATTATTTATGCATAGGCATAGAAAGAACTATTTATTTGTCTCAGATGGATGATATAGCCTGATCTCTGCCATGTCAACGAACCTGATCTATCCCATAAATGTTTCCTAGCATGAATCAGACAGCCGGAGAGGAAATCACCCAGGAATCGCTTCAGTCCATCACACAAAAAGGACAAAGCAAACCATTTAAAAAAGCAATTTGACATTCATAACTTCATTTTTTCATTATATTAGGCCTTAATGTAATTTAAAAGGAGTGAGTTATTTAAAAAAACATCTCTCTGTACAGAAAAGACAAAATATGTTCATTGCACCAGGCTGTAAACATGTTTGTCTCTGCTGTGAAGACGGGAATTACAACATTGGGGTCTATGGGGTTTGCCTTTTTGTTGGATCAGCCTCAAGTGGCCATTTGAGGAACTGCATTTTCTGGTACTTCAGCTTCATTCTTCAGCCCTGCTGGTTGCGGCCCAATTCAGCTGTGTTGATGGTTCTCAAATTTAAAAAAAAATGTAATAATTTGCTAATATTTTGTAAAATATATTCAATTAAAACTCTATATTGGCAATATATTAAACAAATAACCCATTGTCAATGTAAACTGTGACTTCTGAATTTGATACAGTCTGTTATTTCTGCTGTCTTCTTCAGAATTGAGGTTTTACTTCCTCCTCACTAAAACACCTGTCTCCGCTGTACATTTCTCTGGTCAGTGGTGTTTCTTTGTTCCGTGACATTAACATTTACAACAATGATTAAAAGCCTCCCGTGCTCGTTTTCACTCGTTCTTCTCTCTGTGCCAAACCAGTGATGTGAGTCTATATATGACACAGCAAATCTTCAGCCATTTAGCCGGGTGTTGTGTTCCCAGACCGTTAAATCCCTGCCCAGATTAGTGGGATGTTTCGACCCCGGTAGTCAGCACACACTTTATTTAGAAGTTTGTCATTTCTATTTGTTCCTTTTGCCTTTTACGTCCACAGCCACACAATCAGTCAACCTGACACCGACACTTACAGGATCACTACTTTATCATCTGCTTTCTCCTGGAAGAATCTGGGCGACATCTTAAAGCACATTGCGTTGTATTTGGAGAGCTTTAACTAACGTCTTGATAGTATTTTATTCCCTTAGAAAATCTCTCTCAGTGACGTCAGCTGGTTTAATGATCAGTGTCATTTCTTTTTACAGTAAAATCTTATATTGCTATCTGTTTTATTGGCTATGTGGGAGTATATTTCAGGAGGTTGCTCCTTTGCTAAAGGTTAATTACCATCTTCTCCCCTTTGATGATGGCTCAGAATGAAATTCAGATCATCTTAATTGGTTTCAATGAGAAGTCCTGGTCTTAATAACTTGTAAGTTACTTCTAGATGTTTTCCCGCACGTCCCATTAACTAAAAAAGTGCCGTGGCGTCCTCTGACCTCACTTATCTGGACAACAGCTGGGCCCCTGTGTCTCTGGCTGCGTTTATCTTACTAATTCTGTCTGCCACAAAAAGGCAAGGGCAGCTGTCATGGTGGCACCCTGACAGCTCGAACCAAGCCCCGTGTCCCAGAATACAGATCCAAAAGATCTGCGAGCTGGAGGGAGATTGAAGCTGGTGGTTTGGTGGCAGCTGGGGGCCGACTGCGCCTTTGTATGATTTTAAGCTTTTATTATTTGGCTACTCTAACAGAAAAGGGCTTGGTTGAAGAGATGTTTCACTTTTTAGTGTCAAAAGTCAAATGGAATTAGGTTTTTCTTTTGTTTCGAGTTTAAAATAACTAATTCGTAACCTTGTTACCTTCACTAATGTAATTCACAGTCAGTAGTGATTTTATCTTTTTTTTTTTTTTTTCATTCAAACACTTAATTGTCTTAAACATGGGCGTGGTTTCTGTGATAAATTGCTAAAGAGCCGTTGTACAGCTCAGTGTGGTGGCTCCAGTCACAGATGGCTCCTCCTGACTCCCAGCTAATCCAAATTTGGGTAAAGAGATGGAGGGTGGGTAAACTCAGACAGGCTGAGTGAAGCCTGGTTGCTAAAACACGCCACGTGTGAGGCCACTGGACGATCATTCAAAGCAGCCATGACCTTTATCTTTCATGATTTTAGGCCTAAATGCAATTTAAGTGTGTTATTTATATAAAAATCCTCTCTGTGTTCAGATGAGACAAAAAATGTTCATTGCACCAGGCTGTAAACACGTTTGTCTCTGTGGTCCATCAGAAACTGATGTTACATTTCGATGATTCAGAGTACCAAGTTTAGCTTGAGTATTTGTAGATTTGATCGTACAGGAACTGAACAGCTCTGTGTTATGCCGTTTCTTTCAAGTAAGCAATGATATTATTTTCAATATTCCAAAATGTGTGTGCTTATTTGAATACAAAAAGTCGGAATATAACCTCTTAGTGTCAATCATTTGTTGTGGACAGCTGGAAATCTGCCTAGAAAGTAACTACAGCTGGTCAAGAAATAATCCGGTTTATTAGCTACCTCTTGCTTCCAATCAGAGGCAATAAAACTTATCACTGAGTATAATGCCTCCAAGACAAGATAGAGGTCCAGGGCAATACAATAACAGCAATGTGCAAGTCCAAGAAGTATCAGTACACACACAGGGTGTCCATTAAGTTTTTTTTTTTTAATATAACTTAAAAGATGTATCAAGAAGCAAATGAACAGACAAATATATGGAAATGATTACAAAATGAGGAGTAGATATTGAAGTTTTTTCCTCCTTTCCTCCTCCTCTACATGGACCCCATCAGCTGCTGAAGCTCATCCAGACCGTACTGGATTTGTTGCCATGTTGGCTGTAGCAGAGCCTCATCAATGGTCCAATGGATCAGTGATCTTTAGCTGATTAACAGATGATAATAAACAGATCTGATGAAGATATCTCATCAGTTGCCTTTCTAACATATTTTTTAAATTGTAAAAAGACTTTAAGGAGACCCTGTAAGTATCAAATTTAGTCTAACAATGATATTGTAGCCATGTATCCTTTATTTGCAGCCTTGTGTTCTTCAATGCACATTTTCACATTGTAAAATGGTTCACAGGCAGCCTGTATAAGACAGAGACATACATTTCATCACACGTCTCCTGCATTCTGTGTGATTCACATTTCACTGCGGCTGGAGGCCACAGAATAGCAGCCATAGCTCGGGAGCCACTGCTTCATCACGTACATCATCACGGCCCATCAGGTGGCCCTAAAGACAGGCGCCTTTCTGCCAAAATAAACATCCAGTTTCATCAGCGCTGTAACTAAAGCTGTGCCCACTCAGCTGCAGGGGTCACTTAGGGCCGGGCCGCTGTGGCTTGGGGCGGGGATCTAAAATGGAAGACATCCTGGTCAAAGCGGTGGCAGATACGGTGTTGACAAGTGGTACTCAGCCTCGATTAATAAGTCAAGCTCTCCTCAGGCTTAAGAGACGGAGGATATGAGAGACAAACCATTCCAATAATTTTGCACTTTTACAGCAGCTTTGAGCCCTGAACAGCAGTCAGAGGTCATTACCTCTTTAGTTAGTTTGTATTAAATGAAGTTCAACCATTAAATCTAATAATACCTTCTGCAACAGCAGCTTTACATCTGGAAATGCTAACATGCATCTCAGCTCTTTCCAATTAACCTTTAGTCTACTGGGTTGAAAAAACAATTTAACTCTCACGTAATCATCCTCAGAGACCCGCCCAGATGCCCGTCCCTGTGCCTTACATAACATGGACTGTTATTAAGATATACTTGATACTTCTGCTCAGCACCTCATAAATATATTTGCACACAACTCTTCATGTCATTATAAATCAGATAGATTTAGAAAAAAAAACAAAAAAAAAAACAATGATAGTACATGTCTACTAACAGCCACAATATATTTTCAAAATTAAAATACATACCTCAGAATTTATTCAAAATCATGTTGTTTTAATTTGGACCATAATTTGAGTCCACTATTAAAAACATTACTATTATTCTGTAATATTCCTGTTTATATGGTTGTTGTATACATTAGGGAAATCTGATATATATTATTCAGGAAAATACAAATAATGTGGTGGAAATAGAATTTCCTTTTATTGGAAGTTGTAAATTGTTATTAAGCTGGAAAAAAAAAATACAGATCATATACACCTCCAGTATTCATCAAAAAGTGAGGCAAAGTCCTTATAAATAAAATCCTAACTTGAAAATAAACAGTTTTAGAATTCTGATATCCTTCTTTTTCTTTCTTTAATCAAATTAATTAGTTCGGGCATGAAAGTTTCGTCATTGTTGAATGAAATGTTATTATTTTAACATTGAGACACTATAACCATTAGAGGTTGGTGAGTGATGTGGAGTCAGTGTTTATCTTCTGTCAGGGAGGCTCCGCCCCCTTGCGATCGGACAGACGCATCTCTGTGCTGGAAAGTTATTATTTTTATTTTTTAATATTTTGCTCATATTTCACTTTAAAAAAGTACTGGTGTGTCGTCAGACCTACTATTTTCAGTGTTAGATCCCTAAATCTCAGAAGAGTATCAAAAACCTCGGCGCCTCTTTCACAGTGTAGGAACAGAGAGGAGACACGAGGGGGCGCTGTGGCACAACAAACAAGTGTCCGAAGGCGCTGTGATTCAACCGCTTCATGGATCAATGTGTAAGTAAATGGGTTTGTTCTGACTTATTTTACCGGTGTGTTGTAAATGAAGAGGCTGTCGCTGTAGTCCAGGTGACAGGAAGTGACGTAGTCATTTGACTTTCAGTTCAAGTTCAGAATAGTCGGTGCTTCATCTTAACATTTTTCTATAATCATTAATAACTCTTTAATGATAATTTTTGCTCTGAATCAAAATTTTAAGCTTTCTTTTTAGGACTTTATGTACTTAATTTGAGAGCTAAAAAATAAAAAAAGAGACAAACCAATGAAACATAAAATTAAAGCACAAAAACACCCCAAACTCAAATTCTTTCCATTCTCACTAATGTTGCCTTCGACAATTAAACATGATTTAAGATATAATTTTATTTTTGCATAAGGCCAAAAAAGAGAGAGAAATTAAGAAAAGAAATGCATCACAAAAAGAAAACAGTTTATCACTTTAGACTTCTTCTCTGAGTGAACAACTTGTCAGAGTTAATTTATGATTCAGGAAATGTTTCTTGGAGCTTGATACTATCTGTATATATGCAGATATCTGCCTCCTTTTAATACCAAAATACTGTACTGACTCATATTTTCCAAGCTGTCACTGTCACTATCTACTAGCTCAACATTTACTCATACCACACTCATTTTTCCAAGACACACGTTGACTCAATCACAGCAAAAATATTCTCTAATGTATTTCTGCTCTCACGACACTGACAAGTGTGAAAAGAAGGGGGGTGAAACAGGACGGATCCCTCTCATGCTACTGAGCCCTCAGTAATGTTAAATATTAGAGTGGCTTATAAATCTTCTTTGTGTTTCAACAGAAGCTTTCAAACCTACTGTGTACATTTAATTTAAACATTTCAAAATGTACTTAAAGTATCAAAAGTAAAATTAAAAAATGTAAAAAAATAAATAAATAAAAAATGTCCCATTGCTGATATTTTTTTTATTTTAAATCTTGACATGAAAAGGAACCAAAGCTGGCAACTAGATAGTGGAGTAAAAAGGACAATATTTGCCTCTAAATACACAGGAGTAGAAGTATAAAGTGAAATAACATAGAAATAATGAATTGAAGTACAAGCACCTCAAAATTTTATTTAAGTACAGTACTTGAGTAAATGTACTTGGTATCTTTCAGCCACTGCTTCCATTTTTTGTATACATTTACTGTACTCACATATATTAATTTAGATTGTTAAACCTCTATTTTTACTCTCCATTGTCCAAATTGTTGATGTTCAGTTATTTAGTTTGACTTCCGTTATCTGTACAATGTACTCATTTTCTACCTAATTTTGCTGTTGTGTCACTTAAACACACTGTAATTTCCTGTGTGGGCACAATACATTTTATCACATCATATGTCAGGGTAGTTTGGGATGTCTTTTAAGCTGGAAGATCTATTTGAGAACTGTTTGTGAAGAAGAATGCACTCTGATCAAAATATGATATTCAGGGAAATTATCAGTCATTATTATTTTTATATCGGACTTTGCTTGTTATTATTTATGGAAGAAAGAGCTCCATTGTTATCGGTTGAACAAATACAGATATAGATAACAACGTGTCTATATTCCTCTACTTTGTTGTTGCTGGACAGTTTTATTTTTATTTTTTTATTTGTCTATTTATCTTTTTACGTCTCTTTTGTTTTCTTTGCTTTATCAATCTCAGTTTAAAGGCTCATTCTTGACCAAGGAAACAGCCACACCATGGTCCATCTAATATCAGATTTAATACAGTTTACAACGTCATATGAATAGAATATGAAGGAAAATTTCGGGCTATGAAGATTAAAAAAACGAACGTTAAGCAAATTTCCCAAAGTCATCAGCAAGGGGCGATGTAGCCCCCCAGAGTTGGTCCCTTTTCCTCTTGCGTTGTCCTGTACCAGTCCCGGCATTGGTGACGTCACCAACAGAACCGGCAACCAAGCTGTTCGGAGACAGCACGCTCAAACCGGAAACTTGGTGGGGCTCCTTCAAAATGAAAGTTTCTTTTAATGTAAGTCTTTTCTTTCTTTAAAGATGAGTAAATACAGACCTCGAGCAACCTTTTCATTCACAATTCATCACATTCTTTTTTTTTTTTTTTTTTTTTACTGCATTCACTTGACACTTGGTAGTTGCTTTTTACATCGAGGAAACATAAAAGTGCTTATGTTATGTATGCAAATGTTATGTTAATCTTCATACAAGGGAAGGTTATTGAAAAGCATATATATTGAAAAGCATATGTGTTTTATAAGTGTCACTAATCAAATTGAACATTCTTATAAACAGAACACTACTACTGAGTAAATGATCCGTACTTTTTGCTGCAACCACAGTCTTTGGTATAGGATACTGGTCTGCTATTTTATTATGAAAAGCCGTAAGCGGAAGTGGATTGTACATCCGGGCTAGCTTGATGTGAGTGATTGAGGTGGAGGCAGTCAGCCTGCGACAGAAAAACAAACGAGGATAGGTCGAGCCCACAGTCAGTTCATGTTTTAAAAGAAAAAAGAAATAGTGAAACACAAGGATATGTGGATTTAAACGTTATTTTTGTTGTTTTCCACCCGCTGGCTCAGTTACTTATTGTTTGGCGTTCATTTTGGCGGAGTGTGTGACCGTTTGCCCATTCTCACTGGAGTGAGCACTAAGGTAAGAGCCGCAATTCAACTGTGTTAAGTTGGTGCAGTTTGGACGGGCGACTTTGCCCATTCAAGCGCAGTCAAAACGTCTCTTTTTGTGATATTTTCTCACACAAAAAATCTAAATCACAAACAGTCGTAAAAGTTGGGACAAAAACGGCAGCTCACGCGACTCACTTTCTAGATTTGACGCTGGCTCTTTGTCCACTCAGCTGTGGTTAAACGAGATTGACTGACTGAACCGCGGTCTGCCTGGCATTTCTTCTCACTGCGCTTAAATGGCACACTTTAAAAGGCTTAATTTTTAATTTTTACAACAAAAACAAGGGGTTTTGAAATTTCCCATTTATCTATCTTGTAATATTTACCCGAGGTCACTTATTAAAAGGCCTGCAAACGGCTACTAAAGCAGCTCTCTGTTGTCCAAGATATCTGTTTTGTTTGACCTATTCTTTTGTACATTTGTGCTCTTTATTT
Organism: Hypoplectrus providencianus; assembly: GCA_028566105.1. Taxonomy (NCBI): domain Eukaryota; kingdom Metazoa; phylum Chordata; class Actinopteri; order Perciformes; family Serranidae; genus Hypoplectrus; species Hypoplectrus providencianus. The sequence goes on along the minus strand of JAOWBC010000002.1, from coordinate 16,976,308 downwards.
CCAGTTTTTTAATACACATTTAGTAACTGGTTTATCACAGCAGTGCACGGCGTGTGTCAGAGCTTATTGTTTGAAACGCTGCAGCTCACACAATGAACCACATTTGCCATAACACCATAGATGGGCGACTGTTGCCACATGCCGAGCTTGTCAATGTTTCTAGTGGCTCTTTGTGGTAACTGCACGTATCCCTCCATCAATCCCAGCAGATGATGGGCTGCATTGTGTTTCCTGCTTGTCTGGAGTAGATGCTCATAAATAATCCATAGATTTGTGTTGTTTTTTTCCTTAAAAAAATGTCCCCCCACCCTCATATTGTGTTGGACTGTGTTGATTTTAGTCACTTTAAGGTGCAGACAGTGGTTCAGGTACATTTTCATGGCACACCTCTTGTGCAGACACACCCTCTTGTTAAAGTTGCCATGATGGTGCAGACTCGAGGACAAGGTTCGCTCAACAATGACAGGTATGTGGAGGGCAGGTGTAATAATAGACGACAGGGCCTGAATAGCAGAAACTTCCTCCTTATGTCATAACTTAACAAGTCTTGAAATCAGTAGAACTTCATTCTAAATGCTCAGAGAATTTCAGGATTGCAGGATTTTTGAAACCAGAGTAAACGAACAAGGGCTTCTCCTCACTGGGTGAGAAGTAATGAAGGCTCATGAGGTTTTTGGTTTCGACAGTTAAAAGTTGCATTAATACTTTTACTCAATTACTATACTTGGGGTAGGTTTTAAGCTTGTTGTACTTTATTTAAGCATTTCTGTTTCATACTTCCACTGCTGGGAGATTTTGAAGCTTTTGTGTTACTGCATTTATCTGAAATCTTGAGTTATGTTGCAATTTATGGTTTCAAATACCAACAGGTTTTTTTTTAACCAAGTATTTTTTTTTCAAAGTGGCATTGCTCAGGATACTTAAGTAAAATATATGAGTCCTTCTTCCACCATTGTTTGATATAATAGACTTGATGTTAACCCACATTCAGTTAAACCACATCTAATCTGCCCAATATTATTCTGGAAATATTATCTATTTGCAGTCTGTTAATCATTGGTTATTTTAATGCAGAAAGGCAAAACAAGTAGTTGTTTTCAGCTCCTCAAACATAGTTTTTACTGAGTTCTTTTTCCGGTTTTCTATGATGATAGATTGAATATGACAGTGTTTTTCAAGCAATATGAAGATGAAAAAAATGACCTTTTCCTGTTTCTGACCCTTACACCCAACAATTGGCCTAATAATTCATAAAGACAGTAACCACCAGATTGAGATCAATAATTAAATGAACGATTGCTCACAGCCCTTTCCCGTCCTGCTGTATTTATCTGGCCCCACATAAGGTTCAGTCTTATGTAAGATGTTTGTCAAGAGGTCCAGCACATGGCCCTTCAAGTCTCATGAAGTCGAGCTGTCAAACATTTACCAGTTCATGCTGGTAAATATTGAGAATCCTGGAAGTCAAATACACGTGACCCTGTGAGTCATTTCCTTGGTTTTTGAAATAAGATTTCACAAGACCAGAGATTTTGAAGAGATTCTAGTTTATCGAGGAGAATAGTTCTTGAAAAGTACAAAAGCACTTTTCCTCACTTCCTGCTCTGTCAGAAAGACTACTTCTGAAAAATACAGATTATTGGAAATCCTTCAGTTTTGTTTAGAGGTGGAAAGTAATTTACAGTTGTTGCTGTTGAAATGTTTGGCCTCTCTCACAGAAAAAGTTGGGCGGATTAATGGGTCGTTTACAGAACAGAAAGATTATAGATAATTTTTTTTGATAACTGATAAGTCCTTTTGCTCATTTTAGACTCCAGTGTGGGCATTTATATGCTACTCTTCTCTCTGTGGCAGCTTTGTACATCAATATTTTTTCATTTTCCACATTTGGTTGGACAAATTAATGTATTTTAAAGCATTGCCTTGTGCTTTAAGAGATTATAATTGACCATTTCTCGCAGTTTTCATGATTTTACACCATTAGACTGAGAAAATAGTTGACATATGAATAAATAATGAGAATAATCTTTAGTTGCAGCACTTCAAGTTAATCTGTAATCAGTACACATCTTATAAATGTGCAACCTTCAGACGGCGAAAGGCCCGCGGGCTGAACCTGCTTCTTTTCCAAATGACATTGTTTAATATCCACCCACCCCGAGCTTCACACACACCAGGACTAATGATGCGTTCAGGCGGCTGTTATCAATTAATAAAGTCAAACACTGTGACATTTAACATCAAGGAACTTTGTTTTTAATACTCAGGGAAAGTTTCCTGTAGGAGTTATAATGCAACACTCAATGTAGCTGATAAGTATATATTATTTAATGTCTTTGCAGTAATGCACGCAGGTGTAACCACCTACATATTAATGATTAACATCATATCCAATGTGATAAAAAAAACCAAACACAGGTGTTAGGCTAATGCCTTAAAGTTCATTACAGATAGAGACTTGCAGATATGTCCTTTCTCTTTTAGGTTCCTTCAGAGTTTCGTAATGATGCAATAGCCTGTCACATATACTAAGGCATTTTGTTTAATTGAGTATTTTATTTCTTTAACCTTGAAAGGTCAGTAGGGAAATCCACATATAGAGACAAAAAATACTTAACTATTTTTAATTGCTTTTTTGATCAGGCAGTTATTCCCCAGGAAGGACAGTTAGGTACTTTGAGCTGCATAGCTGCTAACATTTTAATTTTTTTTACAATAAACATTCATGAGAAAGTAATGAGGGACGAGATGAGTAACATAGGGATGTGTCTTACATTACATGGTCTTGTCTTACATTATAAATTTGCTGTTTCTTTGACTCGCATGCAAATTATATTTCCATTGCACCATTTAAAACTGGCTGCATGTGACGTCTTGCAAAGTTGTCTATTCAGTATGATTTATTTGGTATCTATTTTCATTAACTACTTTTTACCCGTTTGACTCATATTTCTGGGCTGAATTAATTGGTATTGCAGGTTGTTACTTATATGTGGCACCAAATGTGGAATCTGAGTGCAACATTTATTTTACATTCATGAATTCATTCTGAGCCCTTAATTTGTGTAAAGATCTCTTTCTGTTTGTGGTTACGGTTTATTTAGGCTTGAGTCACATCTTTACAGATGAGATACTAAGCCAAACCCTCTGTCTTTCTCATGTGTGATTGCACAGTTACGAGCTGAGACTAATTACTTCACTCGTCTCTCATATGATGCTTAATGGACCTAAAATGTCCTCTCAGACCGTAAGTGATTAAATGTCAAACAGAGCCTACACAGCATTTTGTTTATCAGTTGTGTTGAGTAGGAGTTGGTGGAAAGATTTTAACAGGAATATTTAGTTTTCAACATTGTGTAATGTGAACATTTATTACTAAAACATGAAGGTAATATAAGTCTAGTGAATGAACTACACATGATGAGTATAATAATTATAAATTTATTAGTCTATGATAATTTAACAATGAAAAATTCATACGTTAATAACCTAATTGGGAGTTAAATAATTAAACATAGTAATTTCAAGACTAGGTTATCTTTTTATGTGAATACGCTGTCAGAGAAGGGTTTTAAAAGTTAATCACGTCATTCTCTTACATTTTATACACTTCTCTTAGATTCTATTACCCTTATTTAATGGAGTTTCTACAGGAAAGTGAAGTCTCAATAGATTCACTTTTAAACACTTAATACATTATGGCGTTTTAGACCTGTATAGGTTTCTTTAAGTTTGTATTCCGTCCATTCATATTTAGTATGCTAAAACATTTTACCGTGACTGTATAATGTTTGTGCCCTCAGCAGCATATTTCTTTTCTTTCTGAACATCCCAACAGTGAGTATCTCATGTAGTCTGCTGGGAAGCTACAGCGCAGCAGGGAACAGAGATCATTGTCAGAATTGGTATTTTGGCTTCATGGAAAGCGTGATGTTCGCCTCCCTCAGGAAATCCTAATCTCTTTCGGAGAGGAGAAGGAATTAATAAGTGCAGGCACAGATGGGCGGTCCGGAGACAGAGCCGTACTCATAAAGAGCATCATGTTGGTGGTAGCGAGATAAAGGTCACCCTATTGTCATTGTAATCATGTGTAATCTGGAGAATGGGCAGCCATTAGACTGACAGTACATACACTTAGGACAATAGACTCATTTTTTTAGCGTCCAGCAGGAGAAAGAGGATTTGTTTTACGATTAAGCAGAAGGCACATGTTGACCTTAGAAAAGTATGCATCCTTTTAGAAAAATAATCCTATTTTGTCTGTTTTTTTTAACCCCTAGTATTATTGATTATACTCTTTATTCAACATTATAGCAACACAATAATGTTTTGTCTCATTCATGCGATTTTCAGCCACATGAGCAGCATTCAGTCAATCCATCACTTTCTCAACTAAACTACCTCTCGGGCAGATTTCTGTGAAATTTTGTTAAGACATCCACGGTCCCCAATGGATATATCTTGATGGTTTTGGTGATCCCCTGACTTTTCCTTGATTTGGATGGACTGGCGTGAGATTGTGAGTGGATAAATTTGGTGAGTAACCCTGATCAGAGGTTTCACTTATGATGTGAAATATCTCTCATAGGATGGGTTGATTAATGCCATCTTCCATCATTGGTGGCTGACAGTTGTTGACTAACATTGTGAGTCAGAGCCCCTCCCCCCGTCCTAACCACAACCAGGGTGCACTCTGATTCATCCCCAAAGAACAGAGTGAATGATAGTCAACAATAGGGATGTTGTTGTTTTGTTGAAGTTTGAAGGGATCTAAAGTAAAGTAAAATCTAGATTCCTCCAGAATGACTTCAGTCAATCCCTAAAATATTTGTAACATTTGTTTTGTTAGTCATGCCTTGAGTTCACAGTAATTTACCAGTATGTTATTGAGTTGATTTTGAATTTAATTTGGTTTAACCTTAGGTAATTGATACATAGAGATGTAATTGTTTCTTATCCACACAAGACCTTAATGTGATAGCAGTTTTAACAATAAGATAAGAGGTAGTTTTAGCACAAAAGCTGGTGGTGAGGAAGTGGAAAGTTTCTTCTTTGGTTGTTTCAACAGTGTTTCCATCAGAAACCTCCTTTCATTATAGCCCAGCTTATTGCACAGTCTTCTCATACTATTGTCACTTTTTATAACTTGAGATTTTATTTAGCTCCATCATGTAAAAAATATGCAAGACTCATACCTTACAATAACTGAGAAACCATTATTATTCTCATGCTCATGTTAGCATTTAGCAGCACTCTATAGAGAGGTGCAGCTTCTCAGAGCTGCTGATAGCTCTTAGTATTATCCAGACATGAGTATCCGTCTCCTCTGTCAGTTATTCACACCTCAGTTTTTCCATGCCTTTATTTTCTGCCTCTTATCAGTAGTTTAGGGTTTCAGTTGTCTCTCCTGAGTGCTCTCTTTGTTCCTTCAGTTTGTCTGCTCTCTCCTCCTTGTCCTTCGTCTCTATCATCACCTCACTCCTCCACCACCCGGCCTGAGTTCCTAATTCATGCCCAACAACTGAACTAACAGGCTGTTGGCTCCAGTGTCCTTGTGTCACCACTGGGCACCGGGCCTAATCCTACTCTGGGACACTGAAGGGGAGACCATGAAGGAACGTGTGAGTGTGGGAGGGAGAAAGAGAGTAAAGCTGGTTGTAGTTTCTCAGCCTTACACTCTTTTGGTCAGTGGATGGTGCACGGTGGTGTCAAAGCATGAGATTATTATTCTGGAAATTATAAGTATAAGATTATAAAAGGAGGAGAAAACTGCAAAAAATTCCTGCAAAGACCTGTGACATTTTCTCTAATGCCGGCAGTGTTTCTCTATTAATGGGACTATACAAAAGGTCCGTGGAGCGCGGGACTGTAAACCTCCTGATGTCTTTAGGGAGATTGTAAATTTGATTCCTCCTCCAACAGAGAAACGTGACCATAAATTCATAAACAGTCTGAGAACTGCTCGTTAAATCGTAATCAAGGATCCACAGCTCCCCCACACTTTTCTTCAGTGCGTATGGGCTTCGTATTACATGGCAGAAAATTGGTACTTTGGGCCATGGAGGGAGACAGAACGAAGGGAGGGGGGAACCCAACACTTCTTAGCAGGAGAGTGTAAACGTGGGGCAAAAGTTCAGGACCTTTGGCACCACTACACAGGCACAAACTCAAGTAAAAATACTTGTTTGGAATTAATACTTGACCCATCAAAGAAAATTCCAGTGTAGCTGGAAATGTATCCGCAAACAGTGAATCAGACGTTCAATTCATTTTCCAAGCAAATCAACACAACTTGATTAGTTTTTTTCTCTCTGCTTAAGGTTGGCAAACATTTTAAATACCACAGTTTTACATTTTAGGAAAAAATGATCAGTTGTTGCTGCATATAGTGTGTGTTGAACAGGCATCTCTCATCTTAAATTCATGCTTTTACATTTCTTTTGCATAGACCAAAGCAGACCTGCTTAACAACATAGTTCTTCCTATTGTGTTTTTAACTCCAGCTGTCTAAAGGTTGTTATCACATCAGGCCTTAAAGCAGTGCTTTTATTAGCTTTGTTTGTCCATCTAATTCACAGTTTAAAAAGGTTACAGCATAAATTATGAACTCAAACCTTTGCCCTTTATCAAAACAGTTTATCCAGGTTATTTCTTAGCTGTTCCAGCCATTTCATTAAAAAAAAAATCTTTTAACTAAGTAATTAAAAGAATATAATCTGTATTGATATTGTCTGACAGTATTGGATCATCGATCAGAGAATTGATATATTGACTCCTGTCTTGTTTCAACAGCTTGTTGTTTAATAATGTGTAAAGTTGAGAAATAAAGAGAAGTCATCCATCATTACAGCTTCTTTGACTTCTGAAAAAAATTAATCTATATTATGTGAGTTTGTCCCATCGTATTGTTACAGCAGAGGCTCCAGCAGGCCCTTCATGCTCTAATTGATTTAATTAAGTGGACGTTTTCCCCTTTGGCTGTAGTGATGCACGAACCGGCAGAATGCAGACAAACATAGAGTTATCTCACCCAGAGCACTCGCTTTGCTTATCTGTATTTCACAGAATGATCCACGTTCCAACTTCCCCTCGGAGCATCGCGGCCCACGTTACATGTGTCCCTCTGAGGTTCAGCCTCATTAACAATCCTGAGCCATTCCTGTGGACGCTCTGACTGCCACCGACGCTCTAGTAAACATTATGATTCACATTTGTCAGGGGTTTACCCTATTGAGCGGCGGAGAATCGTTCCACACGCTGCTCACATTTTTTGACGGGCCGACACACATACGGGCTGTTTTTCTTCGTTTCTACAAGGTTGTCACTTCAATTAATGTTATTTAAACAAACCATCCGCCCTGCAAAGTGAGATAAATATATACTCCGCGATTGGAAGAAATCTTTTCTTAGGGTTAGGTAACGTGTCATTCTCTGTATTTTCTCATTCTTTTTTCTGTCCTTGCACTGGCTGGCAGGCACGTGCCAAGTACTCAGTGACTTTGTGTCTCCAGCTGTTCTTTTCTCCTTCCAGGGATGAACTTCTCCAAGAAAATAATATGTATGTAGGCGCTTCATGCAATCCTCTCAGTTCCAGTTTTGTCTTGCGACTGTGCTTTGAGTTTGTGTCAAAATATTGTTCTTGAGAAAGAACAAATGTCACTAGAATGCTGAGTCATGTAACTTGAACAATTTAGGTGTTATATTGGATTTGAGCGTCTAAATCCCACAGTTTCACTTTCATTTAAACAGCTGCAAAAGTATACAGTGTTATTTCTGAGCTATAAATGTTTAGCAGAATTTCTGATGAATGCTTGACCGCATCTAAGATCTGGTTACTTTGTGGGGCTTATTCTTTGAAATAAAGCCTTGTCTTAGGGTTCCTGTTAAGAGACATTACCCTCTCAGTTTTTTGTTTTACACAAATGCTCTTTCCTTTATCAAAAATGTGGCAGAAGATGAAGAATAAGAAAAAAATAGGCAAGCATTACAACTAATTAGTGTCTCCAGTGTAAGCTACTGAAAAATAAGGTATGCAAAGTAATTGAGTCACACTTATTATCTTGAATTGTGGGATCCATATTTAATTAACGTTACATATCTTTTGCTAGTTTTGCATTTTAAGATTGTAGCCACAGGCTTAAATAATAATAATTAAAAAAAACCCCAGCCTAACGTGTTATCCCTTAAAATCTTTTTCAATAAGCAAATAGTGATGGGTCCCTTCATTGTTATTTAGGTGTATGATTGTAGCAGTGTGTCATACAAACAGTTTGTAGCATTTTTAAGCATTTAAAATTGTGTAAAAATAATTTGTGTAAAAATGTCTATGTGCTTCAGTGACTGTTGATGAGATCGAGTGATGTGGTTATTCTAGTATCTTTGCCTCTGCAGATATTCAGCTGACTGTTTTCATGTTTTGCACACCTTCAACCAGCCATGGATCAGTGAAATAAGCTTGTTTTGCAATTCGCTGGATTTAAAATAATGCACACTCTCAGCTCTCTGGGCCACAGGCTGTGAATACCTCCAGGCTACAGGATCCATAAGCATGCACCGGATGGCCAGTTGCTTATCTTAAATTAAAAGTATTGTCTTTTTCTCATTATGACAATCCCTCAGGGAGCAAACACATTGATGACTCATGTGACTTGAGCCTGCAGAGAGGATTTGCGAATGTTTTTCTGACTAATTTCCACAAGATAATTGAGAAATCTCTGTGATTAAGGGAGGTGCCCGCAGTGCACACACAGAATCTGAAAGTGAGAGCTTCTGAAGGTGCATCAATAGTGTGTGTGTGTATGTGTGTGTTTGCTGGGACATGCACTATGGGAGGGATTATATGGATGGAATTCAACTCTAGTGAAAACCTGCCACCAGCTCTGCAGCATCCACAATGCAGCAGCTAAACAATGTTGTCAGGATTTCACAATGAGCAAGACGAGACAGAGCACATAGCAGCCAGGAGAAGGTAGCTGCATATCTGAACCTGACAACTGTTAATGTGCAGAGATTAATATCTAGAAATATTAGATTGTTAATCTCTCTATGCTCTGTGTGCAGGACTAATTGTGTAAGCACCTGTTTATTGTGTTAAGGCCGGGTCACGCTGCACAAACATTTACCCATGTCGGCACACATTCCTGGTGCATTGTTTTCTACCATGCGGTTGTTGCGACAGTTACAACTTACCATGGTCACCAAATTCTGTTGCACACTTTTATAAGATGGTGAGATGTTTTTGTGGCCTGATAAGTCCCGGACTGTTAGATATACGACTAAAATGGGACCTCCTGGGTAGAGCTGTGACATTATGGATTGTTTTTCTTACCACAGATTAAAAAAAATGTAGCCCTGCGGTTTTGTGGTTAACTGAGAACTCTTCCACCACCACCCACCAATTGTTCCTGCGTGGACAAATTGTGTGGTTCAGCAGCAGAAAGTTCTTTAGCTGTGAGTCGTCAGTCTAGCAATACAGATAAAACCCTGTTTCTACTCTACGTGATTACAACTACTGGGGGTTAGCTGTGAGTATTAGTCTGAGAGATATATTGGCTTATCAAAGATGTATCTATCAGTTTTTTTTGTTAAGATCAGTCTGTACAGAAACAATCCCCCTCACACCTTGAGTTTTATCTTTTGTCACTGCAGTAGCATAACCGATGTTGTGGTGATGTGGTTGTTATAACCTAACCGACACAGCACCATTACATTTTTTTTAATGCAGGGTTGTTTTCGGTCTGGAAACTGACTAAAGGAAGGGAAGCGTTGTTGCCTTTAATCTGCAGCTGCAGTCCCCAGATAGATGGCTTTTAAAATTTTGATGAGTGTCTCACCTGACGTGTCCCACATCCTGGATCCTGACAATAAAAGGGTGTTTCTCTGTTTTTCTGTACACAAGTTGTCATTCCCATTTTGCCTGTGATTTCCTGCTGTTTTGCTATTATGTTTTTATTCCTGATTTGCATGTAACAAGTTCTCACATCATGCTGATTGTGTTGTATGCCCTTGACCTCAGGAATAATTAGCTTTTAACTGTATTTTAGTAACATAAATAGACTCTTGTTCTTTTTCCAAGGCCATATTTTTGGCTCCTACATGTGAAATAACAGCAGTAAGTGTGCACATAGAGATTCTTCAACAACAAGCAAAAGTCACCATGGCTGAAAATTTAGTGCTCATGAAATCTGTATGAGGATAGATACATTTACAGTTTTGATATTTGACATATTTTTTTAATATTTGAATGCAGAATATCAGCACTTCATGTATTTTTCAACATGTAGGCTATAAAGACATTATGTCTTCATTTATTTGTTCTGAATTTTTGTGCTGCGTGCTTGGGAGTTGATTCAGTTGCTGAATGAAGCAATATGATAGGCCTCCTCTAATCCATTTGTGCCCTTTCTCACTCACACTCTTGTATTCACACACACACACACACACACACACACACACACACACACACACACACACACACACACACACACACACACAC
>JAOWBC010000002.1:16954646-16965234 GCA_028566105.1 Hypoplectrus providencianus | reverse complement strand
CACACACACACACACACACACACACACACACACACACACACACACACACACACACACACACACACACACACGTGCTGCTGCAGCTGAAGGAAATCCTGCCTTATTTATGAGATGTATAGCTCAGAGTGCCACAGGGTTCTCCTGAGAATTGAAGACTGCACACAAACAGTATTTGGCCTGTGGAGTCTCTTCTCTTCTCTCTCACACACACACAATCATATACACTTGCTGCAGGACATCTATTTACACTATCTGCTGTTTCGGCTTGGCAGAACCACAGTTGTTTGAGCGTGACCTCGGCCTTCTTCTTCACTGCACGGAGCGCTGCTGGCAGATGCTTGCTCGATGTGGCGCCTTCGTGTTTTATGTGGCCGCAGTTCAGTGGAAGGAGTGATATCATCTGCATGTCGGAGAGGCAGAAATGCCATCGTATGGTCAGGCCGCACTAAATCACTGAAGCGGCATTTGAGTGTATCTTAAAATGTCAAGCTAAGGAATCCGACGGTGTAGGAACAAGAGAGCTCAGAGGATGAGAAGAAGTATTTAAACTGTTTCAATGATCAGCCAAAGATCTGACCAATGATTAATGTGATGGCATGGAGATAACATCATGCATGGCCCTTTTAGGCCCAAGCTGAAGGGCAAAAAGAAGGGAAAACTGCTATCTTCAACAGTAGAATAATTTAGCCAGGTGTTACATTCTTGGTGTTGGACTAGTTGGAATTTTTGCATTTAACACCACAGGATAAACTGATAACAAATACTCAACATTTAAACTGAAAGACATGCTTAAAGACCGAGATCATAGCAGAATTGGTACCTTTAAGCTGCTATTAACATTTTTTATATAGTTTCTGAAGTGAAACAGTGAAACAATTAAAAAGGTCCACTTGTAATACCAAACCTGGAGGGGTGCAGAGTGAACAAGCACCACACTGTTGGGGAAGGAGGTAATGTGGCCATCAAGGAGCAGAGAAAACAACCAAGAAGTTTGCTATTTATAATATATTTCAGTCTTTAAAAGCATGCTTTGGAGTTGTCTGGCAACTTGTTCACCGTCACTGCTCAGATATTGCAGAGAGCCAGATATTTCTTTCTTGAGTTGTTATAGACCAAAAATGGAGCTAAAGGAGAGTAAATATTGGTCCTATATTAACCAGCTGGCTATACACACGACTACAGATAAATGATAATGTTGCTTTTTCTTGCTGGATGTGTGGAATGAGAAATAGAAGCTTCAGTAAAGGGGTTAAAAGGCCGACATAGAAAGAAAGAATCCTCCCCCCTTTTTTGTGGGTAATTGTTTCTTATTCTTATTGTCATGGTTTTATACTGGTAGTGGCAGAAGTTGTTGTCTTCTTCAGAGCAAATCTACTTATTGCCATAAAAAGAAAAAAGGCATACAGTGATCTTATGCAATGTTTCGTTTGGCTGATTTTGAAAAATGTATCAAGAGCTAACATGTATGTAGTTTCGTACACATGGAAAAGAGATGTAACTTTTACATGTTTTCAACAGGCTGTTCTGATTTTACTTGTGGCTCTGACATCAACGCAGGGTTATGTAACATAGACAAACAAACATGTGGGATACCAAGCCGGATACCAGTCACAACTCTCCGCTCTGTAGAAAGAGTTCCCACATGTCTTGGGAGACCTGGATAAATTTAGACTGTGTTTTCAGCCATTCGTGGAAAATACCAGTCACTCATGGAAAATAAATAGCATGGTAAAATATCCCAGGAAGTGTCTCCTTTTCTATGAAAATATCTGAATTATTTCCATCAGTTCCATTTGCTGAAAACAAGGCTGTTTGATCTGCTTGTGACAGTAAAAACAGCTTATTTTTGGATATTTTGTAAAGTTGATTGGCTCAATTTAAGGCTCCTGCTTTTTAAGATAATACATGAATGAATAAATGACAACACAAATATACCGAAACACAAAGAAATGGCTGTCCCATTTGCAACTACTAGGCTACGTTTTGTTAACCAATTTGGTAATCTTCTGTACAATTGATAGATTAATGAATTTACTCACTACATATCTGCAGCATTTTTACAATCTCCAAGAATGTTTGGGCACTGTGCACAATGTAAATAAAACCACAATTAATTAGCGAAAATATTACAAAAAGTTTCACATCATTAATATTTCAGTTTCATGTAGGTTGCAAAGTCAATTCATTCAGTTTTAATACATTTTTTCACAGTGTTCCACTTTTTGGGAATTGGGGTTGGATATTAGGTTAATTGTTTTAGTTATTTTTTTCATTGGCTGAAATTAAATTTGGTAGTATCGGGTTCCGAGATGACAATTCGATTATTCTATGATCAATTTTTGACGTGTTGGTTGGAAAAACTAACAATTAGATTATGTCACATTGGGTTCCAGAAAATGTTTGTTTTTATTGTATAGATACAACAATGAATTGGTTAATAATAAAGAGAATATTAACTTTAGAAGAAAATTTGGTATTCGCAACTTTTTGCAGGACAGCTCCTATGCAAGCCGTCAAGAGTATTGAGAAGGAAAAACAAACCCCAAAAATGTTTAAACAAAATATATGCCTGCCCTCAGAGTTAGGATAAACACACGTGATTGTGGCATAGATTTAATTTGAGATCACTTACACAGTTTTGTTTCTATAATCCAGTTCAAACCTCCAAACCGACTTGTTGTGGTACAGATAATTTAAATATTCACTCAACAGTGTATATGTCAATGACCTGAGTCAATGATCCACATCTGCACTTGGGTGGTGGCGGTTAAGGCGTTCAACAGGTCTTCATTGCGTTGCACCAGTCATTCTGCATTGCTCATGCTACATCAGTCTGCACTCTCTTGGGAGTCTCACCTGATCAAAGAGAATAATTCAGGTCGTAGCCGAGGGAGGAGTAGGGAGAAGACCGATGGAGCAGGAGGTACAAAGAGAAGGTACAGCTCAAGCTGGGGTAGAGTCAACACTGGTTTGTGTAACATGGAGAAGAAGAAAGGGAGTAGGAGAGTTTCCAGGGTCTATTTTTGTACTAAGTTTCTGCATGAGCTAACCTCATTTTACATCATATTCTTTCGCAACTTGTCCCAAGAGTTGGTAGTTTTAAAATGAAGTTGGCAGCAACTTCAGTTCCTCATGCAGCAAAGGGTCATCAGCGGCACACACTCATCAGATATGAAGAATATCGTGAATTAACTCAAATATGCAAATTCGGCACAACACAATCAAACGCAGCAGACAGTGCTTGTTTAGTTTCCCTCCCCTGTTGCCTCATTAAAAGAAAAATCTCTTCCTGCCATTTAGTGCTTGCAGGGATCCTCACAGATGCATGTTGATGTATATGATTACCTGCAAGAGAGTGCAGAGTTAGACATTTGAGAGCAAAATCCCTTCGTCTATTCCTCAAGGATTTTTTTTTTTTTTGCGCTAATGCTTTGTTTTTCTTATTTCAGTCCTCCTTTTTAATCCATGCACATACTCAAAAAAAAGACCCACACTGATATCTTTGGATTATCCAAAGCAACTGGGGCATTATTTCTGGAAAGAGACATTGCAGTAGAGTTCTTTTTTGTAATCTTCCACTACTGTGAGCAGCACAAACGAAATTTTACTTCACTTTATTATGGTTTTGGAGATAGAAATCTCATAAACCTGAACACATAAAATGAGACTTTCTCCGTATATAGCTAGATAGCAGGAAACCCTAAATATATAGTGGCTTTTTATTCCAGCTTATGCACAGTGTGTATTTACTTTAAAAATGCAGGATCCGTCAGTTAAGAAAGTAGCTGTCAAGGCTGTGAAGAGACCGAGTAATTGGTGGCTCGTAGGAGTACAAGACAATTTAAAAGTGAAAACACACCAATGCTGCTGCTTCTGCACCCTAAGAAGGGACTTGTAAACACACCATTACGTGAACAGCAGCAAAACAGCATTAACTGGTTCACAGAGGTCCCCATGTGTTTTCATGTGTTGAAGATTGTCTGTGCGTGTGGCCTAGATTGCTTCCACGTTGACTGAAATGACAAAAAGTTATGTGTGTTCCTTTTTATCGTAATGTTGTGTCTTCTAGTTCAAAGTCTACTTTGAAAGACACTCTCTTTAGGGAAACATAGAGTTAACAGTATTCTGCAGTGCTGCTCTCTGCAGTGGACTGAAATAAATGTTTGCAGGAGAGGAAGCTGTAGGTAACAGGAAAACAGTCATCAGATATTCTCAGTTTAACACGTAGGAGTTTATTAAGAAGTGACAGTTGGTCGATTCGGACTTTGCAGCTCCGTAGTTGGTCTTCTTCTTAAAAAAGACTTCTTCAAACTTGTTCCACTGATGTAGATAGTTATTGTTTTTGAGTGTTAGAAACCACACTTTTTTGTTTCCTATTTATGTGGCAACATCCTGAACCTGAGTTGAGGTTGAAGTGATTCAGTCGAGATATCTCTGCTCTTGCATAGTGTGTGACTCTGTGACTTCTCCTAAACATGTTAGCCCTCTGATGTGGTCACACACGGTTACATCTGGCATGTAGCAGAGCATCATATAGGTGCGAGAGCCTGTATGAGGGAAAAAAGACAGTGTTAACATGTACCCAAGATTTTCAGTCATAGACTGAATAAACAGGAAATGTATCGAACAGGGCTGGGCGATGTGAAGGAAGTTGAAAATTACAATATCTTTTTACCAGATATCTCAATACTGTTATTGCGACAATGTCACTTGGTGCTTTAACACATTACACAAGTTTGTATTGTCCATATAAACATATAATAACCTGCACATACTGAAATATTGCAATGGTATGAAAAAAAACAGTTACCACTCAAGCCTAGGTGCTATTAAACAGGCATTTAGTGCTTGGATTTTTTTTTGCTTATGCAGTTCATATAAACACATTAGTAGCGAAATTATACTGTTTAGAACCAGTTAAAAACTCTTTTTTTTTAACGAACAAGCGACAAAGTGGTTGGGAAGCTGTGCCAAAGGAAAATTTTCCTACTCAATGGGACCACTGAAAGAAAGGAAATTGGCTCTAATATACATCACATTATACATTATAAAGACAGCATGTGACAGTGACCAACCTGTAGGAAACCTGAGTCTTGATACCGGTACAGTCACATAACATTGGCCACATTTCTCCAATGTATGTGATTTTATCTCAACATTAAGGTGCCATGTGTTATTTTTTTCTGGAAAAGTACAGCCTACTTCATTACCCAGCACTGTTTACCCAACATTATTACTATGATGCTGCATAGTGAAGTGAGCAGCATCAGTGTCATTGCAAAGCAGCATAATTAGCACATTGTTTATTTGTGTTGTGACTGATTATGTGTTCCTAATTTCATGTGATCACTTCATAATTCAGTCGCCCTCCTGTAAAAAACAGAAATTGTGTTGACATTAATTACCTCATTTCCATATAAAAAATTGGAATCTTGTCAGATTAATCCAAAAGTGGTTTGGACAGCTGTAGAGAGGAACATGGCTGGTCACAGTTTTAACGTTTTTCTCTTCATAATGCTGCTTTCAGATGCAAAGTGAGTGCAGTTTCATTTCTCCTCACTCGCCTGGCTCTCATGGTTATTCATTCATGAAGAGCATGCAGCATCTATATACTCCGGATGTTTATTATATCTGATCTCTTCTTACATCCATCGCAAGTGTATCTTCTTACTGATGAGTGCTCTGGTTAGATTGCCTCTGGATTGCTTAATTGACTTTATTGATTTGACGGGGGTGTAAGAAAAGCTGAAATGCAGGGCTTGCCTGGCTGTGGGCATTTTGTCTGTTTGATTTCACAAGCAAATTCAACAAAGTAAAGTTTCCAAGCCAATGAGAGACTGACTGCAGTGTGGAAATGTTTTTCGCCTCCAGTCTCAAAATGCTCAATATGGCATAGAGCATCTCTTGTTCTGTGCACTGCCTGCAGCTCTTCTTTTTTTTTTTTTTTGGCTGGTCTTGTTAAATTCATCCCCACTGCAGGTGAGAGTGGGGAAAAGGATTGCTCCGTGTTTTGACTGGATCTAGATGTGCAGACCTAGGTGAGACGGGAAACACCAAGAGTCCGTTTAGTCCGAATGCTGTGAAGGCTACATGTTATGATGATGGCTTGGAAAAAATAAACAAAACATTACAGAGAGTAGCAGTTAATTTAAAAAGCATACTATTGCTTATAGGCACATCTTTGTTGTCTGGCCTGGAAGTGACCCGTGTGTACTGTATTTCTCTCTTAACTCCCCCTCTTTCTCTTTCTGTAAGTCAGACACAAACAAAACATCACCTCGGGTTTTCCTCTGTCTCCTCCAGTCGAGGGAAAACAAGCAGTGTTGTACATCAAAGCTGTGTTCACTACATTTGCCCCGCCATGCTTTACTGTGTTCGCCTTTTGTTGTTGTGCCAGGGGACACGGATACCAGACTGTCACATACAGCGTTAAAAATAGAGGCCGTCTTTCACCCTTTACTGATGAACCAAAGGTTTATTTATTCTTTATTTAATTTTTGAAGACCTGAGGAAAAATATGTTAATGGATGATGGTTTGCAGCAGAGAGAGGCTGCACAGAGGGGATCATGTGTTATAAAACTTCCAGAGAACAAGCTGCCCAGAAGAGACGTCTCATCATGTGTTTAGAGTGCAGGGAGGTGTGCAGAGTGAACAAGCACCGCACTGTTGTGGAAGGAGGTAAAGTGGCCATCAAGGAGCAGAGAAAACAACCAACAAGTTTGCTATTTATGGCCAAAGAGAAGAAGAACAGGAGGAGAATAGTAGGAGCTGCAGTGCAGTAGGGATTCAAAGTTGTTTATCATCTTCAGTGCAATCATTACGATGGAATAATAATATCAAATTATCATGATGCAGTACTCTGTGCCTAAACTAAGCAGATACTAATTAAAACAGCAACTCGCATAATGTGATCTCTAACAGATTAGGGACTGGAGGTTGATGCTTCATTAGAAAAAAAACATCAATACTTACCATCTGCCTGAACAGATAATGTGTGATGCACGGATTAAATAACAGCGCTGATGAACAATCCTGTCCCGCTGTAATGCTGTCTCTGTGCTGTGTTAAATGGGTAATTCAGCACGAGAAACTACAGGCAGGAACAACGTTTTTTATGCATGAGTCGATTTTTGAGGCTTTGGCCATTTTTTCCATAATAAGTATTCTCTCAGAATAGTGGGAAGAAAACATCCATAAACAGACAATTAGATTTACAATCTACTATGTTTGATCCATTTGATGTGTAGATTTCTCCTGAATTCTTTAAAGTGTATAAAATTGGTGTAAAGTTGCAATATTCACCCTTGGTGTCTGCCCTTTACATGCAATATAAACAAGTTGGAAACACCTTTTTTTTTTTTTAAAGATATTAATGCCATATCGAGGAGTTTTTGGGTCACTCCTGGAGACCACACTTATCTCTAGTCTCCTTTTCCCTGTGAAGAAAATCTTTGTTTAAACCTCACCCTGTGGGTGCTCAGCCTACATTCGCCTTTGCGGAGAAGGAAAGTTGATCCTTTGCAAAGAAATATTGAAAATCGAAGAGTGAAGGGATAAAAGTCATTCTCTTTTGGGAACGCCCCTGTCAGGGAAAATGGGACCACCCAGCGTCTGTTGTCATGGAAACCTGCATAACAATGTTGGCTTTTACTCTGAGAGGAAAGCTGAAGAAATGACAGAAATGAAAGTGACATGTGAGAAATTGCTTGTAAAGAGAGTTAAGGGGGAAGGACGTGGTGGGTAAAGAAAGGAGGAAATTCCACATTTTTGTCATCATCCAGTTAGGGATTTAAAACATTTGTCTGTGTGGAAGTTTGTGAAAGTGCAACAGTAGTGAACCAGTAATACTACCACTCTCTGTTTTTATATTCTTTATTTGATACACACACAAAAAACAATATCGAACAGTTTGTTTGCGTCATTAATTTAAGTAATGTTTTATATTGTATATTGTTTGGTATGTAAAAATGGGAAATGGACGGATACATCATAGTTTACCAGCACCCTAGGTGATAAGATAAGATAAGATAAGATAAGATAAGATATTCCTTTATTAGTCCCACAGTGGGGAAATTCTGGCATTACAGCAGCAAAGGCAAAAATAAGAGGCAATAAATAGTACACCAATATAAACAGGGACTGTGACATATGACATTACTTGTTTTGTTCAGCTGTCAAAACGTACAAAGTACTTCAATTCATTATCGCAAAGAAATGAAAATTGTTGCTTTTCAGAAGTTGAATGCTGTTTTTTCAGTGATTCAGGAAGCCTTTTTTATTGTTTTAATCTTCATTTTGCTTTTTCTTGTAGTCAGGCACATTAAAAGACACTACAGGTTGTGCAATGACAATCAACTTTAACTCATTTTAATGACATTTCAGATTTTTCTGTTGTATTTATACAAAACCCATTTCTGTTGTAAACTTGACTTTTGCTGTGCTAACAGCATTTAGTTATATTAAAATGTATTCAATTATAATGCTGTCTAGCATATCTATAAAGTAGCCTCCAACACTTTAAGATCACTGTATGTTTGGTATGCATTCAATCCCATCATCTTCCCTGAGAAGTGTTCAATACACAAACTAATACCCACAGTTGTAAGCCCTTAATATGAGGGAACATGCCAGATATAATTGGTGCTCTTGATAAGTTCTGTTCTGTGTGAAGTCCGTGCCATCTGTGTGCTGAGTGTCGGGATCCAGCTCCGCTCATGAGACTCCAGAGAACAATCAGGTGTTTTTGTGCCAGAGCAGCAAGAATTTAACTGAGGCTCAAGTAGAAAGTATCTCTCTCTTGTCTTCAGACAACTGTGTGCATCCTAAATGGGAAAGCAGCGCAACCATTAACTACCATTATGCTGGGGGGGAGGTGTCCAGCCTGCCAGCCCAACCCCCGACTCCTCGCCCTCCAACACTTTTATTACCAGAGAACATCTCTTCCTCTCTCTCTCTCAGGACTGCAGAGCGAGGGCAATAAACCGAGGGGTGATTATTGATCACAGAAAATGTCGTGACAACAAAAAATACTCATTTGTGCCGGCAGATATACTTTGATGGTCTTGAATAAATCTCCTTGGCCACCAAAGTATAGTGAATGTGTGGAAAGCACTGTAAATAAAAGTTTGTTTCAGTGCCATGACGCTGTCGGCACAGGTTGCTGGCGTTTGCTGCTTTTTTTTTTTCTGCAAAAGTATATTTATTAAAATGTTTTGCTCATTTTTGCCAAACAGACAATCCATCCAACAATGTTTTCAGCAAAAAGAAGAGACAAAAACAGTAATGATAAAATATTTGATATTTAATGAGGAACACAATGATAAAAACAACCATAATATGAAAAACATATATATAGTTTGGAGACTCCTTGGCAAGAGTTCATTTGTGGAGTTTCTTACCTATATAAAAAATATACATATACTGGTGCATTTAGCACTTTTTTGGTAATTCCATATGTGTTTCATCCTCATATTGATGTTAAAATATAAAATCTGCAATGAAGAGAATTTCATTAAATTTAAGAAAAACATTTAACTTTACTAACTGTATGAGTCATATATTTGGACATAATCTTATCCAGTCATTATTTAAATCTAAGTACTCTGCTGCTGCACATTGATTGATAATCTTAAAGTGCTGTGTTGGCTGCTTTTTAATCAGAATTGTTTTTTTTTGCCAAGTAGGTTTTCACATACAAGGAATTTTCTGTTTTCATATGCCAGAATGTGTCATAATGACAAATGCATAAAAACATCCTGGTTTAAGTTTGTACCCTGAACCAATCTGGCCAAACCAGAAACTGACTCGACTTTATCATGGTAAATGTTCATTTCCATCACATTTTTAGAGATTTTATTTAAATCCTCGGCTGTGTTTGGCTGGTTAAGTCAGTGCTTCTTACTTTGTTTTGGAGTAGTTGAGTTTGATAAAGAAGCCTCTTGTGTGTGCAGTCATATGGTGTGGTGGTGGTGACAGCAGCCCTGGCTCTGTCTGTGTGCTCTCAGTGTGCTTTCTTCTCAGTCCTATTTTTAACAGACAGCATGAAACCCTCTTGGTGTTGTATTTAAGATGTCCTTGTGTAGGCTTCTGGGGTTTTTTGATTGCATCCCCGTGCATGGCACCCGTTTCCTCTGCAGCCACCAACCCCATCACAGAGCAGTGGATGAGCTTACACCACAGCCTCGGTTTGAAGCCTGCGTGTGTGCAGATGACAGATTGAGAGCTTTGCTAGGGTTGTAAACTATTGCATGATTCACAATATAGCTGTCAGTCTATGTTTTTTGGCATTGTTTGTAATGAGGATCATTTGGCAGTGGGAGACGTACATGTGGAGCAAATCATTAACATTTGGCGCATGTGAAAAGGGTCTAATTCTGCAGCGGCCTGGAGACAAATCATTCTGGTAAGAAGACCATTAGGCCTCTTTAAATCACAGAGACGTGTCCACAGTGGCTGAAACAGAACGGGGTCTGGCTTCCTTGTGTTTCGGCCTGTTCTGTCCACTCCAAATGCTTCAGAAACTGCCAGTAGGGAGTGAAGCAGGCCTCCTTCCTGTGAGTAGCAGCTACTGCGAACAGCATGGAGTGG
>JAOWBC010000002.1:16926007-16936415 GCA_028566105.1 Hypoplectrus providencianus | reverse complement strand
GATGTCAACAAACAATCTGGACTTAACACTTCCTGTAATATTTCTAAAAGGCAGCGGGGGAAGCATTAATGCAACAGGGGAGACCTCTTGATTTCCTGTAGAGTTTGAATGTTTATCAATGTAACCAAATGTGCCACCCTGTACCCATAATACTACTGGCTCCAGGTCTGCACCACACTCACCGCCCCGCATTCAGTCATAGCTAGATGCTGATATCGTGTCACGCTGAACATCTTCCCACTCTGTTCTCGGTATGTGTCTGTAGCTGTGAGGAGACTGACTGAAGAAGAATTAAAAAAAAAACTAAAAAACAAATAGCAGTAGCTACACTTGATCTGCTCCTGCTAATGAAAACATCTGTAAGAGAACCTCTTCTAGTATATCCTTGTGAATTTAGTGATTGACTGACACCTGAAAAATAAATATCAATTAAGTAAGGGATGGCCCTGATTGTAAATTACACATTTTCATTCATACATCAACCAATAATTTGGAAACACGAATTCATAATCAGTAAACTCTCGAGCCACAGCTAAGACCTTTCGCTAAGCCCCGCCCCAAACAGCAGTCCTCCAATCACAGATCAGCAAACGTCACCAGGCACAAATGTTTCTCTGAAAGAACTGAAAGTCTTATTAAAAGTACAAGGAACAAATTCATCTTTCTGTTCAATCATTAGCCGGCTAACGAGCTCTCTACCTGCAGCAGTAACTGAGCTTCACCTTCCAGGCCAAAGAGCGCTCCGTTAATTAGCTCGCCACTTAGTTAAAGCTGGTTAATTGACCGTTGCTGAATAGAAATGAGACGACTGCTTCTGTCTGCCCGTCGGCTGAATTCGAATCCATTTTCACCAAAGTGATGCAGGAAAAAGAGATCATCTAAGTTATAAAAATGAGAATTTTTCTTGTTTTAATGATATAATACTGAGTTACTATTTCAACATAATTAGGACTTTCTAAAAATGGGGACTATTGATATGACAACTAAACGAGCACTCGCATAAACAACATAGTATCAAAATGAGAAACTTTATTTTGAGAGAAGAAATTCAAAGTTCCATTATTTTGAGATAAAAAAAAAAATGACTTTGAACCTAAACATGATGACAGCTTCTTCAAATTAATTAAGTAATAATTATCTCATTACTTAACTTGGTTTTGAAGAGTTTCTGATGTCTTGATCTTTTTCTCATCACGTTTTGGAGGTGTGCCTCCATCAGGACTCGTTGAGTATTTGTGTGTTTTTAAGATGCAGCTGCTGTTAAATCTGGACGAGCACCAGGACTTAAGGGAGGCGGGGCTTAACGAACAGTCCGTTAATAACAGGAGTCAACAAACCAAATATACCGTCATCTGGTCTTTAATGAGACAATATTCTAGTCCTACCAAACGTCTGTTTTCTGTTTCTTTGTGCGTTTGTTTACCAATGGAAGTGTTGTTGATCACGGGGTCCTCAGCTTTTATATGATATAGGCTATCTGAATGTTATTGAGCATTGTTATTTAATTCTTGTCTCCACTGTATGTATATATTCAAAAATAAGATGAGGTGCATATATGAATCGCTAAGATCAAACTATGGTACTGTATCACCGACAACGTGATGAGAATTGAAATACTTTTGTTCAATAAAATTTTTTGAAGAATACTAAAACGACTTGTGTTGAAATGTGACTGTTTTTTCATGTTTACTGTTGCTCTTGTTGTTCAGTGCCTTCCTCCTGAATTCATGCAAGTTAAATTACCTGGGTGCTGAACACTGCAGGTGAACTAGTTTCCTTTGTTTAAAATTTTTGTTGTTTTACTCAAATGTTATGTACAAAACATTGCCGTTGAAATGTGAACACTTAATTAAAATGATACGGGAATAAAAAGGGGATAAAAACTCCATTATCCTTGAATTAACATAGAGAAAGTTAAATTAGCGTTTAGACTGGAAACCCTTCTAATCTAAGTATTTTCTTCATTTAAACCGATACGAACATTATTAAACATGTGAACTGTTTTTAAATGATTTGTGTTCACTCATCATTTACAGCTAAACGTCCTCTGGAAGCAAACAAACGATAATTGTAAAAAAAAAAAAAAAAAAAAAAACACAAACAGCACTTGAATTTTATACTCTTAGATGGCAGTACAATCCCTTAGGGTAATTCTTCTGTATTTTGCTCAAATTAGATAAGCACAAACTGATAAATTATCCATAAAAATCAAGTTTAGTTCAGGTTTAATTGAGGTTTAAGTGACTTTATATCTTTAGCAGAGCAGCATCATTCACATGAAGCGTAAACATTAATATTCTATTTACATATAAATATATTACACAGTGAAACCATTTATTCTTTAAATTAATGACTGTTTAGTAGCCTGAAACTTCCTGACAGCTGCTTAAATCTCTATATAGACGCTCTGTGAGCCATTAAGAGTCTGTCAGAGCTGTTATCTCCTCCACACTGTATCTGTCAGTCACCTGAGAGGAGTGTTTGTGTCTGTGTCAGTCACTATTTAACCATCTGTCTCAGCTTTGAGCCGCAAACAATCAGGATTTCTATGTGAAACCTGAGCGGTGCTCTGGTTTATATTCTAGATTTAATGACTATGTATTAACAGGAGGATGTCCAGCTGTCACAGGAGCAATGAAACAAGTTTATGTGTGTAGAAAGAGGACAAAAGAGGAAATATTTAGTCCTCAGTGAAATGAGTGCTGCAGTACCTGTAAATGTCCACACGGTGGCAGTATTGGGCTTCTTTTGTCTCTCAACACCTGTTAACATGTTCAGTATCAACATTTAGAGCCTGTAAAAGACACTGACAATAGTTTTATTTCTGCTGAAAGGACAGTGATACTACGAGCTTATGTTATTTGTTAGTTTAAAGTGTTTTTTTTTGTTTGTTTGATCCCTGAAAGTCTTCTTGCTGTCTGAGCAGTTTCCAATGAACTCAGTGTAAAAACAACCAGCGACCATAAAACAAAAGCAGAATTTGTACCCAAGTCAGATGTGTCTGTAGCAAATAAAGCAAAACTGGAACGTGATTAGAATCAATCTCTCTTTAAGTAGATTTTGTTTTGGCTGTGGTGCTTTTTTCTCCAATGTTGTAGTCCTTTTTCTGTCTTTTGTAGGGATTATGTTACCTTGTGTGGTTGTTTCAGACTCTTGTTGTATTTTATGTTTCTTTGTTACTTTGACTCTCAGCCTCGTTGGTGTGTATCTTGTCGTCGTCAATCATTATGTGGTTTTATGTCTCATTGTGCTCATTTTGTGTCACTGTAATTGTTTTAACTTGTGGTTTTTTTTTCTGTGGTTGTTTTTAAAGACTCATTAAGGTCATTTTTCTATTGTGATGATTTTGTTGGATTGGGGATTTTGTAGCTTTGTGTCTGTTTATAGTCTTTTTGCATCTCCTTGTGCTTATTTTGGAATCTTTGTCGTGATTTTATGTTTCTTTGTGGTTGCTCTGAGTCTATCCTGGGTGAAGCGTGTCTCTTTGAGGGACACTTGTTTGGCCAGGGGGCTTCACCTACATGTATCAAAGTGACACTGGACTTATTCAGTGATCCATCCATGGCTGCAAGCTTTGGGTGTAACTTTACACAATCCCACTGACTTCTGAGTTTATACAGATACGTGTTATATGTCCAGTTATTTTATTGTCCTGTTGATCTGGTATTTAAGTGTTTATTGCAACCACAGCTGCAAAACTGATGACATGTTGCCCTGCAGAGAGAGAGAGAGAGAGAGCGAGAGAATAAATAAACAAATGAAATAAATCCCAAAGGTTTCTATCATGTTGCTTGTACTGTGCGTCCAAGCAATAAAAACTAACATACGGTGGATAACCTTGGTTTAAGTCGCACACTCCCATTACGGCATAAACACAGAAACACCTCCTGGAGGTGTGCAAGCTTTAGAGACTGACAGTCACGGTCAGCGGTGCACAGGACCGAAACAAACTTGACTCCACAACAACAACAAAAAGGAAAATGGAGCAATGCCTCTGGCAACAATTTCACAGAAAATGGCATCTGGTGCATTACAAACTAAATATGAGGCAAATCAAAAATATGGACATTAACACACACACAGAATTCTCCACACTAACAAACTGCATTCTCACCTCAAGGGAAACGAACTCATCATCTAACTCAGTCTGCAGGCACAGGCTCACGTCAGGTTTTCATTTGAATGAATGGAGTAACGCAGAGCCGATGGCTACCTCATGAAACACACTGCATTTGCACTACTGTGAACTGAGACATTCCCAGGAAAAATCTCGGTCATTAACATTCAGCAGTAACACAGAAACAGACCCACAGCAGCTGCAGGGCTCTGTAAACGAGCTGATATAAATACATTCAACAGCCTGCTTTCAAGCCTTAACATCTCCAGCAAACACTGAAATTACTGCTCATAGTGTTCAACCAGTGAGAAGAGATTATTGCTCTGAGATTGAAACTTTAACCCCCTGGAAACCCTCAGAGACTCATGCTGGGTGTTATGGAGTAAAGTGTGACTCTGTTAATTGGCGACTTAAAGTGTCTGTGGCTGTCATAACAACAGCAGCTAAAAACTGACAACAGCTGTTAAGCTTTTATTAACAAAAATAAACGAATAAAAACATTTTTAATCGATTTGAGTAAAGAGGTGTCACCTAGATGGTTTATTCAGACAAAAAAGGTGTGATGCTATTAAGCAATCACTATAGGTTTATGTCTTTTTTCCCAAAAATGAGCAAAAATTTAAAAAATGCCTCAAATTCACAGAATAGCCTTATTTTAGTCTGCTGATACGCATCAGTGGGGGGATTTTTGAAATTGGACAGAAAAACCCATTTTTTTTGACATTTCCAAAAATTGAAAAGGGGCGATTTTGGTCAAAAATTTTCATTTTGAAAATGCTTAAAATGGACAGATTATAGTCTTTTAAGACATATTTTAGCATAATTTGTTGCGAAATGAGAAAACAAATTATATTATGGGATGTCCAAAATTTGACCCGAGCGTTAGGGTTAGGGCTAGGGTTAAGGTTGGGGTTAACCTATAGGCTTACGTCTTTTTTCCCGAAAACGGGCGAAAATTAAAAAAAAAAAAAAAGCCTCAAATTCACAGAATAGCTTTAATTTGGTCTCCTGATGTTCCACTAAGTGGGCGTGGCATGGCGGCAAATTACAACCCTTCGCCATCAGACACGAGACAGTATAACTTCACCGTTCTTTGGCTGATCTGGTCCAGATTTGTCTTGATTGATGAGACTCCAGCACTGAACAGTTCTACATAACATGCACAATTCCTGCACATTGTACAGGAGATAACAGACTTCATATATTCATATTGGCACTATTATTATTGTTAATTTTTATTGCAGACTAAGACCAGAAAAAAACGCATCACATGCTGACATACATCTCTAATGAGTCTTCAGCTTTCAGACGATGGACTTCACTTCTATGTGAAATCTACTGTTGATCTGCTTTCTCCCCCTAAAAAAAATCCACTACTCTTTTATTTTCTACAAACCCAAACAGGACTTAAAAAGGGAAAACCTTCATTCTGCCACAAGAGGTGGCAGCTGCACCAGCTAAACCACCATAACACTCATTGAAACACTATTCTTAACAAACTACCTGTTGAACATCCACCTCCCCACCTCACTTCTGCACGTCACAAAAGCAATACATTTTGTATTTTAAGTTTTTTATTCAATTTCCTGTATGCCAAACAATCATAAGGAAAGAAAATCAAACTTCAACACAGAACAAATCAACCATATTAAACAAAAATGCACAGAATGAAAGCAAAACATGCATTTACATATAAATATACATACACACATCCCATAAACAGCACATTTTCAACACTGAACTCTGTGTCCACAAAAACAGCGTACGATGGTTGTATATTTACACATGAGATTCATCGTCCCCTCACATTATTGGCACCTATCCCCTCTTTTATTATTGAGAAAATAACCCCAGACCTGGTAACATCTCCATTTTTTTTTTTTATCATTCAGCCTTGTCATTAATTCATAGAAGTCACTGTCCGTTATCAGTTTGACCCGGTCGGTGAGGTCTTGTCTAGTCTGACTCATAAATCCAGCTGCAGAGACGAAGCCATCAGCGCTAAACTGTATTTTGCTTTTGATGCTCCTGCTGGTGACCTTGACCTTTCTCCAGCAGGCAGAGTTGAGGTGATTGTGTTGGAACCTTTCCAAGCCTCCTCAATGAGTGTATTACACTCCCAGCACAGGTTATTCTGGATCAAGCCCATTTATGAAGCCTAACTGGTGTATAATAATGTATGACTATGCAAATCTATGCCTTTTCCTATATTCATCAGTTGCTGCTATCAGGCTGATCAAAATGCATTAGACTTTGTTTCCCTTTGTTAAATAGTTTAAACCACCAACATATCTACCATTAGTTAACTGCATAAATCACTATTTGCAAAAAGGTTAAACCAGCTCTCATAGTCAGATTTTTTTTACATAAATACAACTAATGTTAGATGTTTATTTTTAAATGTGTCCGGACTTGACGCCTTGACTCGACCTTCAGTAATGAGGTGAAATGTGTGAATCATTTGATCTGCATGTTCTGTAGAATAACTCAGAGGTGAATCTCATTAACCTATAACAAGCAGCACACTGTGACAATATCTGACAGAGGAAGAAAAACAAGGAAATCACCAGGGATGAACAGCAGAGAGGAGGACTGACTCAAGGCGGCTTCCAACACTCACTTTTTAGTTTTTGTTTACAGTGCAGTAGAAATCAGCAGTAATGTGTAACTGTGTATTATATGGCAATATAGCCTCAAATTAGGATTCACTTCAATTGTGATTCATAACTGATTTTGTTTTTGTTTTCTGTCTCCATGGTCCACAGATGAGTCCTCTCCTATAGATGCTCATCTACTAAAGCTTGGTATTATGTGCAAATCTTTGTGAATATAATGACTTAAGGACACACACACGGACAAATATATTTGCAGTTATTTGTTAAATATTTTGAACTGACATCAAATCAAATCATATTTTAATTTTTAAAGTAGAAATCAACATCTCTGTAACAATAGAAAAATAACTAACATTTTTCCTGCAAACTGTTTTTCTGCAGCGTTTATATTTCACTTCTTTATGTTTGGTGTCATGTATGCTCATTGGTTTAGTTCTCCTCCATGTTGCTTTCATGTGGCAGAAAATAATGGAAATAATCATCATGGGTAGGGTAATGTCGTTTAGATGTTCTGAATGTCGGTTTTGATTAAAACACAGCACGCTGTTGTCCTCTCAGCAGGGCCGAGCTTTCTGCTGATGCTAATAGAAACTGTTGTCTGATGGCAGAC
The DNA here is from genome assembly GCA_028566105.1 of Hypoplectrus providencianus. NCBI lineage: Eukaryota > Metazoa > Chordata > Actinopteri > Perciformes > Serranidae > Hypoplectrus > Hypoplectrus providencianus. The sequence continues at coordinate 16,929,073 of JAOWBC010000002.1, read as the reverse complement.
ATTTCCATTAATTCAGAGAGAAAAAAACAAGAGTTACAGACTTTTCGCAGAAATCGTGTTTTGCTGTTTGTAGAAATATATGTGAGAAATGCACTTCCTGTGTTCCATATATCCAGAGTGATAGACTGCCGATCAGTGTGTTGGTGATGTGTGGATGAGTGAAAACCCACAAAAAGCAGAAAGAAATCCAAGAAAAACAGAAACACAAATGACAGACGGATTAAAAGTGAATGGAACAACATTACTGTAAACTTTGACAGCGACACACTGACAAGATAAGGGCCACTCTGTCAGCCGTCACACACTCACTCACTTCACTTTGCATGACATGCTCCTATGTTCCCTCACACTAATGGAAAGGCTTTCATGTCGCCTTTCTTTACTTTCATTCACCTCCTCTCAGCCACAGCCCGCCTTTTTTCTCAGGAATAATGCTGGAGATGTTCTGTATTTTTTCTTATTGTGAGAGAGCCATTAAGGGTGTCCTGAGCTCTCAAAGTTAGTCTTTTAGGGCGTCCCAGTAGCTCAACTGGTGGAGCGCGTACCATACAGGCTCGGTCCTCGCCGCGGCTGACACGGGTTAGAGTTTGACCCGAGGTCCTTTACCTCATGTCTCGCCCTCTATCACCCCCCTTCACTCTCTCACTGTCTCTATAATAAAGCTTAACTGAAATATTTTCAGCAATGATTCATATGCAGATTAATTCCTTGATTCATTGAGATTATTTGGTTGAGGTCAGGGGTTGGTGTTGGATCCAAAACAGAGGGCTCGTATTTTCACTTCTAATTTCAGTCTGAACAAAAGGAAAAAAGCCAGTCAAAACACAGTGATTCTGGGATGAATTTGGGCAGACATGGAGTGATGAGGTACAGGCCGTCATCAAGATATGGTCGGACAAACACACACAAAAACAAAGTCTTTTTTTACAAACAGAATGGATTTAATCACACAGTAGATAAATTCTGTATGAAAGTGAAAAAAAAAAACTCCTCTTACAATCCATTAATGTGCAAGTCTTGTTTCTGAAACGTGTCAGCTCTTCCCTCAGTCTGTCCAGTAGATGATTGATAAAACAGCGTGGAAACAAACCAGAAGAACGTTCGCTCGTGCTCATCAAGCTCATTAGCGTGTTAGCTGATGATGGAGCATCATTTAATCCCTGGATTTCTTTCTCTGCATGTACCTGTTGGAAAAACAAATGGCAACAGGATAAAATCCAGGTGTTGACAGAAAAAAATGTTTTGAAACCAATGTGGGAGTAGATCCACGACTTTACAGTCCATGGCTGCAGCGTGATCAGATGTTTTCTGTTTTCTTTCTTTCTGTCTCTCATCATCCACGTCATCGCTGCAAATATATTCAGCTGAGACATGTGAACCCTTTTACTCAACACCACTCTTTTTTTGTAAACATTTCCCAATTTCCAAAATAACATTTTACTGTGCCGCTCCCTCTGCCGGCAACCTTCAACATCTAAATTGCAATATGTTGTCCCCCTGTGTGACTTTATATCAGCCATCATTCATTCCAACTCCTGTCTGAAAACGAACAGTCGGAAATAACGAGAACATCACATCCACATGGAACTATTTATTTGTGAGCCATTTTTTAAATGTGTATTCCTCCGGTAAGTATGAATGTAGGTGATATTTTCCCTGAGAGGACGCTGATGGTAACTCTTCACTGACCCGCGACAGGAAGGCCCAGCATGGAGCCCGCCGCTTTGCTCTAGTGTTCACAAACAGCAGGAAGAAAAACTGACTGTGACGCTGCTAAGGTCTGTCTGGACGGTATGTGTGAAAATCATCTGATACCTACTTCTTTTCATCCGTCTCTCCACCTGTCTGTCTGATTTCCTTGCCGCTATTAATGAAACTTTAATTATTACAAACGGCTCAAGGCAAAAAAAAGCTCACGCTGAGCTCTTGACGGCTGTGACAACACTTCAGTTAAATATATATATCAAACCAATTAGGAGTCTCAGGGCCAGCAGCTGGCTCCAGATGTGTTATCTCATTTAAAAACAGCATCTTTACAACACATTATGACATTTTGCACGTTGAGACGTGAAGATGTGATGTTCTGTGTCTGCAGAGCCGATAGACACATGGAGAGGTGTGAAGGAGGCTCTCTGACGCGCTTTGCAGACGAGAAAGTGTAAAGAGGCAATATGTGAAAAACAAACATGTCCACCTCGCTGCCTACTTCTATTCCAGATGCAGCCGTGATCCTGAGCTCAGTCTGAGGAAGAAGGACAAGGGACAGCACAACAGGCGTAATCTCCTGCTGATCCGGTAAGACCAGACAGGTTATATTTGAAGAAGCACGATGCTCTTGACACATGGATTTCCTTCTTTATGGATACATGCAGGGATGTTTTAACCAGTTTTTAAAGTGCACACTGTTCCCCTGAGAATGATTTATTTCTTACTGCATTACTTCACATTCTGCTGACACACATATATAATACATATGTCTCCTGCAGCCTGCAGAACAAATTACGTTTTTTCAGCCTTTGTGTTCTGTCCTTTAGTTCCTGAAAGCATGCATGCTCTGTTCCTGTCTGTGCTGCTCTCATTTGTTCTCCTCAGCCACCTGCCTCTTATAGGTATGTCTGCAGCTGTTTGCCATTACACAAAAGAAGACCTGACATGATAATATGCAGTAACTGTGAAATAGAGGTGTGAAATAATGGTCGCACCTGTTCCTGTCGCCGTCTCTCCCGACAGGAGCCGAGGAGAGCGAAGCCGCCGGCAGCAGAGGGGAGAGGGAGAGACGCAGCCCGCCATACTGGGGCCTCTGGTCCTCAGACTTCTTCGGGTGGCTGGAGGAGCTGCGAGCTCAGGCTGCTCACGATGGGATGCAGGACCTGGCTCGTACCTTCTGGGCTCACTTCCCCATCAGCCGCGAGCTGGGCTACGATAGCCCCGAGGCTGACCCTCCAGCTGAGGAGTGAGGCAGAGGAGAGGAGGTTAAACCAGGCAATGCCAGCATGGGTTCAAGACTTTTACAGTTGGAAAAATAAAGGATTTTGAACTCTCTTAATAATTGTTTCCCTTTTTTTT
>JAOWBC010000002.1:16859561-16883501 GCA_028566105.1 Hypoplectrus providencianus | reverse complement strand
AAGAAAAGAGGAAAGACAAGGCAACCTGAGAGACACACACACACACACACACACACAGACAGGAAGAGGCAGACTGAGAAAAGCCGGGAATAAGGAGGGAGAAAAACACAACAAACACCACGGATCCAGAGAGTCGCGTCCTCAGCCATCACACATTTGTCAAATGTGAAGGGTAACAGAGAGAAATCTTTATATTCTGTATGTCAACAAATCCTAAAGGATGCTCATAGTAACATGTACTGCATTTAAGGTCAAAGGCTGATGTGGTTTAGTACCAGGCATGTCCAAACTATTCCATTAAGGGCCATGTGGCTGCAGGTTTTCCTTCCTACAAGCAGGAGCACAACAGGCATAAGTCATTACATGAACGGATCTCAGGGTTCAAACAGCTGATTGGTCAAGTCACGTGTAATCTTGATTTCGTGGAATAGAAATCTCTCTGATACGCCTGGTTTAAAACCTGTATTCTTAACATGAACTGCATTAAAGAAACTGAAGAAGCCACTGTGACTTCCTCCACTGATTTCGAGCTAGAATTTGGCGTTCTGGTTGTTGCCATCTTGTGTTTGATTGGAGTAGAAAGTGATCAGTTCTGTTTGTAGACTTGGGGGTGGCAGATTTTTGTTCCACTTAATCAAGAACACACGTGACTCGACCATTTAGTTGATTTAATGATTTGTGCCTGTTGTGCTCCTGCTTGGTTAGAAGGAAATCCTGCAGCCACATGGCTCTTAATGGAAAAGTGTGGACATGCCTGCATCTGCACCACAGTCATTCATGGTTGTCCAGAGCTAATGAAATCACATAACCTGCTTTAAAAGAATCGTCTTTTCAGGTATAACAAACATATAATAATAGGAGATTTGATTTCGTCTTTTCTTGGAAGTTTATTTATATGACTGCAGTGAATGATGCAGAAAAGTAATTTTGCTCAAGTCCAATGCATGTTCGAGCTCTGCCTGCTCTTTAATTGTATCACTTCTTTCTGGTTTGCTGTTCATTGTTATGGGCTTTGTATATTAGTAAGGTAACAACAAAAGCTAACTGTAATTTTTTTTTTTTTTTAAGTAAAAGAAAAAAAATATTGAACTTGAACCAATGCATTGTAATACCAACTTTACAGACCCACACAGAATACCTTTCCTATGGCTTAGTGGCATGCTTTACAAAAAAAATGCAAATGAATACAGGAAATGGTTAGCCTCATTAAGGTTTGATTGACTACATTAAGAACAGAGTTGGGCTTGAAAACAACTACTTCCACACTGAACTACCCAGTTATGTGGGTTCCCTTGGTCTTACACCAGGCTCAAGCACCTAGGTCAGAGTCAGGGCTTTGTGTGTCGCTCCAGCCTTCAGCTTCATGCTACTTATAATACATGGTTTACCTCAAGTGTAGAATAGTGCTGCAGATGTGTTTGCATTACAGTCAACAGACTGGTGTGCATCACACACACCGTAAAGGGCGCCCTGTGAGTCTATTATGCAGACCGCCATGGCAAAGCGTCAGTGAGACAAGATGGGTGTGATACTGGGCTGGACGCATTGACTTCACTCTCATGGTTGCCATCCAGCTACTGAAAGAATCTGTTAATTTGTGAGCTCTGTGGCTCAGATAGATTCTCAGTAATGAGCCCACATACAGTGCTGGACAGTCCACTGACCGCACTACCAAAGATTTCACAGCGAACACTGCAGGTGACTTTCATTTTGCCTCGTTTATTTCGGAAAGGTTAAAAATTTCATGTCGGTCTCTTGGTTGAAGGAACGCTAATAGATCATCTGGACCCCCATGTTTGTTAATTTATTCTTCGGCTGTTATTCTGTGCGTTTTTCTGTATCCTATGTACAGACATGACTCAGCATGGTGCTGATTGATAGCGCTAATCTCACAGAGGACTGCTGTCCAGTGACTCAGTCAGTTACCACACACCAGTAAACATATTCAGCGCCTGTAGGTAATATAACATTTACTCTTTTTTCTTGTTTGTTTCCACAGTTTGCCTATTTACACTCCCCAAATTGCTTGTAAAATGCAAGGCCATAAAAAATATTTGTTTCGATTAAATTATTCATTGTGTTATTTGTTATCGAATTTTTTGCTGGATTTTTGTTTGTTGCGTGTTTAACAACTCTACATTTAACTGCTGTAGATGTTCTTGCATTATTTTTGGCAGTCTTAATTGCAAATGTATATAAGTCCGGAAACTTTTGGTTAATTTTCTATTTCCAAGCATCGTAAGCAATTAATTCTGACCCTTACTGGGACTTTTGTAGCCCTGGTTAAAACTCAGCATTAAAATGTGCTTCTGAAAACATTAGAGGATGAAAATACAGTATTTGAATCTTGACTCCTCAGCCTTGCCTTTGCCACAGTTTGATTAGAGGTTTCTTGAGTCATGCTGGAGGCCACTTAAAGTATGAAGCCTGTCCTATAGGTTGATTAAAAGTGGCAGAAAAACAGAATACAGGAACCAGCAGGGCGCACGCCACAGTATGATTGGAGGTTCTTGAGTCTTGCTGGCTGAAGCCTGTCCTATTTGGTATATTTTGTTGTTATTTGTCCTTTTTGTTATTGTGGAAATCTGTCTGAATGGGAGGGAAACAGGAAACAGTTTCCAGAGCAAATAAAACATGAGCTTCACAGATTTGCAGAGGAATCTCTCTGATTCTTGTGAATATACTCTTATTTTGTGTCAGGAAGGTGCTGTCAGCACAGCTGGGTGAGAGCAGATTTGCATGGTTAAGGAATTTCTTCTAATTTTTCTGAGAGAAATCTTTCCATCTGTCTGTCAATCTGTCAGCAATAACAAAGCTGCCTGAATTCAGGAGATGTAAAAGCCTCAGAAAATTGCTAGGGAGAATAGAAGAAACCAGCATCCATGTTGCTGACTTTTACATCTTGTTTTGCTTATTTTTCTGCCATTGTGAACTGCATAATGGATGGATAGTGACAGATCACGGATAATTTCACCACCACAGTCATACTTATGTGTGTCTCTGCATGTTAATAACAGCAAATGTACTTTGCAGTGATGATTCATGATCATTTTTAATTCTCATGTTTCAAAAACAGTTGATAATTGTTGATATTCAAAACAAAAATTGTCATCAATTAATGTGACATCATAAAACAAATAATGCCTCTACATGTCTCAGTATCATTATTATATTGTATCATTTGTTTGCTTGTCCATGTGTAATTCTATTTTTCTTTTTTGACACACAAGGCACAAACTGCCTCACTGTGTGTATTGTCCAAATGAAAACACACAGAACAAATACAATCTTTTTTATTCATTCACAATAAGAGCTCCTGAATGAACTGTGCACAATATGTTAATGTGTTTATATGTTCAGCAGCTTGAAGCACACCACAACAGTCAAGAACACCTTGTTCTCCCCAGTAATGGTGTTGTTATAAGAACATTACATAATCAGTTTTACAAGTCCACGAATGGATGGCGACACCGTAACGTGTGATGAAGGCAGAGTGCTTCGGTAAAACTGCAAACACCCGTCTTATTTCCAGACTTTAATTATTAATTACAGCGAGAAATCTTAATGCCACCATCTCTCCCTGTTGTATTTCCTTCAGGAGAGAAAAAAAGGCTTGAACTGACGCATCATATTTAATATCAGTATTGACCACCACTTGTATTGGGACCGTCTAGGGCTTTAAAGGTCTATTTAAAGTGCTTCTGGTTACCTGGCAGAAACACATAATGCCAGGAACCAGCATGAAGCAGTATGAGTCATACCCTTGTCTACTGCAGATTTACACGTTTTCTCAGCGTTACCTCTGAACTTTTTTGAGAGGAAATGCATTTGCAATTGCATAATGCAATAACATAAGAGCATCTTTTGAGCGGATCTGGGACACAGAGGTATGCGCCACTGACATTTCTTTTCATAGAACAGTAATTTTAGCCATGTTAGAAAAAAGTGCCACCATCAGTGTTTCCCACACGCTTTGTGAGACTGTGTTGGGGGGGACTATGAAGCACCTAGGAGAAACATTTGGCTGTAAAAGTCAAGTTTTTGAGGCTCTGGGATTTTACTAACAGACATTTTGCAAAGGCAGCGCAAAAATATATATATATATATATATATTTCTGAAAAATTATTGTGTGAAAATACTTTCAGTGTCAGGAGAAAATATATCCGACATTAGTGGGGCAAGTTAGACTATTGAGGGACAGGTAAGACGATGGTGGGCTAACACAGAATATGTGGGATATGGGAGAAGAAACAACAATAGTGGATATAAAGGGGGTCACCTGGACATCTGCACAGCCCCAAAGGGCAAAAGTTATGTTAGAAGTAGAGCTCAAAAAGTTCAGAGAATGCAAACTGATATCCTCAATCCACTGACAAAAGTTGGTGGTATATACACATATGCCAGGGAGCAGAGTGACACTGCTGTAGTTTAGAGGATCAGAAAAATGACATGAGCAAGGTTGAGGTCACATCAAAAAATAGATTACTTGGTTGTCCGCTGGGTTTACTTGGTGAGAGTGAGAGTGACAGATCATCCATCATGTGTGGGTTTTTCATCAGAAGGTGAAATGTTGGCCACACATGTCAACCATGTTGCCGCAAATAACCAAGTCCAATTTTTCCAGGCATGTACACAGAGCTAACCATGATGCATGAGAGCAAAGCCAAGAGTTGAGGAGTGGAAGCAAACACATAGTTTTTCATTTAGTGTATCACAGAGACAGGTGGTTTCACGATGAACAGACTGCAGCAACGTGTTGAGAATAACTTTAACAGGTTCACCCAAAACGGAACAAATCATTGCTAGTATAAGAAAATATTCCTTTTTTTATTCTCATTTAAATTGGTGTATTTATCAGGAGCATTGTGTGGTTCAAGTGCTTTAATACTTCAGATTTTAAATCATAAGAAGTTCTTCAAATCGTGTTAAAAGGCACAGTAACGTGGTCAAGGACTGGATGAAAACCTTCAATCTGATATTTCTACAAGGTCAATATAGAGCATGATTCAATAAGATCCACATGAAATCAATAATAATTTCAGTGAAACTAACTACATGATTAATTCTGCACATCATTGCTGATGGTTATCACTCCTGTGTATTTAAATAGCGTGTTTACAATCTGGTGAATGAGGTATTGAAACTGGTTTTGGCACTGCAAGCTTGAAACAGATAATACATATGTTGCCACAATTCTTTTAGTAGCACAATGATTTGACATAGGAATAAAGTGTTTCTTCTATCTGGAAATAACAGTCCTGTTCAGATATTTTTAATTGCTTACACATTTCTCTCATGTTTTCTATGTTGCACCAAAAAAAGCCCTGTTTGGTTTTGTCAGAAAAATGTTTGAAGTACAAAAACCCCAGGACACTCAGGGTCCATCCTTTAATCACGTTTTTATTTATCTTCTTCTAGTATGAAAACAACATGAAATGTTGATGAAGCAACATTAATTAAAATTGGAATCAACAGTGCTGTCAGATATTTTTGTGTTTTGTGTAACCCAATGTTTCTATGTTGAAAAGGATTATTTTTCATCTCGCCAACTGGTCCCAAGGCCAGAAGCAACAACACAGGAGTCTACTTTATAATCCTTTACAGATCACCCAACCTGTTTGTAAACACAATGTAGAAGACATAAGGCAATAAAAGAAGATCAGAAATACATAGTTTCATTTTATGAAAAGATTAAGTCATTTCCTGAAACAGCTGGGCAGTGCACTTAAAGTCGAGGTCGGGAACCAATAAAATCTAATCTGAGTGATAAACTAGGCTTGACTGCCTCAGATTTAACAACATTTTTTTTTTGCTGCATCTGGACAATAATCCTAACGTCAACTCCACAATGTCAAAGCACATAATGCCCCAGTAACCCCTTGTAACACAATTTTCAAAAGTGCTGCCCTGTTGCCTGTCCATGGTAGGAATCCCCGCAGGACTTTATATTCCATCTTTGTTTCAGCACTGGCATTAAAATGTGTGCATGCACAATAGTTACATTGCACAAAAATGACAAACTACAGGGTCGCACTGCACACTCGCCTCAGCAAGAGGGTCGCAGGTTTGAATCCGGCTCTCATGTGGAGTCTGCATGTTCTACCTGTGTCAGCGTGGCTTCTCTCCAGGTCCCCCAGCTCCTCCCAGATACATGCAGCTCAGCTTTAATTATTCAGTCCAAAATGCCCGTAGGAGTGAATGAGAGCGTCAACGGTTGTTCCTCTCTATGTGTCTCTAATGGATGGATCAGGGAGTTTGTTCTTGCCTTTCCCCCCAACACATGACAGACTTGAATTTATTGAAGGAAAACAAAATTCAGAACCATGCAGCACTATAAAATGTTGTTAAGCTGTCAGAACAAATAACACTTGTTATTTTGCAGAGGACAATGTTTCTAAAAGGGCAGGGGCTATGATTTGTCAGATAAAAGTTTATCACAGTTGGTTCGTCCCAAAACATGCCTGATTATCAGTAGACACACACACACACACACACACACACACACACACACACACGAACACACACACACTTTCAACTAAAAAAGATACAAAAACCATCTCGTTAGAATTCTGTCTGTAAATAACAAACCAGCAGGAACTACAAAGAGCTTTTTCTGAGCTGATCCTGTTTCACTGCTTGTGGATTTTATGTTGGTGAGGTTTACAATTTGTGCTGAAGCCTCTGCAGGAGCAGGATGAGTCAGCTGACACGCCGCCTCTCCATCACCCCTTGATCTCTTTAATCAATTCGGTTGGATTTCATTTTAAAATGTATGTTAGTGTGATCCCCGGTGGCTCACACCCACAAGGTTTGAACAGGAGGCTGTGATTGGATTTCTGTGACTTTTGCATGTTCTCTGCATTAGTTTGATACTAAAGTTTAGTTAAAGTGGTAGCTCTAAACTCTGCACATAGGTGAGAGTGCATTTTGTACTGTGTAGTCTTGTGACCTGTCCAGCAACAGGCCTGTGTGTCTGTGTCAGATATTGTATCTTGTACTAAAAATGTGGCTGCTCTCCAAACTGCAAAAGCTATTTTAATTTGTGGTTTGCCTGTCTGGTTTCGGTGCTGCGTGATTTTCTTGTTGAGAAAAAACCGGATTGTCGTTCCTCTAACTAGCCATTACTTGAATGCCACATGGTAATATGGTTCAATTTGAACCATAGGACTACTTTCTATGTCCAATAATTAGGGGGAATTTGTCACTAGTCCTTCCTTGTTTGAGTTATAAAGGCCATTGTTGGTACACATGATGCTATGACACAGGAAAAAAATGCAAAGGTCAAGAGCTCCAGAGAGGAGGAGGCAGCAGCAGACAGGTCACAGGGTTAGATTTGAAAAGTTCAGCCATTGAAATTGTTATTTCAGGAAGCATTAGTCCTCTATAAAATTTGCTGTAGCTGCTTTAAATAAATGTATTTTTCCTGAGTGAGTGAGACAGAAGCATAAAGCACATGCTGGGGATCGGACCCTGTGGTGGCTGCTGCTGCAAAATGTGTGTGCAGCGTGTGGACATGCAGCTCTTATCAGCCGTAGACAAAGAAGGCAGATAAACTATGTGATGATGAAACCTGAGGAACTGATTATTTCTAATGCATACCATCACAATCGTCCCCAACTGTAAATTGCACAGTTTGAAAAAGATCTCCACTGGGGCAAAAGATTTCAAATGGAGTCAGGCAGTGAAATGCCATCTCACTGGAAGAAAACAGGCTGAACATGTGCAAAAAAGGTCATGATTCTCAAACACTATTTCCAATAAGTCTACTATCATCACAGGCTTAGAGTTGCCAAACACAGTTCACCCAGGGGATCACCATTTATGTCTCACGTAAACCTCACGTTCCTTATCTAAATTCCTTCCAAATTTTCAACTTCCATATGTTATTATGTGCGGCTGTTTTATTCAGGAACACCCTCATATTCATAGTTGTATAATAACCCCTGAAGCTGCCCTGTGCGTCTGCAGTGCAGTGGGCTTAAGGGCATCTTAACCCTACTGAGGAAGGCCGAAAGTGCTGGTTATTCACTTTGCACACCCAGACATATCCTATCAAAAATATAGCCAGCTTCTTTGTATGTGACGCCATGCTTGACTAATAATAATAATTATAATGATTATCTGCCTTCCATGTAAAAATGTTTCCCTTTCCCCCTTAACCCAGCAGAACTGTAGAAACTGAATATGAATATAGGGCAGACACAGGCCTTGCATACAGTATCAGTGATCACTTTAACCCTCAGGTTACTTCCTGAGCTCTGTGACTCCTTTAGCATGACAACTCAGAAAGAGTCAGAGACTTTAGTGAGAAGGCATTTCCTCATCACGGGTCAGAATAACTCCATTGACCTTGCATGTATTCGTGTCCAAACACCCGATCATGAATTATTCTTGCCACTGAGTTTAGGGAACATTTTGAGGACGTCTTTTTAATGTCATCACAGCATTGTCCTTGATGATTTATAGTGTTAGATGACTGGTACTGGAGGATTATTTTCCTTCTTGTCTAGCTACTCTACTTTCAGGGGTTCGAAGAAAGTTCAGATGCAGACAAAGGAGAAGATGAAACATGAGTGATGTCTTCCAGAATACATGAAGCAAACAAGTCTAAAAGGGAAACAAATCAAACTGAAACAGGACTTGCTGTGTATTTTTATCTCCTTATACTTAATTACAACCTGTTGCCTGGACACCATCCAAAACGTGAAAGACACAGACCGCCATGTTTAGCTAATCTTTTGATACACATATTGAAAACTGAAAATAGACATTTTAACCTCTTAATACTCACCTACCAATGAGTGGGTAGGGGTATGAGGAGACATAACTGATAAACTGATGTAGTTTCAGCTGTGTGTTAGCCACATGCTAAACAAGCACAATAAACTAGAGGACGTTACCCTTCAAATAAAGCCACATACTGTGCATGTATTCTGGCTTCAGTGTTCTTCTGTTGGTGGGTTTAAGAGGTCAATGATCAAAGACAAACTTATAATATAAACTATTTAAATATAAACTTTGTATTTGATCAATTCAGTGTCCAAACTTCTTACTTTCTTTGTTTAGTCGCCACCATGATAACCACATGGTGTCAATCCTGAATCCCTTTCAACAGGTTTTACTAAGATCCTTTATTTGAAATCATACCAAATATATCTTACTATGGACTACAGTGAGTTTGTATTGGAGGTAATATAGTTGAGAAACCACAAACCAACTCAGTAAATTATGTACAGTCAGAAAAGTATGAAAGATAAGAACATCCTGGCAGACGGTTTTCATTATTGACTATTTCAGGTTGAGCAACAAGGAACCTGTGGGGTGCTTTATAATGCCTGCAAATATGCTGGAAACTGAGTCACAAGAAGGTTTAAAAAGAGAGATTTCATCACTCCTGCTTCTTAGCACTGTCTGGCAGGTTAAATAAAGTTGATTCATGGTTTAATGATTAAAGCAAAGGCTCCTCGTGGCTGCTACTGCGCCACATCTCAGATCTTTGTGAGGCTCAACAGAGGTCTTTGTCTGATCCAGAGGCCGGGGTCAAAACTACCGGGGACAGAGTGTCTACAGTCAGGGCCCCGAGGCTCTGAAAGACTGCCTGAAGAAATAAGACCGGCTGAGTCAGTGATCTCCTTTGAGTCCTTTCTTACAACTTACTTTTATCAGAGCCTTTCATGATTTTATCTGTTTGAACTGCTGTACTGTAACTGAACTGCTTGTTTTTCTTTCAAACGTTTCTTTTTCTGTATCATATTATCCTACACTGCACTGGATTTTATACTGACTGATTTTTTCCAAATGTGCTTTCTATTAAAATGTCATGATTTAGTGTCTTTAGCCGCTTTGTGACGTGGATTTTAAGAAGCTTTCTAAAGTAAAGATTATTATTATATTATTGGTGCAGTGGCCTCAGGGACATCAGAAGATCCACCAATTCAGTCCAGACAAGCTCTCCCAACATTATTAAATGGATTGCCCTGAAATTGTTGTATGGGCATCTTGTTCCTCGGAGGAAAAACCCTGATAACTTTAGTGATCCCTGATGTTTCCTCTATATCCAGTTCAAAGTTTGCTTGTTTTTATCCAGTGAAATATCTGCAGAGGCATTTGTTCTGATATTCATGACCCTAAAAGGATAAATCTTCTTTCATTTTGGAGATTTTCTTTTCGTTTAATGCCACCATGGAATCAGTTTTTCTATCCAAAGTTGCTTATTATTTTGAGAAAACAGCCATTCTGTGTAGTCCGTGCATCTGCAATCAAGTTTCTTAAAATTATGGAAAGTACAGTATGATGTAGAAACAAACTTTGGAATTTATTTTATATCAATGTTAATAATACCTCATTTTGTTGCTATGAAGACACAAACATTTCCAAATAGCCGGTGAATATTAGATGTACAGTATCAATCTGATTCATTTTTGGACTTCTGTCTTAATGTTGTTGGTTGAATGAACACAGACAAAGATAATGACATGTCTGAGGGCCTATAACAGAAGAATTTTGGTTGTTAATACCTAAAATATTCATCTTCTGTCTGTTTTAGGTATCGTGTCGCTGATCTCTCTGGTAATCCTCTCCTACGACCGCTACAGCACTCTGACTGTGTGCAACAAGCGTGGGATGGACTATCGCAAGCCCCTGCTGGCCGTCGGCGGCTCTTGGCTGTACGCATTGTTTTGGACAGTTCCCCCTCTGCTGGGCTGGAGCAGCTACGGCATAGAGGGGGCGGGAACCAGCTGCTCTGTGTCCTGGACGGTTCAGACGGCCGAGTCGCACGCTTACATCATCTGCCTGTTTACTTTCTGCCTGGGTCTGCCCATCGTGGTGATGGTCTACTGCTACAGCAGGCTGTTATGGGCAGTCAAACAGGTAGAGTCTTTTAGTATTGATGGATGATTAGAAAATTACATATTGTGTGTTTAACACATGGTTCTGTACTTTTATGGGTGCAAAATACAGGCCAAGAAAGAGGGTTTCTGAGTAATATTTGTGGTCTTCTTAGGGACCTAGAAATATCCAGAAAAGAAGGTAAGTCTACCAGTCCTCTGCCAGGACCAAAGAAATATCCCCTATCTTTTTTTCCAGAGGGATTACCCACTCCCTCTTGGGATGCCTCGCATCACAGGGAACAAAGGTGATAGATCCCAGAATAGAAGCAGAAACCCTGGTATACAGTAGGATTTGTTTTGTTCAGTTTTCTTTACCCTGACTGCAGAGCTGACTTCATAACACACCTGATAAAATCAATGCAGGGCAAGTTCAGTTGCCCTCTTCAGGCTGTTACCTTTTCTCTTGTAAGTAACTGAATTTGTGCCAGAAATTCCTGCTTTTATAACACTAAATATCTCTTAGGTACATGGAATAAAAGTAGGGGCATTCATTGGTTTGGAATAAAATAACCAAGGGACTGCCTTTCACAACAAACAGTTTTTTTCCTTAACATTAAAAAAGGACAGAGCTCGAATTACAGTAAAATATTCTGTATTATGTTTTCCATTATTCGTCTGGTGCACATTTTAGGTATCCATTACAATGATTGGCTCATTGAGTTTTTGTGGTAGAGACTTGATTTGCTTTAAGTTAAATCCTGTGCACTGAAGGGATTTAGACTGTCTGTTCCTTAAAGCAGATCGGGTCAGGCAGGGGATAATCACAGCTCAGATAGCTGTGCTGACAAACATAAAGCCACTCAACATCTTCTTGTCCCTTTTGTCCTCCTGATCAAATATTTTTATCAAGCACTTTGGACCAGAGGTGTTAAAGAAGAAAGAACAACTGTCGGTCGACTCTTGTCAGCAAGATTAAAAGTTCTCTGGCTGCCATGTGGCTCTTCCCAAAATGAAATATGTTCTCTGTTTTAAGCCTTCTAGTGTCAATAAGCAGCTTTCAAAAAGTGCCCTTAACTTATAAATACCTCTATGTGGGTCACCTTAGCTGAATCCGTTGGATAAATAGTTTGTTCAGACAGTTTTTGCACCATCTGTGCAGCACTCAAATATGTACACATCAGACATGTCACACACCAAATCGTCCTTTCAAGAAAAAGCATCTTTGGACCACAGACTGTATTAAATATGGATGTAGCGTCCCATGTAAAGCCAGAGGTTTCTGAAGAGCCTAAAAAAAACTCAAAGTAGGTTATCTGCCTGTCCCCAACTTGGCCATGCTCGATTAGTCAAAACTCCCAGCTGCCTCGCTATCTCGCCGTTACTTAAAATGACCACATCTTATTTAATAATGCATACGATTAGGAATATATATATAATATATTAATATATAAATATATATGGCTGTAAAGTTGAGTATTTTAACAAGTTGGTCCCAAGACTGAACTAGTTGTGGAGCATCAAGTGTCCAGTCAATAAACTTGACTTTTCAGCCCCAGAGGTAGCCACTTACATGAAACACAATCATTTCACATCCCACTGGTTCACAGTGTGCTTGAATTTTCACAATAAAGCACTAATTGAAAACCTACAGTGATCTTTTCAAGATCTGTGAAACAAATTACTTATTCAAATTACCCGAATGTTTTCTAAAGGCAAAAGAATCAGCTAAAGGGAACTGGCACTGTGCACTTTTGTGCATTCACTGTTTCAAACCAACAGGCAGCTGATGCTGAGAGGGACTGTTGGGAGGCTGTTGACTTAGAAAATGGTTTTATTTTGATGGCGTCAAGAGAAGCCCTATCTGAGCGGCTGTCCATTCAAACTCTACAGACCTCAGCACAAAACAAAACAAACAATACGGAAAGCAGTTTCCTTATATAAGAGGAAAAATATCACACATATGTGGCTGATATAGCCTATATAGCCTATATATGTGGCTATATATATATATATATTACTGTGTTTTTATAATGTAGGCCTACCTGTTCTAGTAAAAAGCTTTAGATCTTTGTGAAGGATAGATTCACATTCTTCCATTGTGCCTTAAAATAATACTCACATGTCGATTATACACACTATTTTCCCCTCTTTTGTACTGGCCACAGAGAGATCCCTATTTTTGAGGAATATCAATAGCAGGCGGGAGTCAGTGGGAGAAACACTAATGTGCATGTGCAACTCAGAAGCTGCAATATTATCTATGCTGAAACATTCAGACAATCATTTTCAGTCAAGTCAGCCCCTTTTTAGGGTGCAGTGAGCAGCTTCTATCCATTGTAAACACAGTTCTCACCACACAACAGGCTCCTGCAGACAACTTCCAACTAATCAACACAAATCACAAGATGTAGAAGTGAGAAATGTTGGCTGAACAGTCATGTTACCTGGAAAAAGCTTTAAATTATGTGTTGAAATTTATCCTTAAATTGACCAGGACTGGACTTTCCCTGCATGAGTAACTATCTTCTCCTTTTGAAGTAATCACATTCATGAGCAGAGCTGAGCTCCAGCTGGCACTAACCCTCTGAAATCCCCGGCGGTCGTTAAAACTGAGGATCATTAGCATGAAGTGAGAGGGAGTCTCAAATAAAGTTGCGAGACATTACTGGGCTCAGTGGGCTGCGTGTGTCATGAAGTGAACTGAGAAACTCCCCTGCTCCTTTCCAGCTCCATGCACATGACAGAAGGGTGAAGAAGGGGCTAAGAATAAAGCAAAGCCATCTGTGTGTGAAGAGATACAGAGACTGACGTTAAAATAAATTTAATTGGATTAGGATTAGGACACAGCCAGATGGATCCTCTTAAAATATAAAGACGAGTAGTGAAAGATGATTTGTTGAAGTTGCTCACTGATGAATAAGAACATGTAAAGACAATATTTTTCAAACTATGGTCTCCTGTATTGCACCCTCTGGGTCTTCCAACCTCAAAAGCTCCAGATTCACTGCCTGTAAATAGGTTTTGGTCGTTTTGTTGACATCAAAATTGTTGACGTATATCATCGAGGCGGTATAGCATTATTGGATGATTTTTGTTCCCATCTTCCAAGGACCTCTATGTCAAAATCTACTATAAATACCTGGTTGAGCAAATACATAGTGTGCGTTTTGTGGTATATGCTGGATTGGTAGTCTTGAATTGACATGACCTAACAACAGCTTCTCCATGAGCGCTGATATACACACATTTCAAATCAAAACTAGCAGCAGCCAGTTAATTCACCTGCTGTGTTTATACAGTACAGAGTAAACATGGTAGATAGCTGCTGTGCCCAGTGATGCCAGGGAGTCAGTGACATATGAAGTGGAAAGCATTTCATCAGATTCCTAAAGATCCTGAGAGATGGCAAAAATAAGTAAACTGAAGAAAAATAAGCAACAGGACCTCACACCGACGGATTTAAATTGTATAGTGACCACTACAAATCAGGTACGGGATGGATGGATGGATGGATGGATAGTTAAATATTTTCCTGAGGGAAAGTCAGATATCCAATAGCTTATTTAGAGCATACACAAAAACACTGCACAATCGACAGCACACAATAAAAAATAAAACATCTGAATTTAATCACAAATAAATACAGATAACTATAAAATAAAATAAAATATGGTTATACTAATCATCCATAACAATAAAAAGTACTGAATACTGTGCTCACATTGACAACTGAAGAAGATGTTTAGACCGCTAATATCTTATTTATGTCACAGACTTTTATTTTGGTAACACAACCCTCTCATTTCCTGGCAACCAATTGCGGATTCAACCCTGTTTTGTTTTGTTTTAAACAAAACTTTAATCATAGCGGATGTTCATCACTGTCAACGGAACTGCTGTTCATCATATAACTGCGTTTCTAAAATAATTTGGGCAGTAATTGTTTCAGTCACTCTAAATAGATACATATTAGCTAACTGTTAGCTAACCTTTATGTAGCAAACGCTGGTTAGCTAATGCTACTGAAAGGTTAGCCGACATTTACATCAATGTAGTACTGACGTTGGTAATGCAACTTCACTAAAGCGACACTTACCCCTCTTCTGATGATTTAAATACTGAATATAATCCAAAAATCCAGTGTGCGTCCATCAATATTCCTCCAGGCGTTTTTCTTGGTCTTTGTAGAGTTCCCACAGCAGGGTGAAGAAAAGATGAACAGGTAATGGTAGATTTCTGAATACTGCAGGTCTGAAAAGTTTTCCAGTGCGGCTGTTTGAGGTCACCTAAATAACACACTGGATGCAAAATTAATCGGTAATGTTTACCCAACACATTTAGTAATATGGCGTTAAATGTCCTTATCTTTTAAGTGGCGGTGAAGACTTTAAATCAACTCTGGTTTTTAATCCCAATTGCCGCCAAAAATGATGACGTTAACATGACGAGCGACATGACATATTAGGATTAAATAAACAAATGCATCATAATCTGCTTTAGGCGGTTGTAGTGTTTTGTTTAACCCAAATGACTGGTGTATAAAAGCACTATAACAGTTCAGGTCCTCCTGTTGTTTTACATCATCACTATAAAGTAGTCACTTTTTATCAAACACAACACTCAGTATTCCTTTGGGTATACTTTTCATCTTTAATATGTTTTGTTTATTGTCCCATACAATTTATTTTCACTAATGTTCTGCAATACAGATGTACCCATTGGAATAAAAAAAAAGTGAACTATAAACAATCACTAGCACATTTAAATATATTTTGAATTTAAGGTTTTTTTTTTCTATATTTTAATATCTTTGTTACCTCTTTATCTCTGGGTTAATGTTCCTACTATAAAGATAAAATCTTATCGTAGTACATCACATATGCTTGTTAAGCATATGGTAAAGTTTTTTTTTAGTTTAATGATATTTTCCTGACAGTCCAATCAATGGGTCCAGCCAGTCTTAATCAGAGCCATGAGTAAATTCATCTAAATGTAACTGCAGTCTGGTTAGAGATAATAAGTTGCACCTGCCCCGATTTATTGCCGTTGAAATTTTCCAATTTATTTTCTTTGCACTTGCAGCACAACAATAAAGCTCTTTTTTTGTGAGTGAAGGTAGACATTGCTAAGGCTTGGATCCCAAACAATCTAACTTAATTAACAGAATTACAGGGGGGAAAGTTTTTTTTTTTTATTTCTTGGGATAAACGGTCCTTTTAATTGAAACTCTCTCACTCATCTACAGGTAGGTAAGATCCGAAAGACCGCAGCACGGAGGAGAGAGTACCACATACTGTTTATGGTTCTGACTACGGCGGCCTGCTACATGTTGTGCTGGATGCCTTACGGTGTCGTGGCCATGATGGCAACATTCGGCCCGCCCAACATCATCAGTCCTGTGGCGAGCGTGGTGCCCTCACTGCTGGCCAAAAGCAGCACTGTCATCAACCCTCTCATCTATATACTCATGAATAAACAGGTGAGTCACTGACATGTACAATAGCTTTATTTACACAGTAAAAAAAGACAAATTACAACAGCCGAAATCATACAAATGGTCTATTTAAATATCAATTCAAGTGTAAGAAGAGACTTCACTGACAAATCAGAGTCTAGAAGAACACCCTAAGGCTGTTGGGAGTGAAACAGGACTCTCACTCTTATTATGTTCAATCATGGATGCTTCTTATTCCCTTCCTCTTTTCAGAAGTACTGCAGGAAGCTGCAGGAGGGAAATGTACAAAATAAACGTTTTACATGTTAAACAATCCTTTAGAGGCAGTGTGGTGCAGAAACTCCCACAAATCTGAGTAAAAAACATGACATGAAAAATAGGCCTCGAGAGTTAAGAGCGGAGAGAAAGAGGCTGAACGTAATAAACAGTGTCTGCAAATATGTTTTTCTCATCTCACCACTCATGTTTCAGCACAAGGTCCTGTATATATTTCTGGTCATGAAATGGTTGTCTTTTGGAGGATTAAAATTTTAATTTAGTCCACATAAACAAAAATCAATTAAATTACACCTTAAGCATCACAGAGAGGAGCAATAGCATCTCTGAAGTGCTGCTATTACTCTGTATTCTCAGGCAAACCTGCTTAGACACACTTAAAAATGGAATTTGGCACCATAGTAAAATGTGAAGATGAAGTTGCCAAAATGCATTGCACTGAAACAAGTGGTCCCAGGGAACTATTGATAGCTGCACCGCAGCTGGATGTGACTTCCCCGTTCACAAACATGCACTAAAATCTGCAAAACACCACTTAAGGAAAAAAAAAAATCTTATAGCACGGTGGCCTCTCACAACATTAATGACAATGGTGTCTACTTGCAGCACAGTACAGCACAGACAGTTTAAGACTCTTGGCCCTGATCCTGATTTGCATGCTCTGTGCATTGGAAAGTATTCAAAGTTATCAGAAATATACATGTACAATATGTTCAGGGTTTTTGCACCTTCAGTGTGTTACAATCACAAGCAATAAAACGTTTGATCATTAATCTCAACAGAGAATGTAAAACCAACAGCAGAGCTTAAAACCTGTGTAGTTTAAAATGAATGATAAATCTCCTCAAGCTTTAAAAACTGTTTCTGCAGTCTGTTTTTTAAAACCTCTGGTACAATCCTGAAACAGGTGCAGACTTTACAGGGTTCCATTTCTAATGACATGCCAAACTATCAACCTGAAACTGGGGCTGGGTATCAGACCTCACTTCTGTTTGCATTTTCAGCCAAACGCATCCGTAGCTGTTGAGTCGGGCAGGGCGATGACCACACAATATGTTCAACATCAGACGGCTTCTATACAAGTTTAACTGTTTTGCTGCTTTGTGACTATTTTAGATTTACTAAATTTTGCATCAATGTGATGAAATATCTTTGTCATGTATGTAATTCACTGAATTAGTTTTCCTATCTGGTTATTTTATCCATACAGACACTCAGTTTCCAGTTTGGTTCCACCTCGCCTGAAGTTTTTTTCAGTTACTCTTAATCGAATGGACAGAAATTGCAGGTTGTCACTGAAAATTATGAGACTCAGACTTCCTCCAACAATTCCAATTAAATGTGTATAAAAAAATGTAAATTCATTGATTTAATTTAAATGCAACTGAAACAGTCAGATGCTAGTTTGAGAGGCTGTACTTTACGTTGCTGTTAGTGATCAGCAAAGGGTTCTTAATACTTTGTCCACTCCAGTGTATTTAAAAAAATGGATTTGGACTTACATATTCCAAAGTGCACCTAATGAATTGGCAACTGAGTGGATTTTCTCAAAAGAATATCCAGAAAATGTACCATATCATGATAAACAGCACATTAATGTTTCAATATAAAATACCATAAAAGAGGTTTACATTAACTGAAAATTGGCCCAACATATTTGTTAAGGTATTTGTTTCCTTACTTTAATCAGGGGTTGCCTGAGTTATAAAAAGGATGGGGGACAATAAAACACAATATAAAAAAACATTTTAAAAATGCGTTGTTTTAGTAACAGCACAGTTCTTGTGTGTAGCACTGATACATCCTGAATGATACCCAGCCCGCCTTGACAACAAGTAACAAAGAGCCCCAGAATCACCTACATACTACAACTACAGAGCCATCTAATTCAATGTACATCAGACTATTCAAAGCAAATCTCAGAGAGACGTTTTCACATCTTACATCAAACCACAACCAATGGCACAAGAACATTTGTAGAATAGCACACTTAGCAATAAAAATCTCTATTATAGGCAAGATTTTTGTGACTGTCTGCAGCAGAAAACCGCAAACAATCCCCCTCTCCATGCTGAACTAATACCCATAGAGCTTGCTGCAGATGTGGCACTCACTGACTGTAAACATAGAAATCATCCAAGATGGAGACAAATCACACTGGCTGATATGACCGGTTCCAATTCCTTTTTATATAATCGTCTACACTCTGTGCTGCAGGGATTCAGTACTCGAGGATTCAGGAAATATGAGCCATTAAGAGTTGTAGGGAATGAGCTTTGTGCTGTTACATGACAAAGAAAAAAAACTCAGCACATACGCCGACCTTGCTGTTCTGCGCTGGCGAGCTCTAGGATGGGTTTGGCCATTACACGCAGTGGTAAATTACATTCAATAAGGAGTGAACTGAAGGTCAAAAACAGGGGCTGGTGATTGCTGAGGCAGAGCTGAAAATCCCCTGATACAGCCCCCTTCATTATTATCAACTGCTCCACGCTGCTCGCAATTAAACTTCATGTTACTGCAGTCCTGCCACAGTATATACTGCATGTACCTGAACAGTCACAAGGCAACCCGAGGAAAGTGTTCAGTTGACCACTAGGCACAGGGTTACAGCTGTTCTGAGCACTGGTTTGTTCTCCATTTTGGCCCCATTTACTTTAACTTTATCCATAAAAATGCAACTATAGGTAGGATAACCAGTGCTGTACTTCCTGTGGGCTACTAGCTGAGAGACAGCTTCTTAACACCAAATGAGGAATCACCCTAAAGTGTGAATGAGGTGCGACAGACTGGTGTTGAGAGCTGGCAAGTTGGCATGCACTGGAAAGTCATTTTAAATCAAGTGTGAAATAAACCCCTCGTGACGACATGAAACACTGATTTTACAAGTAGATATCATAGGGATGTTGAACAGGAACGCCTGCTGCAGAGCAATGAAATGTAGAGTAATATGACTGCTCCACCTCGTCTCTGTGGAGACTTACTGCCTTCAACACTGCATTCTGCTGCGGGTGTTTCTGCTCTATGTTTGCTGTAAAGGTGTGTGTATTTGTGTTGCATGTATGACATTCAGCATGGATGACTTCTTTGCTTATTCACAACCCTTAGGACCAATAAAAAAGGAACTCAAAGAAAAAAATATCCACCATTATAAACAGTGGCATTTCCAGTGGAGAACCACTCATACTATTTAAAAACACAGAGTTTACACCATTAAAACACACTCAGTTATTAAAAATTCCCTTGTCTATCTAAAAACAATGATCTGTTGCTACCCTAGTCAGCTCCACAGCTAACGTGGCTCAGCTAAAGCAGAGAGAAACGTCTTTTTTCAGCTCCATCTCAGAGACCCTTCCTGCCAGTCTCTGGTCTAGTAAACCATCTTAATGAAGACAGGCTTTTTCAGAAGCCCCCACATATTTCCCTCACTGGAGGGCTATGGCTTATGTTCTTCATGGGTCTAAATTGAAACTTGTAAGCTCCAGCCTCCTCGTCTCCAGTGGCTTTATTGCACCTCTCCCTTAGTCAGCCGGAAAAAGGCTGGAGTGTGTGTGTACGTTCAGGCTCAGAGGGTCAGGTTTCATATCTCAGATATCACAGTTGACGGTGCTGAAGCCCGGAAGAGTGACGCGTCCCTTCCTCCTGAGGTCACTCTCGGGACCTGTGTTGATCCGCTGGATCAGGCTCTTCTCAAACAGGAGGGGATGATAGGCACCCAGTGTACAGGCAGCATCATAGTAACGCTCGTGGTAGTGGCACAGGTCCGTCTGCCTCATGGAGGGGATGTACTCGTACACATGCACCTGCTCGCACAGCGCCATCATCAGGAGGATACCTGCAATGGCAACAGAAAGTATAAGAAACAGAAGTTAAAATTAAACACATTTTCAGTCCAACTTTAAAACCTGCAACACACATCCGAAAAAACACTGAGCCTTTATCATCTCTAAATGCAACGACATATTTGGAAAACCACATATCATGTTCCCTCTGTTTCTAGTCTTTATTCCAAGTTAAGTCTAATGAAGGCTGGCTGTATTGTTCTGTTAAATGGACAGATGTGAGTGGCACTGGAATTTCATTTTGACTCTCATTCATCCAGCAACAGCAACAAAAGAAGTGTTGATCTATCCCCACTTCAGTGGCAATAGTATTTCACCGTTTTCATCTGATCCAGAGATTGAACCTTTGTTCCACCACCGCTCTTTCGTCAGTATGGTCAGTGTGCTGACAAGACGTTTTCCCTCCACCTTTCAAATATTTCCATACTCATTGTCCTTTTACAGGCTTTCCTTTATTTGCACCAACACTAACGTGTACAGCAGCAGGGAGCTCCAGTAGCTCACTTGGCAGAGCGTGTGCCCAGTGTACCAAAGCTGAGTCTCACATCCCTTTGCTGCACATCTTCCTCACACTCACTATATATTCACCATATATTTCATCTGACCCAGTGAAACAGGTTTAGTATTCCTCAGCAACTGCTAAACAATGTTCCTTGTAAAAACATTAATCATATAATCTTCACTGGATCTACATTGTTCTGCAGCCACACCACTCAGTTCAAATGTGATTAAAAGTTTAAATGTGAAGTTAAGATGTGCCGAAAAAGAGCATGCACGCTCAGCAAAATCCTGCTGTAGATACAGATTAAAATAGAACTGAATACATAATACATGAAGATGGTGAGTTTGCCTGGCTCAGCATGCTCTGCATGTTATCTTTCATACGCTGTGACATGCTGTCGGAGCAGTCGGCTCCCACATACATTTTTTTTTTACCTTTTGTTGTTTATTTTAATTCCACCTTTCTTTGAACATTGCGGCTTGTTACTGTCTTTACCATTTTCTATCTGGTGATTGTTATTCTGCTCGCATCACCACAAATAACAGAGCAGATCCTTCCTATACAATGTATATGCATGTTACATACAGATGCAATAATATTTTATCTATCACATTCACATTCACATTAGCGTGTGAGCAGTGAGTGGTGTCAATACCTGCCTTGAGTTGTGCAAAAAAGCAAAAGGATGATGAGTAAAGAGAAAGAAAAATCAGGCAACACCATGACTCAGTCTATGACGATTTTTCAGAATCACAGAGCAAACACTTACATTTCAGGCAGCGGCTAATAGACCTTTCCAATAAATATGTTGAATGGAGGTCAGGGGATAATTTTCACCACTCAAGAGGCGACTAGCGGACTGAGGGGACATGGAAGTGCACTAAAGCATGATTTCTGTGTAATTAAACCCTGAACAGACTGAAACCTTGAGTCTCTCCAAAAGTATGAAACAAGGTCAACTCATTTTCTGATAATTCTAGGAACTCTCAGTTTGAGTTGGGATGTTGTGTTCACATGATCAGTCTTTCTGTCTCTGTCTCAGTTCTACAGGTGTTTCCTGACCCTGTTTCATTGCGATCACTGGTCAGCAGAGAACGTCAACTCCATGCCTTCAAAGACCACGGTAATCCAACTTAACCGCAGAGTCTACAGCAACACGGTGGCCTGCACCGCCCAGATCTCCACTGACGCTCCCAACCAATGCGGCAGCCTCTCGGCCTCCAAGAACACAAACCCCCCGGAGGTCATGACCTGAGCCAGACGATTGATATTAACACAAAGCAGACACAAAAAGCAAAACCCAGTTTGGCAGCACACTTGCATCATGAACTGCAGTGGAATGTGAACTGAAGTGCGATGTATTCAGAGAGTAAATGTTCTTTATGTGTGAGCTTGTGTCTGTCCTTGAGTTTTTGATATGGAAATGTCTGGAGACATTCATGTATTATAAACACTTTATGGCCAAAGGATTGCAGATACCTGAACATTATACCTTTACACTCACCGGCCACTTTCTTAGGTCGACTGCTCGTTATTGCGAATATGTAATCACCCAATCACATGGCAGCAACTCAGTGAGTTTTGGCATTTAGACATGGTAAAGAATACCTGCTTAAGTTCAAACAGAGCTTCACAATGGGGAAGAAATGTGATTTAATTAATCATGAAAATGGCATGGTTGTTGGTGCCAGATGGGCTGCTCTGAGTATTTCACAAACTGTGATCTGACGGCCATATCTAGGGTTTACAGGGAATGTTAATAAGAGGAAATATCCAGTAACCAGCAGTTCTCTGGGCCAAAATGTCTTGTTGATGCCAGAGGTCAGACGAGAATGGCCATACTGGTTTGAGATGATAGAAAGGCAACACCCGTGTATGCAGAAGACCATCTCTGAACATGTCCAACCTGGAAGCTGATGGGCCACAGCTGCTGAAGACCACACCACCACTTTATTAGGTACAGCTTGCTGGCTAGTGGCCGGTGCGTGTGTGTGATTGTTGAGAACATGAGTATGCTGCTGCAACAGCCCTCACTTCTGAGCAACAAGAAGTTGCAACAATTCTGCCAAAGTGCGAGGTGGAGTGCGGGTGGCTAGAAGCTTTTCTTAAAGGCATATAAAGGATTTAGATCAAGGGGGAAAAAATAATAATAATGTGGCACAAATATCTGTTTAATCTGGGTAATCTTGTTTTCATATTAGCTGAAAGCCAAAATCATAATGTCTAAAATATCAATGTGTGGTATAGGGGTGGAATTTACTTTTATTTGACCTGTGGAGAATTGAGAAAAAAAAAAACAAAAAAAAAAAACATTACACCACAACGTGGACATCTGCTTTTGGCTATGAAGCGTACTTAACCTTTATCAGTCACCTTTAACAGTTTTATCAGTCTGTATGTCTTTTAAATAGTCATTGTTTGATCCTTTCCTTAATATAATAGAATATATTTATTTAAAAAGTTTAAGGGTGTATCCTTTATGGTTTAAATTATGTCACCTGTGTTATTATCTATGAAGCACATTTTCTGGTTATCACACTGGAATCAGGAAAAACAAGAAAAAGATCTCTACATCCTATGTAATAAATTATTAAGTTTGTCAAACTCTCATTTCTTTAAGGTTTGCAAACTCACAGGCCGACTAACATCTTAGAGGTTCAATTTATCTAAAAATACACCTAAAAAAAGATAATAATGATGAAAAAAACTAACTTCCAAATCTATTTTATGTTGGAATGTATTTGATAAGTTATTTTGTTGAAAATGTTTGTTTCCCCAACCATCTTTTCTGTTAAACAAAAATTGAATGCCTATACTCTGGTGCTTTTAGGTCTGTTTGTCATCGTGCTGCTGTATTGTCAAGCCTAGTCTGTCAGAGTTGTGCTTCTTCAATTAGTGTCCTAAGTGGATTGATGTATTCATTATTTAACTTCCATCTTTTCCTTAATGCATCCTCTGCTGTGCTGTGGTTGCAGAATCCAGAAAATTATATATATATATATATATATATATATATATATATATATTGAGGG
>JAOWBC010000002.1:16820479-16838050 GCA_028566105.1 Hypoplectrus providencianus | reverse complement strand
CAGCTTCTGACGTCATTCTTGCATGTTATGGTTAAATCAATGAGACTGAGCAGCCATAAAGCCACAGTGGTGCCATATTATAAAGATGCTTGACTTTGCTGCTGGTGAGGTGATCAACCGATGCACATCTGTCTTTCAGAGACAGAAAGTCTCTGAAAGTGAATCCCTTTACAATGTAAGCCCAGACAGTAAAGAAATGCATCCTTGAAGCAAGCCTCCTGCCTTTTATTTCCTGGAATCTGTTTTCCATTCCCCAATGCCGTAAGGTCAATCAGACACACACTCAACTCCTACAAACCAACGCATTGTCAGAAGAGGTTTTCTCCAGCGTTAATTTTTCCAATGTGAAAGAAGAATTCAATTAAAAGAGGTGGGATTTATCTGAATCTCCATGTGATCGAAGATGTCTCTGTACTGAACACCCATCCACATAAACCGCTCTCAGACTTCTATTGGTGCAATGCTAATCAGAGCAGTCAATCTTGACTAGCTAGTTACCTCCATTACTGGGTCATCACAGACAGCTATTATGCATGTCATCAATCGGTATTTTTAGAACAGCAGTACTTCCACAGTGCTATTTGGTGGCATCAAAGAAGGGGAAACAAAGCATCATCCATGAGATAGTTATCAAGCCACTAATGGGTGTGGTAGTTTAAAATAAAGATACACACACAGTTTTCCATATAGTTATTACAAAAAGACAATTGCTTAGATTTAGCCCCGTTTACTGTTCGCAGGTGGCTGCAGCTGCATGATCACATGTACAACTGTATGCATCAATTCCACAATAGAGAGTATATACAGTTTAGCCTGTTTGGTGTTCACATGTTTATAATTTGGTTATTTATGGTTTATCTGATGGGCACAGATACAACAGACAGAAATAAGAATCTTTGATAAACAAAATGATATTTTGATTGCTGTTTTCCTACACATGTAGCTATAAGACAACCAGAAACAGTGAGCAACAATGGGGCACTGTAAAAGAAAATCTTTAAAAATGAGACATGGGCTCTGGTTTACAGCTGACTTAACCAGTATTTAGTTGTCATCTTAAAAGTAGCAAGTATTCTGGAAAATTTAATGCGGTCAAGTAGTGAGGTCCATTACCTATCACAGAAATCCTGACTGAGCAAAAGATTTTTTGCAGAATGGAGCATCAAAATTACCACTTGGAGCTACTCTGAAGCAAGTCCGTTAAAACATTGAAATGCAAGCTACCTAAGCTACATAAGTAAAAATCAATACATTTTGTAACCTAAAAATCAGCTTTGACCTTGTGGGTCAAAAAAAAAAATATTGGAAGCTTGAAATTTTATGATGTGTAAAACCTCCTCTCCCTTTAATTTGTGGAAATTTCTATCTATTTTGAAATCTGTAGACTATTTCGCTTATGAGCAACAGTCTCCATTCATTTAAATTTCTGAGGAACATTATCTATGAACGCTAACCAAAATTTATCAGAGCAACAAAATGTTACATAGCAGTGAATTACATCTAAGTTGGACCTGGGCTTGGTCGGTTTTTGAAAAAAGAAAACCTGATTGCCTGGACAAAAATTAACAAATACAGATTACTATGGAAAAAAACACAAAAATATGTTTCTAAAATCATTAGACACACCAAAGTAAAAAAAAAAAAAAAAAAGCCTTGATATATATTTGATCAACGAATTTGACAATTTTGTGAGTTCCACTGAACTGTAGTAATTGCATAAAACTTGGTCCACCAAAAAACAACCCAGACAAAATGTGTTGTCTGTACAGCAGCTTTGACCTACCTATATTCATTTTTTAGTTAGCAGGGCCCCTGATTGGTGGTAATAATTGTGAAGGACACCAAGGCAGAAGTGACAGCAAAAGAGGGAATCCAGTAGAGTTTTTTATAATATCGAATGGGACGAATGGCTCAAACAAACCCAAGAAAAAAAACACACTTAACTTCAGTCCTCCACACTTTAAATCATCTATGTGAGCACCCCATTCAGGCAATTACAACTATTAATTTAACTGTTTTAACTCTCTTTACCATGTATTTTTTGTGTTAATCTTGGGGAAGTAGGTTTGTTGCCTAAGCCTAATAAAACTAACAGACATGCAGCGACCATTATGCTCAGGTACAGGGACGTGTTGATCTCCTTCCACCAGTAAGAGTGCTGATTATGTTAACATTATGTGCTGTATTTGAGGGTAGGCACAAACGACATATGTGATTAGTTTTAAAGACCTGTTGGTTCAGAGCCAGGATGGGTGGAAATCTGAATGGGAGAGACCAGATGCATTTGCCAGAGCAAATAAAAGGTTGTGGCTAAAAGACCACAACCTGCCGAGTAGAAAAAGCTGAAACTTAATAGTAAAGAAAGTAATTGAGAGAGATTTTTGATAGTTTTGTTGGAAAAAGATGACAAAAACGGTATGTGTGGAAAATGGCTACAGGTCTGCTGCACGGTGGTTCGCCATTCTAAGATAAAAGTGTGATATTGTTCGTGCACACAAAGAAAGCCACTCTCCTACACACCTGTACTCTGTCTGCACACGCAGTGAAAGACTGCACTGTTTGAGACAATAAATATCCAGCTGCAGAGGAAAGAAGGTGAAGGCCAGTGTGTTGTGCTAATTACATCTTTTTTTTGTAAAAGCAGTAATGCAGATGTTCTGTGAGACGTGCAACTCTTTCACACATTGATGCTTGGTATGTTCATTTATCAGGTACCCATTAGCACATTCATAATGCATCGCAAGAGTGGGCAGCAACATCTATAGTTCACTTACTATGAAAGAAAATGTCCTGGCAAAAGGAGGATAAATAATTTAGCTTTAGTTTTATATAATGTGTGTCCTTTCAGCTATGCTTTAAAACACTGTCCGCTAAATTTTACCCTCGTCACAACACCTCAAAAGCTTTGAAAAGCAGAGTGCACGCAATTATTCAGCAGCTGCACACACAAACAAATTGACACTTTCCTGACGCAATGTCACAATAACCTGGAGAGAGGCTTTGCATTTCCTTCCCTGTGCAGCAAGGAAGAAAATACAAAGCAAAGACTGGTGCCTTTGATTCCAGCGCACTACAGTGAAGTGAGAATGTGTGTGTGTGAGTGTGTATGTGTCGTCATTGTAATGAATTTCAGTCTACTCTCGACCTCCGCTGCTGTTCTTGAAGGTGATGTGATCATGTGTTTCGGTGACATTGAGATAAAACCCGACAGCCCAAAGTGCCAAATCTCCCTTATCCTGTTGCTGATATCAGACAACTTGCACTTCAAAGGAAACACAATACAACCCCCCCCCCCCCACACACACACACACACACACAGACACACACACACACAAAAAGAAAACACTTAATTGTCCTTGACACTTGAATGTTATCCTCTGCTTTTAAATCCTTTCACTGCCCTCACTTAATCGTGTGATGTGAAGGTGATTAGGGGAACATCATGCTTTTGTGTTTATTTAAAAGCAGTTGGTCAGAAAGCTGAGATGTTATCAGTTTTTCTTTTCACTAATTAAGTTACTCCGAACAAAAAGCCTGAAAAGCGGTGCAGCTGTAGAAATAAAAGGGCAGCGATAAGAAATAAACACATCTTAGGACTGCTCCTAAAAATTACGTTTTTTTAGAACAAGAGCACGTTATTTGCATTGTGACAATACAGTGGCACAGCATGCAAGTTCTTTAATCAAATCAGTGCAGTGTCAAAAAAGTGGGGTTGAAAAGGATACATTATGGCTACCATGATTAATACTAATTTGGTCTGGTATCCTGTTATGAATGGGGTTGCCACTCCATGTGCATAAGGAGGATTTTCACACAAAAAAAAAACTGAGTGTCAAGGGAACAAAATGAACCTCTGCATCCTCTCCTCAAGTTAAAGAACAGCGTGCGGCAGGCCTGCCTTCACTGAGAGCTGTGAATGAACTCTTCAGTGTGGAGAAACACGATTTTCACAAACAGGACACCATCAAAATAAGCGTCACTATCTGACACATATTGAACTCTGCTGCATGTGTCACTTAATGCTCCGAATGTTTATTAAATCAATCAATAGCCCGAAAAGAGTAGCTCGGAGACTAAATGAGCTGCTGTTAAAATGAGCTTCCTGTGATGAACACCGTGATCCGGTAAAGTAACGCAGACAAAGGATTTTCTATATGTTTAATGCGCGGGTTTGAGGTAAAAGAGAATTCCCCCAATAACTGAACCGTTTTAAACCCACATCGTGCATGCACATCCTCCCCCTGTGCTGCTCCGTGTGCTGCACAAAGCGCGCTGAAGCAGCAAATGTAGATGTGTATGGAAATGCTGCGGAAAGCGAACAAAGCCTTACCTAAAATCTGTGTCGGTCCTCACTGGATGCTGCTGCTGCTGCTGCTGGCCGGCGATCCATTTTGCTCCTGTTCGCCTTGTTGCACAGCAAACATGCGGCTCGGTTTGGATCGCCTCTGCTCCCCCGTTCACAGAAACGATATCCGCTACTACGCGGAGCGGAGCGGAGGGGCTGTGTTGTCTGTCACTCTGTTGCTGGCCTTTTTCTCGCATCCACATCCACTGAGTTTGAGGGGCGGAGTCAGCCACGGTTGATTTTGTGGCTTGTTGGCCTGGAGGGAAGGAAAGGAGGCAAGAAAGGGAAGGAAACAAGGGGGGAAATGTGTATTGATGTTGAATGTTATACCTTCCTGGCGGAAGCAGGCGGTAAAGGGAAGAGGACGGGAGGAAGGCATATTAAGCATACATTTGATAACTTCCCAGCAGGTCTTTCTCAAAGAGGAGAAAAAAACGTTTTGGAAAATAAACATATGACTTACTTCTTAATGCTGGATAGACTTTTTTAAAGTAATATGTTCGGTAATAATCAGTCTGGAGCCAGTCGTAGTTATCTTAGCCTAGCTTAGCATAGCCTAGCCGGGAGCAGTTAGTTTATTTCGTAGGTCTCCACTGGTTGCCAAGCAACTGCTCCAAAAGTGTTGACGCATTTGTGGGTGGAGCCTAACTGTACCATACTACAATAGTCAAAATAATGTAAATCATGCAGGTGTTTTTCATGATTATTTTAATATATTTTTTTCAGCAACAGAGATTATTTTAAATAAGTAGCCTAAGCTAAGACTTTACAATGGTGTGAGATTTCCTGGGCTGTGCTAGTGT
This sequence comes from Hypoplectrus providencianus, assembly GCA_028566105.1. NCBI lineage: Eukaryota > Metazoa > Chordata > Actinopteri > Perciformes > Serranidae > Hypoplectrus > Hypoplectrus providencianus. Next base: position 16,832,902 of record JAOWBC010000002.1, on the reverse strand, counting down.
TTGGTAATGGATTCAATCGCAAAGCACATCAATGCGGTATGAAAGTGAAAAAACTTGGCCTACAATAAAAAGTCTGCAACTTCCTCTTCAGCGCTTTCCTGCACATATTGTATCTAATAGATGAAGGACATTTGTTAACAAAGCCTGGTAGGCTTGATAAAGCAAAGTGTGAAAGCAAACCAAACCAAATAATAAATGTAACAATGTTCCAACTTCACCAATGAATTGTGGTCCACCAGACTTCATATGAAAGAAATTTTTAGATAAATTAAATGAAACACGCCTCAAATAAACATATTGCAAAAGCATAACTTTTTTTAATATTAATCATCTTGAAACCCCGATAGACCCATCTTGTTCCCCTCGGAGGGGACCTTTGAATCCCAGTTTGGACAAAACTGCATACTTATCCGGAGTACTTTGCAGGATAGTGATGAAAATGTTTTTAAAGACACTCTCTCAACACACCCACAGTCACGCTCCCAACATGGAAGCGCATAAATCAAGATGAAACAAGTCAGATACCATTAAAAATAATGAGTTACCATGTTTAGTGTCGTTTCTCTCGGTAAGTTGTCAGTGGGTTGAGCTCATCAAACAGAGGGAGGGAGTTTCATAACTTTGGTGCAGATCCTGATGAAACTGAAACCTCTGTCACTGTACAGTAACAGAGTCTCTGAGGGTTGAATGGGGTGATATGAGGACAGAATCCTATACTGTTTTTAGATTATGTGATAAAATCCCAAAACTAATATCAGGATTTTAGTTTTGTCTCTGACAGGAAGCCAATGATGGGAAACAAGAAATGGAGTAAAATGGTCCCTTCGGTCTTGTTAAAACTTTGCTGCAATGTTTTGAAACAATTCACCCGATCTTCTACAGTGGTTACATAAAGAAAAAAAAGTGTGAATGTTGACAACGATAAAAGAAAGGGGGGGGGGAATTCTCAATCAGTCAAAAACCATTAAAATGTATCATAAAATGATCATTTTGTGTGTTTCTAAAACCGATTAGAATTGTAAAGAATAGTTTAACACCAGTATTCATGAACATAATTGAATTAAACACAGTGATATAGTCCAGAAGAGACACCAGTGTACTGGTTATTGCATCAGGGACTGGCATATATCCACCAAGACAATTCTGTTATTCAAACAACATATAATAATAATATATGTTTTATATCTAAAAATAGATATAATATGTAAATTGTTGGTCTTCAGAATTATTTATGGTTACAGTATGTTTTGTTACCTCTGGATGTAGCCAGGCTGGCTGTTTCTTTTTTGAGGAACATATCAACATCACAGAAAATGCATCTGCACTTTGCTAATAATTGACTGTGGTTATATATTTTAGCCGGCAGCTTGCTGTAGCACCACATTGACCAAGTCCAGACAGCAGTGCATGTTATTATTGGTTAGGCCTGGTAGTTGTAAATGAATGTGTTACTTATGTGACACTAGTATTGAGGTACTAGTTTGGGCTTTCAACTCAAGTCCATTTGGTAAATCAGATTAAAAGAAATTGATGCTCTTGTTCGTTTTGTTTTAAGTCTGGTGTGCTTTCACAGTGCACGAATGTAAGCAGATCAATAAAAAGGTGGAGGGCTTAAAATATACTTGCATTATAAATTCTAATTGAAAGGTGGGGGCGGAAAATGTAAATTTTCACACTAATGTTTTCTCCTCCAGTTGATCTCAAATGATTTCGTGAATGTTATTCTGTGTGTACATTTCACAACATGCCAAACGGGTAGGATTTGGTTCCTGCCTGTCCTATAACTCAATCGACCACATAAACCGTATCAGACTAAACTTTGGGATGTGAACACACTTAGAAATCCCTTTGTTTGTAGACACTAGGACCACAGATATTGTTTCATCTGTATTTTGGTTTTCATTAACTAAATTCAGACAGTTGGATATTTCCTTTTTTTGGTTGATTTAAAGAAAAGTTACTTGCAACTCTTGTTTTTTATTCATTTTTTATTTGTGAACTAATCCTTTGAGAACCCTTTTTTGGTCATTTTCATTCATTTGATTTGAGCCCCAAATTTTTACACTTGCTTTTTAAACATTTTTCTAACCTTCTTTTAATAAATAGTTTTATTTTACCAAGGACACTGCAAGACAACTGTTGACAACAGTTGTCCTGCAGTTGTCCCTTAACAACCCTGGTGGAAGCAGTGTATGTGCCAAAGTGCTGAACCACTGCATAAATTTAAGTCTATAAATCTACAGTTGCAGGAAAACTGAACAAAACTATCTATCTGAAGATTATGTGATATGATCAGTTTAGTAGATTGGAAGCAGCTACTTAATGGGCACTGGGGTGTGAATAACTTAGATTTTACTGTTTCTCCTGTTCGTCCTTTTGTAATTTCAGATGTGATTGTAGGTACCAGTCTTATATTTTGAATGTTGGTGTGCTAGATAGAGAAAATAGTTTTTGTTTGTGTTGTGCTGTGCTGTGCAAGGATCAACCAGCGTAATGCCAGTTGTGTGCTTGTGTGCTGCTCTCTTAATTACCTCATCAGTAAATGTCAAGCATTCAAATGGCTGCGCCATCTAGATTTATTTATTCATTTGTGCTCCATCAGATGCAAGCGTTGCTGCTGCATGCTGCAATTACTGCTGCACAGCCAAATGTTCCAATGAATAATAAATCACACCACAAAGAGACCTAACCAGCTGTCTGCAAACTATATGTGCGGCTGGAAAGTAAACATGCATGGTGTTTACATTAGAAACGTCCTCTTCAGATAGCCTCTGTAAAACTTGATAAATGTTCCTCACAATAAACCAAGCAGACTCAAATACCCAGATATACATGCATATGGATCAGGGAGTTAGCACGAATACTCAAACTGCTGCCTCAAAATAATGCAACCAGAGGCATTGGCTCCGTCGCACACATGCTGTTCTCTTCAAAGTGAAGCTCTATAGCTGGGCGTTTGGAGGCAGATGACTCACACAAACTCACTGGTGTGCTCAGAGACTGTGACTGAAAAATGGAGAGTGTGAGTGGGCTGTGGGAATTGTGTTTCTGGCCCAGAGCAATATGTTAAGACCTGTGTACTGAAATGTCTCCTACAGTCATCCCAACCGCCCCCCAGCAGGTCAGCAGCCCTTTGTTGAACACCTGACTCAGGCGCTTATCGTCTTTCTCCAGGTGCGTGTCAGTCAGCCACACTTCATTATACAGCTGCCTTTGTAGTTGACCAAGAAAAGGCATATCACAATGTGGGAAAGAGGTGTGTAACTAGGTGTGTGAAAGTGTGTGCATGTGTGTTATAAAAGAATAAAAAAAGCATACATGTGTGTTGAGCGTGTGCATGAAAGTGTTTCCTGCTCTTTTTCTGCCCCGCTGCAAAGCTGTTTTCTGGGAAAATGACTGATGACTGTGTTCAAAGGGATCAATTAACCCTTTGCTAAGTCCTGCTCCCCTGGTGACTCTCTGCCTGTCAAGCTTTTTATTCTAGTACTGCATGTATACAGCTTAGAATAATGATGCTGACAGATTTAGTAATTTTTGAAACAATTGGTCCTTGATTTCAGACAGAAGGAGACAAAAGCAGCCTGTTGTATGAGTCCAAGACCGTCAATTAATCCGTCTGAAATGACAACTGTCACTGGCAAATAATATCAGCTCCAGTTCGCTAACATTAGCTTCATGGGATGGTTTGAAAACTTGATCTCCTGCTGATTGCTTTAAAACCTGTAAAAGGGTCTTTAGAATCACTTGATGGCTACAAACGAAGCAACATGCCAGAAGATAGAGAAGAGGCAATGCCCCAGGCGAAGAGTTTGCATCCTCACCAGCTGATGATTTATGTAAGGCATGGAAACAAAAGAGCAGAAATGTTATTGAGTTTCAGAGTCGCTGCCTAGCTAAAGTATTATCAAATCAAATTTTTAAAAAATCTAATTAAAAATACTTTAATAATCCCCAAGGGGAAATTCATTTGTCTGATCTTGCTCTGTAGTTGTATAGCCTGATGACTGTAGGGACAAAAGACCTGTGGAATCTCTCCGTCCTACAGGGGAGCACAATGTGCCTTGATGGTCACGATAGTCTCCAACAGTTTGCGCCTCTCAACCACCTCCCTCACCCAACAGACTGCAGCATACTACGGCATTTTAACGCCTGTGTTATATCTCCAAAGGAAGTACAGAGCCCAGATCACTTAGTCCCCCCATCATGCCTTCAGGGACGTTCAGATTGCAGGCAAAACATCACAGGGGTGTAAATACACAACTTAAAATGGCAATCTGAAAGGGCATTCTGTGTCTGTCCTCTGATAGTCTGATGATCGGTCCATGGCGTGCCACGCCTCTCCCCCGATGTCAGCTGGGATCGGCATAACTCCGACAAGTGACCTGAAAGACATACCTTGACCTGATGTTACACCTATAAAAAAAACTAAAGTATTTCTCTCAGCTTGCATCGTTACGCAGCAACTTTCATGGGAATAAACGTCTCAGCTTTCATTTCTGCCAGATGCACCACAACCAAAAGGTGCATGATGCCAGCACTGACATCCCTTCTGCTGCTTTTTTCTGTCGGCATTTTGTCTGTGCTTTAAAGTCAAAACACCGGCAGCACTTCCCTCATCATCACTACCTGCGTAATCATCATAGAGACACATAACTGTGTGATTGAGATGAATCAGAGCAGTCAGAGCTCTCTGCCACCGCTAAAATCATAGCCGAACATCTGGCCATCTCTCTGATCTATCCCACTTTGCTGTTCCCCTCAACTAATTGTGGCCATTAGAAACCTGTGAGAGCGTGACGGTTTCCATGGCAATACACTGATGTGCTCTGGTGTTTTCGAGCCTTAAATATTCTGGTCATTTCATGCCATCTGTTTCCCCTGATCGCTATATCTCGACTGATTTGGAAATTATGTGAGTCAACACATCGCGGAAGCCTTGCTGACTTAATGGGCTCGTTCACATCACAAAGTACTGGTAGAGGTGTTTGATGAAGGGCTGACAGCTTGAAGGATGGAGGCTCTGTGAGCATTTCATCAGGTTTATATTAAATCCTCACATACTACAAAGAGATAAGTAAACAGCAAATGATGTAGTGAAGTGACAGCCTGCGGTGAGGTCAGCCCGAAAGAGACTGAACAAAGAGTTATATGTGGTGCGGCCATTTGTCCTGATGAGCTCCTCTGTCTGTGTGTGCACTGAGAGGCCAAATGATCTGCTGGTACCAGCTGTAAATTAGATCGCCATGTTCAGCACCTCATTTCAGCACAGTGCTTTACATGTGATGGGTTGTACAACTGTTCAATTGTGTGCTAACGACCAATAGGATCAGAGCATCAAGTCTATAGATGAACAACACAGACCAGAAGGTTTTTTGTCAGGATGGATGGATTCTGCTGTAGAGTTAGGCATCTTTAAACATCTACTCACTTTTGGAGCCAGCCTCAAGTGTAACCACTAGAAGAACTGCAGATTTAGGCAATTCCACTGGGCTTTGTTTTCCAGAGTCAGAGGTTTCTATTTGGAAGTGAATTTGATCTTATTAGGTGAACTGATTCAGTTGCTACATTAAGAAATAGGTAGTTGTGGAGCCATGCCAGCAAACAGACATGATTGCTGAACAGTACCTGATTTAGGGATGTGGTTTGACCATGTCTTGGATATAAGATGTACCTGCATCTGCAAGTTGACAAGAGCCTGGTCCAAAACCTGCACCACCTCCTGGGTGAGTAATCGACATATCCTCCTAATGTTGGGAAGAATAAATCTACAAGAGCCGGCTGTCACAGCGATGTAGGCGGGAAAAGGACAGATGATCATCCAGCGGCACATCATGGTTCCTCACAAGCCACTTCTCAATGGTAATGAAGCGGTGATAGGAGGGAGACGCCGTCACTGGAACAAAGAGCAGCTCAGTCAGGTGGAGGTCAGCTTCAGGTGGTGTGCGCAGACATCCACTGAGAGATGTCGACCACATGTGCACAGATCCCTGCTGCCACCTGTGTTCGAAAGCAAGGAAAATAGAGAATAAGTTGAACATATGATATGCATGAGTATGGTTTGCTTTGGAAGATAAACAGGAATATAAATGATTAGCAAACAGGTATATAATTATCTGGGAAGCCCATTAACAGAAGATAAACTCACATTTGAATGCAGTCAATCAACATACAAACAAAGGATTCACATTCATTCATTGTCTAAACTGCTTCAGCCAGATAATCCCAGATCCTGTGCATATCTCAACCGGCATCGGGCCAGAGGCGGGGTACACCCAGGACAGGTGGCCAGCCAGGTAGACAAACAGACAGTCACACCTAAGGTCAATTTACAGTTGCCAATTCACCTAGTGTGCAGGTTTTTGGACTGTGGGAGAAAACTGGAGTACCCAGAGTAAACCCACGCAGCTACGGGGAGAACCTGCAAACTCCATACAGAAGTGCCTGGCCGCCCGGGATTCGAACTCGCAATCCCCGGCACCAAGCACTCTGCCTGTAAGGCATGAGTGCTAACCACTGCACCACCGTGGAGCAGGATTCACATAAACCACATAAACACAAACCCTCTATAGTCTGAAATCCTGATTTATTTCAGTTTAGTTAGTGTGGCATTTAGGATTAGGGGGAGCTACGAAAATGTTTTATGCATATAGGAAAAAAAAATAAAACCTTTCTGACCAGAGGATAGGAATTAAGAACCACCCTAGGGATTTCCCAAGTTAGGAATCCTACATGAATTAAGAAGGCATCAACCCTGACCTAAATTTACAATAATTCCCTAAACTGTCAGCAGTCCTGTCATATAGTCTGCATGGGAATCACAATGATGGGAAAGAACATAAATGCAGATGTATGATGCTTGAAAGGCCACTTAGATCTCTGCACCAGAGTGAGTTGGTATATATATCAAATGGCTCCAGAGAGGATCTGCCAGCGGTTTTCCTTTCCTCCACTGACACAATTAGTGCATCCAACTTCTTGTACCTAAAGCTGAACGTTGTCTTTATTTTGACCTCCTTTTCTTAAATTAAGGCACAGGAGGTCTGAGACAGGAGAAGACACAGCTGTGAGTTTTGTTTCTGTAATAGGGAGGGAGGGATTTCACTATATTTCAACTGTAAGCTAAGAAAGGGCAAAAAGATATATTTCTCCAATTTCTCCCCTTAATTTTAATCTCTTTGTCTTTTTTTTATCAGGGCTTTATCAAGTAGCTGATTACCTGCTCCTCCTCCAGCTGCAGGTCAAGGTTCACCCTTTCCTTAACACAAGACACTGCCGCTGAAATTGGACAAATTGCTGTTAGAGCTGCAAAGTTCACTCTGTGTGCATCACACATATCTGTATCAAAATAATCAGCAATCCATCTTAAATGTGTCGAGATATTTCAGTCAGAGCCAGAGAGGTGGATAGGCCAACCAGTACTGGCTTCCCTCGAGCTACGCCGCCAGTGTTGAGACCAAATAAACAAAGAACAGGTATTGTTTGAGTGTAGCCAGTAAGTTGTGCCAGGAGGAAGCAGGCTACCTGGCCGTATTTCAGCATTTTGTAATGGCATACCTTTGATTACTGAATGCGTTTTTATTCATAAACCTGATATACCTGGTCAGGTCCTGCTTTACGGGTCATTAATGCTGCATTATTTTTTAGGAGGCTCCCTCGAGAGCTTCTTAGATTCCTTTAACCCAGTTATAATTGTTGTAAGGCATGGCAGGAACACGCATTTGTTTTTTTTGTTTTTATCTTGTTCCATATCTATTTCACATAACAGAAAACAAAGACCAACAGAAAAAGGAGAAAGCTGATCTTTGGGAATAGCTGAATCAAAGAATCATATAATAGTCAACTGTGTCCACGGGAACAACTTAAGCCTCCCAAAACCCCACAAAGACGTCCAGGCGATGACAAAATATGTTGAAAGTGATGCCGCAGGCTGAAGGCCAACACAACCGCAGTATGACAGATACCACACTGTTTTAATCAAACTCCAAATAAAATATCAGAATCATTCAAAAACCATATAGCCTTACAGGTACTAAAACACAAAATTACTTGTTTTCCAATATGATACATTTATGGGAAATTTACTTTACATTATTTACTTTAATTTACATCATTCATACATTCATTTATTCATTGTATATATATGAATGAATGAATGAATGAATGAATGAATGAATACTTGTATCAAATATTTATCTGCAATGCCCCTTTTGTTCTTTACTGAGTGCATGCCTCACCGGAATTAATCAGTACGCTGTGATCAGGGTTATCAGGTAAAAATGCTCAAGACAAACCTAAATTGTCTAAATTTGAACACATGGCTGAAAAGCTGATTAAATAGGTATCAATAAACAAACAGGACAACAAGCTTTATATGCAGTATAACGGTAGAGCAGAGACCGTCTCTCTCTTTCCACATATTTTCGTTCCACCTAAATATTACATGTGCATTAGGAGGACGGCTGGATGATGGATGTCATGTGGTGCTGGCTACACCTGCTCTTTTCCACATTTCCTCTCCGGCTCAACATCACTGGATGAACATAACGACCCAAGAGGGGGAAATGTAGGAAAAAGGCCACATCGTTACCGGAGCAGTCTGTTTACACCTCTGCAGGCTCTCTACGTGTAACAAAGACCTCGATGGTGCTCCGTTATAAGAGCCATTAATGCACAGTTATACAGCCTCTACTTCAGATCTCTTGACAATTACCAGTGTTATGATGAGAGAAAACACTTTTCTTTTAGTGTGACGAATGTTTTATAAACTAACCCCCTCCAGTCAAGAGTCAGCCAGCTGAAACAACTCAGGCAGCATTTATGACCCACTTTTGTTTACCTGGTTGTGACTCACTACGAACCAAACTGCAATACCTGCTAAAAAGTCATTTGAATGTAATTCACAGTATATCAAAAAATAAACCTTTGACCTTGTTTTTCCTGCTGCCCTGCCCTGTGACTGCTAAAATCCTCAGGCTGCTTGTTGCAACAGGAGAGGAATACTAACAAGAGTGGTCAGTATTTTCAGTGTCCATTATAAACAGTTTAATTTGTGACAAACTAGAGAAATATAACATTTAAGTCCAAAGGTGACGTATTACTGAAAAGACTAAAAGACTAAAGCTTTCAGTGTGTGAGGAGAGCCTCACTAAAGAGCCTGAAAACTTGATTTACATAATTTTCAGCATTTTTAAAAACTTTGCTCAGTGTGGGAGCAGAGAAGTTTTGGAGCTGGGACTGTCAGCACAGAACAGGACTGATGGAAACATTTCCAAATGTAAATCTGAGCGCATCTTGATGTCGACTCTGACTACAGTCGGAGTGTTTGGACCCTGCCAGATGCTGTCAATCGCAGCTAGATTCATTCTCGAGGCTGTTTTCACAGTAGTGTTGAGCCCCATGAGGTTTCCCTGAGATTTCTTCTCACTGTACCTGTCACTTCATGGGAGACGGCAGCCCTGTTCCCACAGCCTCACCATACGGCTGCCTCCGTCAGCTCACCTTTTGTCACCATCTCTACTCTCCCTCCTTCCTTTCTCTGTGTGTGTCTGCGTGTGGGTTTGTGTGCGTCTCCCGGGCTTCAGGCTTGTTTTCCATTAATTTTCCCCTCACAGTTTTTCCTTCTTCACAATTAGTTTCCTTTCTACATGTCAGACAGCTTGAGGTCACAATCATCCCCACCCTGATAAGACTTCAGCTTGATGTCACATTTCTACAGTTCCTCAGAAAATCTTCTGTCATGCCATTAAAAGTCTTTGTCAGTGTTAGATTTTTTTTACAGCAGCTTAGCAAAAATGGCTCCATCTTCGTCTCTTTGACTCCCTTCTCTTTTCGGGCTCTGCTGGTAATCTGCCTGTTATCTGACTGATGTAAGCTTGATGTAATACCTTTAATGATTACGTGTTGTTGATAAGATAAGCCTTCTTGATCTCTTTGAAACTCTTGTATAAACCTCTCTAAACCTGCAATATGGTAATGGCGGAAGAGGTGGATTCACGTGGCGTGGGCCTAAGTATTAATTTCAAGACGGAAACTGTGAAGCTGCTGTGTGTTTACAGCAGCCAGAGATCAATGTGTGTGTATGTGTATTTTTTTCAGTCGTAAATCCTGAGTCACACTCTCATTTTGTCTGACTGGAAAAGACGAGGAGGACGAGGGTGGTCGCTTTAAAGCAACACATCCCCAGGCAGGCAGGCAGGCTCGGCTGTGTCTGGTCCTCCATTATATCTCTGCACCCCCCTCACGCTGGATTGGAACTAGGTTGTTTCCATGGCGACCAAGTATTTGATGGACAGGTCTGCGTATGATGGCCGGCCCGCTGCGAGAGCTTCCACCGTCTGCTGCCATCCAAACAGGACGCCCAGGCCTCAGCGTGCCTGTTTCCCCACACACATGATGTGTACACATGCACACGGTACAGGCACCGTGATGTGTTCACTGTCACTCTGCTTCTCGTCTACTTTTGGGTACAAACCCTGACAGTCCCGGTTTCCCTTTGCTCCCACAGCAAGCAACACGCACGCAAGAAGACTTCAGCGTGAGAAATTTGGCTGAGTTTCGCTTCATCGTGTCAGGCAGCAGAGCTCACAGACTCTGATGTGGAACTTGTTATATTTATGGGGCTGCTCTTACTGTGATTATGCATATTTATGTGTGTGTGTGACGTTATCGTTGAGGGATTGAGTCATCACTCAGACGCAGGTTAGATCCCCTCCAGCTATGCTCAGTACTGGAAAACTCCAGTACTCTACACAAAAGAAAAAGTTAATTAAAAAAAATTATTTTCCAGAAATTTATAATATTATTATTCAGGGGTTTTCTTTCTTTTCTAAATTAAGTGCAAAGGCAATTCCTTTTATCACTATTATTATTAATATAAGCCATGAATGCAAGTTGTTATCTGTAAAATTTATTTAATGGGACCAATTAAAATGGAGGATAAACAAAGTTATCTTATCTTTATTGCAAAAAAAAAAAAGATATTATGCTAAGTCCAAGATTCATTCTCCAATAATGTCTTTTGTTAAACAAACACTCCAAACCCAACATTATTAATCAAAATGTAATGTAACACAGAGGAAAGCTAAAATCATCAGACTTGAGAAGCTGTAAATGTTTGGCATTAATGCCTCATAAATTACTTTAACAAATGTGAAAATTATACAGATTCATTTTCTGTCAGTGAGCCAAGTAATTCAGTGATTAATCATTTCAGCTAAAAAAAAAACTTTCTGTGTGTGAGGAGAGTCTCACTGAAAAAGATACGCATAATATTGCTTATCATCATATAAAAAAAAACTCTTATGTCATATTAAAGTAAAAAATAAACACTTTTTAGCTAGAATAAGAATTTAAGAATTTAATAGAATTTAAAATATAGATATATATTTTAAAATAAATTAATTTTGTCTTTATTATCCATATTTTTAAAGAAAGATAAATAACTTAAAATAACTTACGATCATTTACCAGACATTAACATTTTTTCTTTAGAAAACAGCCTTGAAAATGTGCATAGCAACATATTATACATTTTTCTGGTACAACAAGTGAATAGGGTAAAGAAATAACGATAAGATATTATAATGAAAGTCCTCCAGGCCTTTACTAACAGAAAACTGTAAATTAAGTCTAAGGTTTCAAACAGATAATCTTTTAAAATAAGCACCTTAATATGTCTTTAGATATGGTATAGATGTCTCAAACAGATATTTTTCCTTTAATGTCTCATCTTCTGAACACTTCCTGTTCCAGATATATAGTTAAAGCCAAAACAACACTAATGTGTGCAGGCAGATTATTTTCAGCATCAACATGAGAAACTTTAAGATGTTAAAGTCTGCCATCAGTTGTTGCTTTGAGCAATTTAAGATTTCCTGACGAGTTTCATTACTTCTAAAATAGACCTTTTTCCTTTTTTTGGTGCTGAAAGGAGATGTGGAATAACTGCAAATCTCCTCTCTTCCTGAATCCCCTTAAAATCACTCTGTTCCAGCCTTTTTTCCAGTTATTTCAAAAGGGATGTATCAAAGTGTTTGGCAGTGAGAGGCAGTAAAGCCCTCTTTAAAGGATTACTGTGTGAGTAGGATGAGATTTTTCACTTCGTTTCCCTACATCCTCCCTCTCTGCCTGCAAAATGCATTCAAAGCATATTGTTATTATCACTTGGTTTGCACTTAGGTTGCTTTGAAACTGCCAATAACAATTCCTGATTGGAAGAGAAGAGCTGATTTTGCAAAAAATGCTGCGATTTCTTAGTTCTACACTTCTATAAAGTTGTTTTCAGAAGATATCGAACATCAATCAAATGGCTGCTGTTTGGTTGTTTGTATAAGACAATAAAGATGTGGTGGTTCTGTGTGTGTGTGTGTGTGTGTGTGTGTGTGTGTGTGTGTGTGTGTGTGTGTGTGTGTGTGTGTGTGTGTG
>JAOWBC010000002.1:16771166-16781703 GCA_028566105.1 Hypoplectrus providencianus | reverse complement strand
ACACACACACACACACACACACACACACACACACACACACACACACACAGCACTGCTCTCTGTACACAAACATGTTTCACATAAACAATCTTTTGTGAATGTTATGGACCAAATAAACATAAAGTTCTGTCTCTAATCTTTGATAACAGTCATATTAGTTAAAGCAACATTTAAACAGCTGTCAAACAGCATTTTACTGCCTGAAGTTCAGCAAACATTGCTGCTAGGAATAATTATTACACCTCGATTAAATCACAGTTTTTGAGTCTTCTGCACCAATATTTTAACCCAAGTTTCAAAGCCAAATGAAAATGTTTTAAAGCTTGGTTTGATTTTCAAAACCTGGTTTTATTAGGATATTTAATTCTGACTTGTAGTGCTATTTATCAATTTAATTTGTTTACGGTGTGACTTGCAGAATCGTACAGATATTGGCGCTCGGCTTGTGGTGCTCAGAGCACCAAAATTATTTATGTGAGTAACTCAACAGCAATCATGAATTATTGCAAAAAGCAAAAATGCCCTTGAAAAAAATAAAAATAAAGCCAACACAGGCAGATTAAAGAAACAAACTGATCATTTAACGGTGGTGGGCTGTGAGATCAGATGACCAAAACTAAAGAACAAGAAGAAATATTCACCTTGATTCAGTGAACCTTTGTTCCTGTAAAAACAGGTAATATGAGGAAATACTGTACACTGGCATACTCTAAACTCATTAATATTTATGGCCCATGTGTCACAGTTTAAAGTGCATTTCTGCCTGGCCACTGTGTAACTCTGTCCATATTTTATTTACAGCCCCATTTACTGGCATTGAGGGAGAACAGTACAGCAAACCGTCTAACCTGAGAGACATTTACTCAAACTGAGAGACATATACTCATGTAAACTGAGGGCCTGATGAAGGTCGAGCACCTGAAATGTTGCAATAAATAAATGTAAGAGAGTTTATTCTGTGTTTCTGATCTGCTCCTTTATGTCTTATGCATGTCTATGAAATCAAAGTGCAACATTTTCCTGATTCAAGAGAGACAGAATATACTGATAGACTTATGGAGTTTCAGATATAAATGAAATAATGAAAGTTAATTATTTGTTTTAAATTAACAGGTGAGAGTTCAGATCTTCATAAGTGGAAGGTTGATGTGAGAATTGAATGTCAGATACTTCAGGCTAGTTTGTTCATTAAAATGTGATTATTTTTTCATTTTTCATTCTAATCATTTTCACATTAGGTTTTATACGTTCAAGGATCAGTAAACATCATCTACAGGTTCTATATATTTTGCACCCAAGTGCCGCAAATAAAACAGATGAATAAACACTCACAGTGTGAGTTAATGAGGAACTTTATCAGGTTTGATTGTTTATGAATTATTATTTACTTCATTGGAATAGCCTTGAACATGTGACCTTTCTCCCCAGGAAATTATGATGAACTGCATGCCAAGAGGAAGAAACAGAGAAAATAAATAAGCTCTTTTGACAGATAAGGTAAAGTGAAGGATCAGGTTTATGGCTTACTGAAACAAAGCAGAAATAAAAGGGTAGGAGTCTCAGCATTCATAAAGATTAGGTGTGCTATAACAGTCACAGATAAATAGCAGTCGCAAAACAAGACGGGAACATTAACAGGCAGTAATAACTCACGTGCACCGGTCGCAGATTCACAATAAATCACAGTCTGCAATCCTGAATGCAGATTTATTCTAACTCATCAACATGAAGACGCTGGTACTTCTCTCAATAATCCTGGCAGGTAACAGATTTTCTACTTTCTCTGCTCTGTGCCTTAGAAATGCAATTTGATTTTGTTTTTCTAAACATTTACCAGTCAGTGTCAAGCACTTATTTGTTGTGAAGTTAAGTTTGTGATTGGTCTACAAGCTCGGTTATGTCTTTACAGAGAATCTAGTTTGTTTAACTCTGTATTTATCTCATTATATTCTCTACAAACTATTTTGTAATCAATGTAACTAAGTACATTCACTTAAGTACTGTACGTAGTAGACATGTGCTTTTACTTTTTTACTTTAACTTAAAAATAAATAAATAATTAAATAGATCAGTGTATAAAACAATCGGAGTGGGTCCATTCTGCATTACAAGTACTTTTGATTCTGTAAGTTCATTTTGATGCAGGTACTTTTATTAATACTTTTTGATTGCAGGACTTTTACTTGCAGTAGAGTAATTTAACCATGTGGCATTTGTAATTTTACTGAAGTAAGAGATATGACTTCATCTTTCATCATTGTTATTAACAAAAGGAAGGATTTGCACATTAACAACGCCATTTAAACAAATGAAACTGGAATTAAATTCTAAATAATGTGACAATTTGATACAATATATGCAATTCAAAATGTTCACTTGTTCAAGACTCCAGTCAGCCAGCGCCTAAATTTCAAATTATTTTAAGATCTTTCATCAGAAAATGTATCATATAGAACAAAGATGGTAAAATGGTAAAAGCCACAAACATTATGGAAACCACAGGACAATACAAGAGAACCACAAATGGATCTTATGTATTTCTTTACCACAAAAGATACATAATGGCCCCAAACAGAGACCAAATGGCCATAAAGAGTTGTAAATATCCCTTTAGTTCCAGTGTCTTGCTGTATCCTTCTGCTGTATCAGGTTTTTTTTTGTCTGTATGTAAAAAAAAGTCCTGTCATTGTGTCATAATCCAAATATGGGGGCACATAACATAATCTTCTTTATTTTACCAGCTGTTTTAACATGTAGTTTCTGTTTGCAGTGGCTCTGGGAAGGCCATCACTCCCCCAAGGAGTGGAACAAAACTCTGTGCTGCCCAAAGATGGAAGGAACCCTCTGGGTGGGGACTGGGTTCCTGTGCAGGGTCATGTGGTGGTGGAGGATCCTGCACCGCAAGTCAGACCAGAGGTCCAACCAGAGCCTGAACTTAAAGACGGGCCGGGGGCTAAGGTGGAGAAAGAGGTCAAAGAAAACTCAGAAGTTAAGGTGGAGCCAGAAGTTCAACCAAAGCCAGAAGTTAAGGTGGAGCCAGAAATTAAGGTGGAGCCTGACGTAAACGTGGAAAATGATGTTCAGCTTGATCAAGATGTTGATGTGAAGCCAGAAGTAAATCCAGAGGTTTTGGCTGAATTAAAGGTGGAAGAGAAACCTGAGGTTAAAGATAACCCAGAATTTAAGGAGGAATCTGATGTTAAGGTGGCGCCAGAAGACATGGAGGGAAAAGAAGAAATAGTGGGCGAGCCAGTTGAGGAGTTGGAGCCACTCAATAAAGAAAACGTTCCTGAAGAGAAACTGTCTGTGAAGGCAACATTTCAGAACCAAATTCCAGTGAATCAGCCTCTGCCAGAGGAAAAGACGCTAATTACAAGGAAGTATGCATTAGATCGCGAGCCACATGATGAGATGGAAGAAGATCCAGAGGTGATGGCTGATTTAAAGGTTGATGTGAAGCCGGAGTTTAGAGATGACCCAGAGTTTAAGGTGGAGGCAGATGTTCAGGAGGAGACACAGCCTGAAATGCTTAGTGAGGAGGAGGAGTTTCATGTACAAATGAACCCAGAGGCAGAGGCTGAAACAGGTGAGAAGCTTGAAGTGACGCACATTGACTTGCAGAGAAACAATGAAATGGTGGGCGAGCCAATCATGGAGCTGGAGCCACTGGAAGACGACAACGATTTCGTAAAGAAACTGACCAACGAAGAGTTACCAGATGGAGAGAGGAAATACGAGATTGTGGGTGATCCAGTCATGGAGCTGGAGCCTCTGGAAGAAGACAACCCAGAGCTGTCGGAGGAGGAGAAGTCTCTGAGGGCGCCGTTTCAGAAGGAAGAGGAGGAGCTTATGAGGCAGAGGGAATATATTTTAGCTGGAGAACCAATCATGGAGCTGGAGCCGCTAACTGATGACAGCAAGTCAGAGGAGAAGCAGAGCAGTAAAGATGGAGAGCATGAGATGGTGGGCGAGCCAGTCATGGAGCTGGAGCCTCTTAATGCTGACAACGTGTTTGATGAGGAACTGAGCCACACAGAGAATCAAGATCCAGCACTTCAGTCTCTGCCGGAGGACGAGGATGAGGAGGGGCTTATGAAGGAAAGGGTTTTAAATGAAGAACCAATCATGGAGGTGAAGTCTGAAGAGGAAGAACAGGACATGCCAGATCCTGCTGTCATGGCTGAAGGGCTGTCATTGGACACCATGGGACAGCCAGTAGAACCTTTGGATGAGTTTTTCCCAGATGGAGAGGCTCGGAGGGGGATGGAGTCACTGGGGGAAGAGCAGCTGCCTCCAATGGCGCTCTTTGACACACCTGGGCTTTACGGAGGCGTTGGCGAAGCACGTGATGAAGAAGGATTTTCACCCAAACATTACAAGCAAGGTAAAAAAAAATCACCACAGTGCCTTAAGATGGTGCATGTGTGTTTGGTTTAAAGATAGATATTTATGAAATAATGAATGTCTTTATTAATGAACGCAGTATCTTCCCCATGTTAATTTGTTAGTCAGGTGTGCAATGGTCTGATTGGAACAAACACACACACACACACACACACACTCGAGTGTAAGATTGATAATGCTGTAATTAATCCTTTTGGCCACAGGATGGCGCCATTGCCCCGGTGTGATCCTTGAGGGGAAGTGTTTCCAGTTCTTCAGAGGCCCACAAAGCGCTGCAGATGCTGAGGTACTGACCAGATGCTCTGCAGCTTCAGGGGACCTGCAGAGGTCCAGCTCAGTCCTGCAGGTCCTAGTGAGGCCCAGGGCAACAACATCCAGCAGGAAAATGATAAATTCATTCACTATTTGATTTTAAAAAGGGGGATTTAATAGCCTTCCCCGGCTGCCTCATCCCAAGGCAGCACCAAACCATTAATTTTATAATTTTATTCATTTTTAATTTTAGTTTAAATTCATTGTTATTATTTTTTATTTAAAATATATTTAGATATTGGACTTATATATTAGCACAATTGTTATTTATAATTAATGATTTAATTTACTGTATATGTATTAATTTACTTATTTTTTTCTCTTTCCTCCTCACACTTACCTGCACATTCCCCTGACTGAGTTATATGTATATATGAACAAATGACACACTTTTATCTATGCAAATAAACACAATACTCATATATTACGATATAATAACAAACAACACATCCCTGATACTGACGCCTTAAATTAAGTTAAATTTCTTCAGCAAAACACAGGACATAATGTGCATAATGTTGTTGTTTTTCTCTGCAGTTTTTCTGCCAGCACCAGTTCACTGGGGGCCACTTGGCCTCCATCACCAGTCGACACATCCACAGGCAGGTGATGAACATGATGCTGCGGCAGAACGGGGTTTACACACACACCTGGATCGGAGCTCTAAGATATTTGGAGGTGTGTATGTTCGGTTAGTGAGTACAGGGGCATAAACCAACATTTCATTAGTTAAATAAACATTTCCTGCATCTGATCTCGCCTCATGAATCTCCTGTCAGACCGGAAGCTTTATCTGGTTGGACGGATCCCGATGGGGCTACGCTGATTGGCTGCCTGGGGAGCCCAATAACGCAGAAGATGTGGAGAAATGTGTGGAGCTGCTGCCAAACGGTAGGATCAGCAGTTATTTGAAGCTCAGCTGAGGAGAAACAGATACGTTTTCTCTGGCTTTTGTTTTGCTCCAAACATGAATATTAACCTCTCTGTGCCTTTGTTTGTTTTTCAGCTAATGGAAAGTTCAATGACTCCTCCTGCCTGAAAGCTCAGGCCTTCATCTGCTCCTACCCTTATTAATAAACGCAAACAGAGCTTCTTTTATATCTGCTGCTTTGTCTGAATGCATGCCGAGTTTGTTACCTTTTATTTATGTTTAAAATCACTTGTTGGAGAGGAAATGGACTGACAATGATTTAAAGAACATTATCACTGTAAACTGCTAAATCAGGACTTAGGCATGTTGTACATTATCTGTATCCTAATATGATTTTTATTTGTTTTTGATGAAAAGTAAAAATATTGTAAATAAAGGAAAAGTTATATTTATTTATTTTTTTAAAAATGTATGCATTATTTTTCTACCACTGTGAAAAAAGACAGCACTGTACTTTTTAACTTAAGTGTTCTAGCTCTATTTATGATATATAATTATTCAAATAAAGTGCACATTTATTACAGTGTTAAATATAATACAACACAAATTCCTAGAAAAGTGGCCGCTGTATGAAAACATTAATAAAACCGAATGCATCAGATTCAGATTTAGGAGTTGATATTTACAAAAGCAAATGTTTAGGTAGTTTCAACATGAAATACATAATCTCAGTGAAATACATTTCAGTTAAAAAAAATGTCTCAAAGGATGAACAAATTATCACTCATTTCATTTATATTTTAGTCCATTTTCATTTGAGGTAATAACCCAACGGTGGAAAAAAGTAAACTTAACTTACTAAAGTAAAAGTACAAAATTATTCCTGCATTGAAAACTTACTTCAGTAAAAGTACAAACAGACAGGCAAGTTAAAGTACTCATCATGCAGAATGGACCCAATCAGATTCCAAATATAATATATAATATATAATAATAAACAATATATATTACAGTTGTTAAGGTAGGGCTTATTTTAACTACCTAATACACTTTCATTGGGATTAAGTCATTGTTTTGTTTGCTTCACTGATTAAAGTTGTTTGGGAATATCAATATTCAAGATTAATTCATTTATAGGCATAATTGGTTTTAGTGCACTCAGCAACTAAACATATGAAACCATGATACACACAACAAAGCGTGTCCACAACCACAAACACACACACACACACACATCCAGCCACAGTTACAACACACTAATAAAACAATAAATACAATCTTGCAGCCTGATACTCTTAAAGTGAAAGCTACTGCTTGTTTATGCAACAGTGAAGCTTTTAGGCTGCAGATTGCTTCAGTTTGAGAGATAAAGTGATTTCCTACCCAGATGTAGAAGACTGAGCGGAGGGTTTGCATCAGTACTTAAAAATAACATCAACCCCACAAACTACAGCCTTTAAAAAGCTGAACAGCATTAGATTCTCTGTATGTTCCTAATAATCTGTCATCTGAGTGTTTTCTCCCTCTCTTCTCTCTTGTTTTTCAGGTTAAGGTGGTGAGCGTTTACCACGAAACGGTGACATAACCACACAGTCTGTAAACCTTTAGTCCAGCCTGGACCCATGTATGGCCACCTCTCCCAACTCACCCAGTCCAGGAATTATGGCTTATTTTCTGGATCAGGGAGCAGTTGTTCAGTCGAAGAGAGCGACCTGTTCTAGTGCCAAATATCTGTCATGGCCATAAAAGCCGTTCACACACAGATATTCATATTTCATGTTTACAGTGTGCGACGCTGGTGTCTAGATATGTTTATGCTCTTCTGTCAATGTGGCATCTAGCCTCATTGGATCCCGATCCTCTTCCCCTTTTAAATTAGAGGAGCTTAGCGCCCATTAACTGATGTATTCACACACTCACGCTGCACATGCAGCTACTGTAAAGCCTGCAGGGACTCACATGTTGCTGTGTGTGACTGTGACTCATTTTCCACTGGCATACACAACCTTTTCCTGACCTTTGGAGGTGGAGGTGAGGATTACCACTCTAAGGTGATGACTGGCAGCTCTTCATCCTTTTATTTTATAGCAGCCTGCAACACAAATACTTATACCTTCGACAACTAATGCACTGATTTGAAAAAATGTACAACATAGTATAAATTATCATTTACATTTAAATAACCATTTAGGTCTATTTTATTGCATATTTGTCAAACCTAGGTGCAAAAACTTGTAATACAGGAACTATTAGGATGAATGCACGTTCTGAGCTTCATTTTAAAGGTTTTAAATATGATCTTTGGGAGCATTTTCAAAATCAGTGCCATTTCCAGCGGCAGCAGATCAACACGTTCTAAACCATTACCATTTTAAATATGCTTGTTTAAACACAATCAACATCACATCTGTTCAAAAACTGGTTTGGTCTCCATCTATAATAAGTCACATTTGAACAACAACAGCACACGTCATGCCAGAACAATGAAAATCAGAGCATCCCTTCTACATCCTGTTAATCCTATCAGAATAAAACTCCAGACCTCATCTGTCTGTTAACCTTGTCTGTTAAGCTCAGGAGCTTGGGAGTTTTAGTTTGTGCTGTCTCTGGGTAGACACTACTATAAATTAAAATTTAAAAAATATCTATGGTGTAACTGTAAACAGTAAAATAAGATATATATATAAGTTTAAAAGAAGCTGTTTTCTGGCCGGTAGGTGAGTTTAAAGAAGTAAATAAACTCAATATCTGACACATGTGAGCGTTGTTTTCCTCCCTGGAAAAATGACTTTTGCTGGATTAAGGAGCTCACAGCTGAACGTCCATCTCCAATCCATAACCAGCTCTGCTGCACATTGTTTGGATCCATTACAAAGTCGTATTTTTAGACCTGGTACATCATCGGAGCTGGTTATTCATCATCAGGCGGGCGTACGCATTGAAAAAGAAGTGAATCAAACGACAAAACGAAGCATCTGTGCGATATATCATTCATCAGCAGTGACTGATAAATGAAATGGATTCCTGGGGCTGAGGTCCTGATTCTGTGGAGATCCCCTAATACCTCACTGTGGTGTTGCTGTTTAGATGAGAGTGACTCAGTGTTGCAGTTGCCATCTGTCAGTTCAAGTCATTTTCCAGCTTTACAGTCAGTTGTCTGCTCTGTGTGTGTGTGTGTGTGTGTGTGTGTGTGTGTTCATGCACCAGCTGAGCTCCACAGCCCGGCTTACAGACACCCGCCACAGTGAATACCTCTGCATCCAGGCTCAGACTCGGGTTTGTGAGCTTTTTTTCTTTTACAGAGCAGATACATACCGACAATAATATGTTCAAATACAGACAAAATCATAGTCTGAAAACTGTGTGCTGCCACATATTTGATAAAGAAAAAATGGATGTTTAGCTCATATAAGGTGGGGATTATCTTTTAAATTCATGACATTATGCAAGCTAAAAACATTGCATTTTTTCATGCATCATATAAATCTTTACATCTATTTTTTTATTTTGTTTAATTTAGTCTTATATTGCTCGATTGACTCAAAAACCAACCTTAGTCCAGTGAGCAGGATGCAGAGGCTCACAGGTAAACATAAAGGGGGGAAAAAGAGGATTAAAGCTTGACTAAAGGCTGGACGTGTTAGTTCCAGGTCAGGTCTGTGTAAACAGTTTTCTCACTCTCCTTTTGATTGCTGTAGAAAGTAACGCCATCCTCCGTGGAGCCTGCCAGGTGGCACGCATCCATCTCACACCTCCATAACAAACCTCATTCAGATCTCGCTCCCGGGATAAACATAAACATGTAAATAGATTGGCAGCATGCATAGTGTGAATACATGTTGTTCTCAAATGTTTGCATGCCCCTATGGCCCCACCTGAGACAGCTGCTTTCAGCCAGATGTTGAGGGAGGAAATAAAAGAGATATGTTCTGCAAGTTCTTTAGAGGAAATTAAAATATTGAGGATTTGAAGCCACTCACCGACAACAAGAGTTGATGTTGGAGGGCTGGGAGGGGTCAGGGCTGCTCATCCCTCTGTCAGAGGTTATAAATCTGTTTCTCTGCTTCTGTCTGACCAAAGCCTCGGTCAGGGGAGTGTCACCAATGATGCTGCTTTTATAAAACACAAGAACGCAGCAGAGAGAAGTTCAGACACAAGCGGAAACCAGGAATAAGAGACGGCTGCTTCACACAGGTAGGTTTCACATATTTAGGGTTTTTTGAGTCGGATAAGAAAACCAGTAAATCACTTTTACATTCTTCTGATGATGATAATTATATCATTAATCAATTTAAACATTACTGTCCTTCATGAATGCATGGAGCAGAGTGTGATGTGCAGCAGAGGTAGAGAGCAGCCCTTTGTGTCCTCTGTTTCCCTGTGTGTGACCTGAGGGTTTAACCAGCTGTGTTTCTGGGCTCCAGACTGGAGTCCAGTGGCAGCCAGAGAGACTAGTGGCCTAAATCTAGTCCATTCTGGACCCTTTCCAGTGTTAACCGAGCTTAAAATAAGACTTTTAACAATGCACGCTTAAGATTAAACACATTTGCTCGACAGAGAAACAATGGAAATGTTTCTGATAATTAAAGATAATCCAGTAATTAACAAGGTCAGATCTGTATCTCGTCAATGTGACTTAATGATATATACAATTTAAGTAATGAATATTTGGAAAACTGTTTTCAGCATTAATATAAAATCAAGACTTTAGTTATATTTCAGAGAAAAGGTCTTTCCACTTGCTGCTCTACAAATGCATGTATATATAAACAGGATGCTGATTCTGACTCGTTAACTTTAACAGAATAGAGGAAATGTCCACATTCAGACAGCTCATCCAGCAGAAGCATCCTGGGAATAAAATGAAAGTGGACGACAAAAGAAATGATGAGAAACTAGCGGCGGAGCAGAAGGCTGCAGAGGAAGGTAACCTGCATTGATCACTGAAGA
>JAOWBC010000002.1:16740845-16752488 GCA_028566105.1 Hypoplectrus providencianus | reverse complement strand
AGTCGTTATTGTTAAGGTTTAGCAAAAATGACAGACACAAGAAAACAATGTGCACCATGTGCACCTGCTGTACAAATTATTAGTAACATATACCTTTGCTAGGGCTTAGATTCTGATCGATGAAAACCTTCAGCTCTCCGTTTGTTTCTATCAGACCAGCCTGCAAAGGATGAGAACTTAATACATAGACATCACAGCATTCATGATCTTACATGAGGTTAGCAATACAGCAAGAGTAAAGATGAAGAAACTGGCTCCCATACCTACAAGGTGGCACGTAAACTGAACAGATGTTTTTCTGTAACAAAACAATTATGTAGTTACTTACATCTTTAGCCATGATCCCAAAGGACCGGAGGAGTTAAGCTTCAGGCTAGAAAGAAAATGTTCCTCTATTTGTCAATTTTCAGACCCCTATGAACAGAGAGAAGTAAATCCAGTAATTACAGTTTTAAATATGCAAGTTAACCAAAACATCACATTTTCTGGTACAATTCCCTAAGTTTAAGTGTATTTCACTCTTTTTATGTTTTTAATTAAACTAAAGTAATTTGTGAGGCCCATTGGAACAGCTTGCTGCCAGCACACTGTTCAAAGCTACCACTAACGTTAGCTCGAGTTATCGAGACACAAATGTACGGAAAATGTATACTTTTCAGACCACTCTCTATAGTATGAGCCTTTGGGGCGCATTTGTAAACGCTTAGTGGATGCAGAAACCCATATAAAACAATCAACTGATGCTCACAACTTTTACTACGTTAAGTGTGCACAAGGCCTACTTCAGGTACCGAGCACGTCCGGAGGAGAGGCATCGTCGAACTTCTGCTACAGGTCACGCAAACATGCTAACTTTATCACTCCAGTGCAAAACTATAAATGTAACTGAAGTTATCGCACATTGTGGTTACGGATATTCGTGTTGCATGCGATAATAAGACCATACACGTCCATCGACGACAGCAATGAACAATCTTTTGTTGAATGCAGCTAGCTAACTACTGCTGCTAACAGTTAGCCTGCGATTCAGCTTGCTGGCGTTAGCTAGCTAGTTAGCTTATGCACGTTTTGAAAGGATTCACATAAAATTGAGCGATTATTTGGTTCCGTGCTGCAAATTACAGACTAAACCAGGCATGAGTTAACATTTAAGAAATGTGTGAGCATTTCGCACGGTTAATGAGGTTAATATAGTGATTCTGTGCACTTACGAGTGCACTCTCCTGTTTCTTCGACGGCTGTTGTTGTTGGCATATGAGAATGGAGGAAGAGGAGGTCTAAATCCCTACCAAACAGGAAACAAACTAAGCAATGTCGAAGTACTTTTCGATAATTCTATAGTTAATACCACGGTAAAACTATTTTATTAACCTCGAGTATTTTACTCTCGGGTATATTATTTCATTAACCGCCAGCCTTTTTGCCGAAATACTGTAAGCAACACCAGAATTTGCCTGTTTAGTGGAGTATGGAGCTGCATTTAAAAAGTGATCGTTTTTATTTGAAGAAAGACAAACTATTGAGAAAAGTAAAAGATCAAAGTTAATGCAAAAGAAACTAGCGTTTGTTTAATCCAGATTGTAATGCTACTACTGAAACTTACACCCTAGTTATTACGCCACAACTTCTGACATATCCGTTACTTTTTGTTGATTAAGTTATAGGTGTTTACTGGTGGGTGATTGACAGATACTTGTCAGATACTGTCCGTAGAAAACAGGGTCCTCGAGTCAGATTCGGAGACATGTAATTTATTTGCTTTATTATTGCGTTCAACAACAAACCCAAATAGTCTGTTATTTTATTTTAAACACAATATCGACTCCCCTAGGAATAAGTTTGTCTGAATGAATGTCAATGGTTTAATTTATCAAACATACGAACACACATTCAAAGCGTTTGTATTTTTCATATTTACGTTTCAGAAAACCAACGTTCGTTTTAACTTTAACGTTTTCATTGTTTGGTGGTAAACGAGCTCAGTTCGTTAATGTGACAAATTCGGTTACAATACCCGTGGGCCGTTATGTAGATTAACAAATTGCGCTGATTACTCCAGTATTAGCGTTTGCTACATATGGTAAGTTAGCAACTTCTCAGATGCTAAATTAAAATTCATGTAAAAGAAGAAAAAAAAAGTTCAGCGACCACTAGTATTTGGCTAGTTAGCAGTGCCAACTGAGTAGTTTAGCAAGGGGCTAATTTGCGATTACGGTTGAAAGCCAGGACCACCGGCGCTTTGTTAGCCTAACTGGCAATACGCTAGCTGGGAGCTAGCGGGCGAGCTAATCCACAGCTGTCATCGACCTCAGTGCCAGAATTAGCTTCAGTTTTACTAAGTTAGCTTTGTGTTCGTTGGTGGCATATTTCAAAACGTTTTAAAACAAATTAAATGGTAAAACAGATATTTAACAACGAGAACATTCAATTTTAGAAACTGTGTAACGAGCCACAAGTCGATAAATACGGCTTACCGGTGCACTTCACAAGTTAGCAAACTGTTGGTTAGCCTTTTCTATCCACTCTCTGCTAGCCTTGCTACAGCAGCGCGTCTCACAATCTGATCTTGGCGGTGTCTCGCTTTAGCGCTGTCTGATTGGATAGCATCGATGGGACGAAAGCAGAGCAGTCAGAGAGGTTCATGCCCACAACCTGCGTCTCTTGGGATTGGAGGATACCGACCAACGATGAACATATATATGCTGCCATCTGCTGTACAGGAGTGTGAAAATACTACTATACTTATTAACCGTGCTCTCTAAAACAGGCGCTCAAAGATGTGTCTGCAGGAGTTTTTCTTGCACCAAAAATACCAAGTGACGACACATTAGGATTTCGTTGCATTGCCTTTAAGCTAATTCAAATAAGCTTTGACTGTTCTTGAAAAACAACCTGTCAACTATGTAATGTATGTAAAGCATACAAACTTGGTTATGCAGTCAGAATATCAACGTACAGAAAGTACCAAAAACAAAATAATAATTAAAAAAAAAAGCACACAGATGTCACTTTCCCCGCAATGTTTCTGGTAAGGTAGGATTTTAATGACACTGGTAGTCTATATTTTACACTTTAATTGAGAGTACCTACAGTGGGTTAGATCTTTATATACTGATTTTGAATCCAGCTTTGGCTGAATAAAATAATACATTCATTTAATAAATTCAAATGGAATCATCATTTCTACTCCAGAATTATATTCATGCTGATGTAATAAAGGGTCTGAGACAGCCATGAACCATCATGATGAAACACAGAATTATCATAAAACACAATTAAATTAATTAACACATAATTTTAACGCAAAGATAAATGTGAAAGACAACGTAAAATATGAAAAATAAAATTTGACTCCATTTGGTTGCCTGTTTAACACCAAAACATTTGAATGTGCCTTGTATCACTCACTTACACAATGATGCCAGCAAGACATTGTGCAAGGTTCAATGTCCTGTGAGTTAAATAGTCTGAGTGAGTGTACTAAGACAGTTGCTAATTATGCCTTTACACTGTAAAACAACAAAAGAGGGAAGACTGACATCTACAGATACTCCATCCATCATTCATACACCCTTAACACTTGTTGAAGGGTGTTTTCATTTTCACACAAGATAAAACTCAGCTGGGCCTGGGTCCGCCCTAACAGACAGTGATAATTAAATTTTCATATAAGAAGCATTACAGTAAGAGGAGCAAAAATTTACATTTCATACCCCACTGACCCTCTGTCCCGGTACACTCCGTATTGAGTATGCACTTGTTATACACCTGAATACTACCAAGCATTCCAAGCATTAGATTTACTGAGTTTCATGCAAAAACATCTGTATATTTATCTTTGTCTTACTTTATAGTTTAGAATATCTAAAGGATTTTCAAACTTACTGAGTTTATTTAAAATTACACAAAAATATGGTTTACGAAAGTACATTTCTGGTGGTTGGTAAGAAACTATGAAGTCATCCTACACTGTTTAGAAAAGTTAGCCTACTTTATTAGAATTAACCTTGATAAAATGTTAAGGTATTAATAGTCTCGACCAACCCATCACAGAGACTATACACAATCCACCCATGTTGTTGAATGTGTTGAACGCACCATCACATCTTAATGCTTAGGATGAATTCACCTCTTGTCCCTTTGGCATTTGAATGCACTTATCAGAAGTTTTTTGGGAAGAAAATACTGAAAAGGCAAGCAACAAAACAAAACATGCTGCAAAATCTCCTCTTTCTGAAGAAACCTACAATAGCTGCTCAGCAGATAAAACACTTTTGAGAAGTTGATCATTGCAGTGGTGCTACCGGTTCATTTATGGAGGATTCTTATCTATCTACATACCATTTCCAAGGAACCTGTCAGGAATTTCTGATGTGATTCCAATAGGCAGTTTAACAACATTTTAAAGAAATGTAGTTAAGGCTGCACCCAGATGTGTATCTTTCCCCAAGCCAGCTTACTCCACAGTTGGACACAATATGTTTCTCATTACTTCCCAAAACTAATGGCCTACTTCAAAGATGTGATATGATATTTATGTCATGACATGACACATTGGAATCAGTTTGTAGTATCTTTTTTCACCGCCTTAATCATAAAATAGTCAACAATCCAAAAAAATACATGTATTAGCCTCTTAATGATGATATATAAACAAAATATTGTGGCGAAAATGTCATAATATAAAGAGGTATGAAATAGGAAACCTTGGTGTGTATTATTGATCAAATCAAATCCAAAATACTTTATCAATCCCCAAAGGAAAATCCATTTAGTCTAATCTAGTTATACAGTCTGATAGATTTGGAAGGTTTTGTCTCAGATGATAAGAAAAAAAAGACGTTTTGAGAAAACTCTCTTTAAAGACATCTACTGTAAAATTTTATTGGCCCTACATTATACAAGACACTTCAGGGGAATAAACATTTTAAACTTATTGATATCCGCATGAAAGTTCCCCAGTTGGAAACTTACATTAAGCCAATTATCTTTTGAACTACACGCTTCCTGACATGTCTTGTTCAAATGTACACATTAGGCATTATCTAAGGCTAACTTTTGGTGATTTAGGACAAATTTACAAACGCAAATAGACAAGTGCTGTAAAATAAACACATTAGTATGGATGTTTTCTTGCCATTTGACCGATAAAAAGACACGTTATAGAAACAAAATAGCCTAGAATTTCAAAACTGACCAGTGCATGAAAGCCGATGTTTGGCCTGTAGTCTCTCGCCTTTGCCTTAAAAAAAAGAAAAAAGAAGAGCTGCTCGACTACTTCCGCGCAGGCGCACAATGAGCGACAGTCGGGCTACCAAACTGGTCAAACAGCGGGTGTAAAAATGGTAGGTAACCAAAATAAACACAAACCCCGGCATTGGCTTTGGTGCCATTACAGCGTACCATCAAGACTATTGTCGTAGCATTAAAGTACATGTCGTGTCGCGTTTTGGCAAGCCTACAATGATTAGTTAGTTGTGTTCGCTGCTATAACAGGGAAGGTCAGTTGATATTTTGAGAGCAGCTAGCTAGCTACACGTCCCTTTTTGGCAGTCTGGTAACTTCGGTTGCGATCAGGTCAGTCGTTGAACCTCAAACACAGACACAGACGGGGTAGTATGAGCTAAATCCTGACATATCTTTAACCATACTAACAGTTCATTCCCTTGATACTATCCCCATCGTTGATGTCTGACACATTTGGCTAACTTAGCTAACGTTAGCCAGTATAAGTTACTAGCTGGTGGTATGTAGACAATGCTAACCTAACGTTACCCATCTGGTCACAGAATAATCCGTACAATCTGAACATCAGCCCGTACAGACGTTTGACTTCATGTGGCCGTTATTAAAAGATATTGGTAACGGTTGGTAGATTAATTAGCTGTTGCTGAACTCACATAGTTTTTAGTCTCCGGTTTCAGGAAACGCTCTTCACAGGAGTGCAAAGTGGTCAGACACTGCTGCTGGTGTGAGGAGGTGGCATGATAATTTTTTTCCATAGAACTGGAGAATGTTTCATAATTTTATTGATTTAAGACTGGAAAATATTTTTTCAATGTCTTTACTGTTTATGGACTATAGCAATGGTCAGTTACATAGGAAAAAGTGCTTATCAGTTTCCCAGAGCCTAAGGCAATTTCTCCCAATTGTTTTTTTTTATTAATAAGTAGCCCAAAACTCAGGATGGTTAGTTTTATTGTAACAGAAGACAGTTTTAATTGGCAAATTCATACATATTAGAAACTCCCATGAGGAGTTCTAGCATGTTTGTCTATAAGCCTCTATGGATAAGTTAGCTCCTGTGAAAAAAATGAACATTTAACACTACAGGAACCCTCTCCTGCGAGGTGCTGAATGCAATGATGACAGTGCTAGAGAAGAAAACACCACAATCTCACACTACATCAATCTTCCAAGCTCCAGCTTTTATATGGAGCAGCAAAATTACACTTTGTGCATCTCAAAAAGACCTTAACATGAGTTGATTAAAGATTGTTTAGCTTAAGGTGTGACTGACAGTGAAGCTTAAGTGTTGTGTATTATTATATATTATATTTTTTATATATATATATATTTTTTTGTATTGTATATTTTTCTAGTTTATTATGTCTAATTAATTCTACAAATTCCTTAAAGCATTCAAAGTGTGCACATATCATAAAAAGAGCAGGTTCCCATACCACAGAATATCGTCACAACATGAGTATATAGAGTAAGTATAAAGTATTCATACCAATTGGTTGCATTGGATTTTTCTTTTTTTAAATAATATTGCAGTGTATTTTTGGCAGGGTGCTTGTGTTACACTCCAGACTTGTTGCACCTCTAGGTCCGGGTGATGGCATCCCATTTCCCTACTCATGTTACATCTATGACCATAGTTATCTGAGGGGCCCTTGCGGGTACAGCATGTGCTGCGAGAATCCACAACATCCCCCTTCAGAAAAGCCCATGTTGCTTTTGGATTGGACATAATTTCCGTCGCAGCGTCTTGGCTCGCCACCCATGATGTGTTGTCAGTGTGACAGACTAACCTTTTGAAATATGAGTGTTTCTGAGTGTCGGACAGTCCTAACTGTTGCCTGAATGCCTGTAGATGTGTTTGTTTCGCTGTGTGTTCTTGTCGGTGTATCAGTCTGTGTTTGCGTGTTGTTGTCAGTATTTCCCGGTCTGATCGCTCCCGTGTCTGACAGCCCTTGTCCTGTACTTACACAGCATAAGCTGAAGCCTTCGCAGAGAGAGAAGGTACGGCAGTTCATGTCCTTCACACAGGCTGGGGAGAAGACAGCTGTGTACTGCCTCACGCAGAATGACTGGAAACTAGAAGTTGCTACCGACAATTACTTTCAGAATCCAGATCTCTACTGTAAGGAATCCATGAAAACGTCAGTAGACCGAAAAAAGCTGGAGCAGCTATACAATCGCTACAAAGGTGAGTAATGAGGTGACACTCTGTGTTTTAAAATATATACTTTTGTTGAGTTGCTCCTTAAAATTGAAATGTGCATCTTCTCTGCAGAATTGTCAGTGTAACTGCTTTTCCCCTTGATAGATCCCCAGGATGAGAATAAAATAGGTATTGATGGGATCCAACAGTTTTGCGATGACCTCTCGCTGGATCCAGCCAGCATCACTGTGCTGGTCGTTGCGTGGAAGTTTCGTGCTGCCACTCAGTGCGAGTTCAGCAAGAAGGAGTTTTTGGATGGAATGACAGAGTTGGGGTGAGTGTTGACATCAACAGCCTGACTAATGCTCCAAAGTGGGACATAAACATCAAGCTTGAAGTATCTTTGCATGGCGGTTCTCTTAGCGTAGCTCCAGGGAGGGAAGGTTGTCTATATATAGACCCACTCAACCAC
Organism: Hypoplectrus providencianus; assembly: GCA_028566105.1. Taxonomy (NCBI): domain Eukaryota; kingdom Metazoa; phylum Chordata; class Actinopteri; order Perciformes; family Serranidae; genus Hypoplectrus; species Hypoplectrus providencianus. Next base: position 16,744,626 of record JAOWBC010000002.1, on the reverse strand, counting down.
AGCTTGAGTATTCTGTGTCTTCGTGGAATGACTCAGTTGAAGAGCTGCAGTGTTTTGACTCTTGAGGTTCATGTGTCAAAGTTAACTTAGGGCTATTTGTCATCAACAACAAGAAAGTTGTGTTGCAACTGGTTAGGATGTCTGTGTTTAATGAGTTAGTTTGTTTATGTGTTAACTTAAATTGTCTTTTTTCTAGGTGTGATAGCCCAGAAAAACTGAAGGCCCTTTTGCCAAGATTAGAGCAGGAGCTCAAAGATAGTGGGAAGTTCAAGGACTTCTACCAGTTCACCTTTAACTTTGCCAAAAATCCTGGACAGAAAGGTCTAGGTAAGAAGAGTAACCATAACAATAACACCTTTCTGAATGGCATCACTAAGTTTCAAGCTTTTAAACTAAGCTCGGTTTATCCTCTTTGTCTAGACTTGGAGATGGCTGTAGCCTACTGGAACCTTGTTCTGTCGGGACGATTTAAGTTCCTTGATCTTTGGAACAGATTTCTTTTGGTGAGTCAAAGAAGTGAAATTAGGAATGTTATTAGTGCCCACACTGACCTTTTAAAGCATATCAGGTCCTGGCCCTGGCGTGATTGACGGAAATACAATTTTCTTTGACTCGCGGCAGGCCAATTTTATGGCCATAGGCATCTGATGTTATATTAAAACACACTAAAGCAATACCAATGACTTCTGCAAAGTTAGAAATACAGAAAATGCAGAAGCATCGGAATCACTGCCCAATGAGTTAAGTTAGATTGGTGCATCCTAGATTAAAATTAATTTGGCTCTGTGATGGGGAACTTGGGTAGGGCTATTTTGGCTTTCATTACACCCTGATGACTTAGTCACAGAGGGGAGTCAGCCAATGAAACCAGATGGTGTTTGATTGGAATAAAACATGCAGACTCTTTGACCTCCAGAGCACATGTTGGTCCATCATTGATTCAGACAATTGTGTTTTATTGGCAAAATGTCTCCAGTTTTTGGTTTTAGCTGAATACAGTGACTGCTTTGTGTTCAGCTGTCTAACAATGCAACCATAACTGTGTGGCACATCATTTCAGCAGCCTGAACAGAGCGTAGTGAAACAACTCTAAAATGATGTTGTCAAATGTAGTGTTCACATATAATAAAGTTAGGATATTTCTTAACATCTCAGCAGAGATTGCGTTTATTAATTTCATATTGTAGTGAGATGCAGCTGTAGTAATTGTGACCTGATTACTTCTGGTACTTCCCTGGATTGGCTGTAGAGATCGGAAGTAAACACAAGCTAGCTGAAACCATGTATACGGCAATATGTTGACCGGCAGCTGTTCTTTACAGGAACACCATAAACGATCCATCCCAAAGGACACATGGAACCTATTGTTGGACTTTGGCAACATGATTGCAGATGATATGTCAAACTACGATGAGGAAGGTGAGTTGTGCTTTAAAACATTCCTGTAGAAATTGTATTTATCCATTTGCTTTCTCATTTACACTGTGAATGGTGTGTGACAGTAATGGTGTCTCTGTATTTCTTCCTTAGGAGCGTGGCCGGTCCTTATAGATGATTTTGTGGAATTCGCCCGACCAATTGTAACAGGATCAAAACGTAAAACTCTCTAAATCCAATCCCAACTCTGGAAAGCCAGAACCCCGTTTCTTTTACAGTGACTTCATAGTTTTTTTTAAGACTTGTACAAACAAAAGTGAAAATCGTAGACTTCAGAGAGAAAACAGAAGCACTTGAAACTGTCAGGAAAACCACCTTTCAGGGAGCTGAGTAAAAAACTATGAGAGCAACTGGCCACATTTTCTGTCCTCGTGAGACTGAGGCGTCATACGGACATTACCGGATTCACCGTTGTCTCTACTGTTGGATTCTCAGCATCCTGGATGCCCCTCTGCTCTGCTCCAGGAGGAGCACTTCCTGTCAGGCCACAGCCCTGTTAGTGGGGATGGACACAGCGCTGGGAGGAGGCTCACTGGCTGTGTGTACTCTAAAGGGACTGGAGAGGAGAAAACTGTGTGTTTTAAGATTCTTCCTAGTCAGCTTTGTTTTGTTACATGAAGCTCTGAGTGGCTGTGCAAAGTTCCCATGTTTTACTCTAACCTCGGGAGTGCTCACTACACCAGCACCAACAGAACTGTTGCAGTTTTTACTGTACATACTGTATCTATTGGGACAGTTTACAAAGAGAGCTATATGAAGAATAATATAAATACGTTCAATTTATAAATGCAAAAGATGATTCTTTTATGTACAGTAAATGCTAAATCTCTAACGGGATGCCTCAATATTGTGGATGATATGCTGTTGGTTTAATTGTTAGGTGGATCTGTCAAGTCATGGAATTGTGAGCTTCTCATTGAAAGCATGTTAAAAACATTTACGTCACCTTGGGCTGGTTTCACAAAAACATTTTCACAAAAGTAAAGACAGTGCTTTAATTTAGATCATTGGTTTGTGGTTTTCATTGTCAGGTGTCTCAGTTGGGAGTAGGTCTTGAATTATTAACACAATGGAGACCACGGCACCACGATTTTGCTTTCAAACTGTTGATAAGAGATTTGTTTTTATCCCTCTGAGACCTTAATTATGCTAAAGTGACAATTCAGCAGCATTTAAATCAAATTTAATGAATTCCAGACTCTTTAGGATTGCATGGCACATATCTGTATGTTATGGCAGTGCGAAGCCCGAAGCTCAGAAGCCAGGACACTAAAGAGGGCGACAACAGGACGACAAAGTAAGCCTTAATGAATAACTATGTCTGTTCAATATTTATGTTTCTGTTCAAGCCCATCTGTCCAGTGTTACTGAAGGTAGTGAAAACTAGAATATATTGTTAATACATCATGTAAGTAGCCTAAGTATATTGTTCATTTAAGAAAGATGAATAAAGCATGGGTTTTTCCATAATCGTACATGAAAATAGTTCTTTTGTTGTTGATAAGGGGGCTTTTTAATCACTTTTAGAACAGAATAGTTTGTGTAATAGTGAAAAAGATATAAAAACTATACTGATCTGAATGTGTGAAAGAACTTTTTTGATTTGGCCTTTTTTTAATGGAAGTTTGTTACCCATTTTGTTGTTATTTTCCTGTTTGCAATACAGCACAACAGCAGTGCAGTGTTGGATTATGATCAGTCACTCAGCACCAGTTTAAACTTTAAAATCATATTTAAAGACATGATTTTATTGAATTTATCCTGACACAAGTGAGAATGTGTTTTTCCTGAATAAAATGTGTGACAGATTGAAGCTGTACAGAAACAATTTCTAAAATCCTTTAGCCCCACCTAATGGTGAACCTCTAAACATGCTGTAGGCTTGATCAGCAGTTTCATCTGTCTAACTTTACTTAAGTTGTTTAACAAGCAATTAAAAATATACTGCAGTTAAGTAATTTGGTAGCATGACATTGAAATTAAGGGCTGTCTTTAACAATAGTGACAGAAAAAGATGGAGTCTTTGGCCGCAGACGCAATTTAAATCTCATCTTGATTTCTTTCCTTTTACATGAGAATAGTCAGGTGTCCAAGGACTGTTGATTTTGTTCCACATGAGAACCACTTGAAGCACATTAGTATAGGATCTTCCATTGGCCAGTATAGACAGGAGGAATAATTACAAGTAAAACCAGTTTCAGTGTACATATAACTAACTAATATTCCCTTAGACAAACATTTAGGATATGGACATACGCTCTAAGGCCACACAGGACATGTCATCTGTCTGGTTCTGATTCATTAAATGATGTTTTATGTTTTATGAAACCAGGTTTACCTTTTT
>JAOWBC010000002.1:16710116-16724598 GCA_028566105.1 Hypoplectrus providencianus | reverse complement strand
TAAGATTTATTTTCTTTTACTCCACTGTGTCGCAGTTATTGTGCCAGCTTTACGTCCTTTTGAGCAGACAACAAACCCTGAGCTGGATGGCAGGATTGGTTGGAAACAAGCTTATTAACATGATAAAAGGTACTAGTATTATATTGGGCGGTTGGGAGCACTCACCTTTCATGTCTGGTAAGACAGCAGACAGAGACACTTCACTCAGGTGATACTTCTTGGATGTGGTATTCTGGAGACAACAGAAGAAGTCAGTGACACTGCAGTAAAGTCAGTTTACCTCAAGCTCTGGTTGCCATCTAGTGGCAGTTTTAGGAAGTACAACCTCTTGAATGCACATAGTCATGAGGGCAGATCCAGAAACTTACCAGGGTGAATGTAAAGTTGAGATTGGTCTTCTCTGCGTCCATAGACAGCTGCAGGGAGGCGCTTTGTGGGCCACATGATCCAGAGCGTTTTGTTGTATTGGGCTGGAGGTTAATAATATCCTGCACAGTCTTAAAATGAAAAGAAGATAGGATTTAAAATCTGGTGATGTCTACATTTACAGTTCCAACAGAATTCAGACAACTGCATTTAATTGGGCACCTTGTTCAAAGGGACAGAGTCGAAGGTGATATTGAGCTGCAGACCCATCGATGCCATTAAACAGGCGGTCCCATTGCTGTTGGTGACCACATAGGTTCCCTTCTCAGGTCTGCCTGGGTCCTTGTGCGGTGCAGCAGTGGTTTGGGCAATGACAAAACCTTGAAACAGGATGGTAGCTGCAAGAAGTGTTCAGTTCAGTAGTTGGGTGTTAAAACAAATGTACAAGGTGTTAAACAAAAATGCAAAACGACAGGTTTTCTGCAGTAGTCACTAGTTTCAACAAACCAAGACAAAATGCATTCAATATTTGTTTTTACAACCTTATTGAGTAAAGTAAAAAAGTGTGTCCAAAAAATAAACATTTGAGTATGATACACCAGGCACATTCCACTATTCAAAGCAAGTATCTCTGCACACTTTAAAACATGTCTTTAAAATACTACAGTTGAGTACAACTACCATGACAAGGCACATTTCCATTTCAGTGATTTTGAGGAAGGACATGAAGTGAAAAAGTTAACTGGCATTTAATCTGTGTGTTTCCTTTCCCCCTAATGAATTTTATATCTCAATAATTGCACAATTATAAATGCTGGATTTTTCAATGTAGTAGAAAAAAATAAATGTTTTTAATAATGTGGCAATTAAACTTTTGTATGTAACATAAAAACACATCAGGTAAAAATCACAATTCAGACCACGTCTTTCTGTACATCTTTAAATACAGATTTAAACGAATGTATGTAAAGTAAGAATAAGTACAATAAAATTATACAAAACTTGGGGTGTATACATGCATTGTGTAAAAAGCACGTCTCTTCCTTGATTATCGGTCATTAAATAGACTAACCTGGCTTGAATGTCTCAAATTCCCCTTTCCTTTCCTTCCTCTCTTACTCGGGCAAAGGCCAGGCAGTGAAGGAATAAAGTAAGATTCACCCTGTGTAACCTTTGCTCCACTATTGATTTGACTTAGTTTGAGTTCTGCCGCAGACTGAGCTCAAACAGATGCTATAAGAGACGTGAATCCAGTACTAAAACTAACCACAATTTACAGGCTAAAAACTTGCCAACTCTGACACAAAAACTAACATTAAACTGAGTGTTTGGACCCGAAAAACTAACTGCTTCAGTACCATACATTTATCCTGAGTCTGACAGAGTTTAAATATCTACAAATCACAGACAACCTTGCGGTTTTTAACAAGCTAGCGTTACTCCCGATAGTTGAGGGCAGTTCATCTGCTACCTCGGCTAACCTTATTGTTTTTCTCACCGAGTAACCTTTACGTTAGTTAACGGCAGATTAGCGAAACCGACACTCACCTAAAAACAGCTGTAACGTTACTCCCAGACACCATGACTGGACAGTACCGATCTGAGCCATGTTTCTCCGGTTTCTCTCCGTAGGGACGAAAATCACAGCGACACAACAGCCAGGACGAGGCTGCTCAGCTAGCTTAGCAGATGTTGTGCTAGCTCGGCTAACGTTAGCTTCACAACAACAGCAGAGGGGGATAAAAGTCAGGCGCGCTGATTTGTTCAGACGAAATGAAGTTTTCTTGATAGCAAAACAACCGAAGCTTCTGGTTAAAAGTTTAAACTTTTTTGTGTCTGTATCTGCTGGCTAGTTAGGATAAATATGAACGATTTAATGGTTCATCAGCGCCGCTACAGTACAGACTGACATCAGGATCATGTGACAGAGGCTTTAAGAAACACCCGAGAGTCACGTGGTCCGCAGCAGCCGCACTCACTGCTAATTAATATGAAGGTAATGCAAAGTTTAATTGCGATGATCATGCAGTTATGGTAGATATTTTATCTAATTTTATTAATATAAACGCCAGTGGTAAAAAAAAAAAAAAAAAAAAAAAGGTATCCAGATCCGTTCCTAAAAATTCTAAAAACACACTGTGAAATTACGGTACGTTAAACAGTCCTGCATTTACAACATGAATAAGTAAAAGCATCAACATGTACTTTAGTATCAACTAAAAATTATCAATTTAAATTGATTATTCCCCTCTTAAATTAAACCTCATGACAATACATAAATAACTTACAATGACCCCCATCATTCTAATAACAATCTGAGTGGGTCATTTCCGCTGATACCATGCAGGTTGAGGCAAAAAGCTTTCTCATGCAAATGTATAATTTTTGCCGGATGTATTAGAAAGCTCTGCACAGGGTTAATGTTCCCTTAACAGCCGATAAATTGCATAAATTTGCTATAAATGCTGTGCCCCTTTTGGATACAACTTTGTTTATGTGTGAATATGTTAGTCGTTATAGCAACCATTTCATTGCAGTGAGGTGTTTGTTGAAACTGTGTAAAATGACCTGTTGGGACCTCAAGGATAATCATAGCCTCATAAAGATTTACATACCAAAACAGAGACGTGGAGCATTCAGAAGATGTGTGTTTTTCTTATGTTTATTGGCAACAAGGAGGTGTCTCTACAGTGTTTTTGGCATCGAAAACAATGCAATTTCAGGTACAATAGCTGCTGCACTGCTGTAGCTGACCACAACAACTAAACTAAACGCATGAATACAGGCATTCATACATTTCACACACAACCTCACCATCCTCCATGTGGGGCCATGGACAGAGGGATGGGGGCACCATGTCAATAGTCCCAGGCTCTGTGTGAACCTTTGAATTATCCGCTAATCAGCTCGGGGGTGGAGGAGTTTATCTCGTCCTGGGTAGGACACACAGCAGCTCTGCCTCCTCAGTGAACTTTAGTCTCCTGGAGCTGAAGTGTGATAGCCTAGGGTTGGAGCTGTAAAAGCTATAAAGTGAAAAAAGAGTAGATTAGATTTGTGTGTCAGAACTTTACTTCCTACTTAATCCTTTTAATCCTTTCTCTTGGTGAGAATGGATCCTTAATCTCTAAGGTGATTTTTGTGGTACTTTTTAATCACTGCATTAATTTAATTTTGTACTTAGTACGTTCTAGTTTCTTTGCGGATTCTGACTGAACATGTACATATTTTTACATAAAAGCTAAGCATGTAAATGTAAACGTTTTATGTCCAGACGTCACTGTTTAACTAGCTGTTAGCTTCATGTACGTTTTGTTGCCTGAACTGTGTCGCTCACATGACAACGATGCCTGTTTGGGGAGATAACTTACAGGCTTCAGAGTCTTGTGTGGGCATCTAATTAACAGTCCCTGAGGTCAGAAGTCCCTGGACATTTCACACAGCAGCGTCAAAATGAAGTCTCCTCTCCATGCAACCTTACCCGACCTCACTTATCTGCAGGTCAAATGTTCGGTGCTAGAGTCACAGATCAGTGTGATTATTGAGACGGACATGGCTCTTTGGAAAGAAGCAGAGGTCCTCATGTCTGTAAACATTTCTGTTACACAGGCACACTCTAACATTTAAGAATCATCAGGTCAACTTATCTTTCCACCTTTTGAACACACAGTTAGTCAGACAGACTGTAACCGGCTGCACGTGTCCGATCAATCTGTCTGCAGCCTGCTGATGATCGTTTCTCTAACAGGCACATTTTGTACTTTTGTACCATCTGCACGATCAGATTTTTACTCCCCACTTGAAAAGAAACAGGCCAATACTGTTAATGCTGAATTATTAACATTTATAAACATCAATCACCTCCAAATTCTGCAATGTATCTCTAAAAGTTCAGGAACACAAAGAAACAAAAATCACCACAAGTCAGATACCATGAAGACCTTATTTTAAATCTAAAGCTTTTTCTTCCAGAAACATCCACAAGCAGCATATAGATAGAACCGCATTACATTGTTTATAACAGATTATAAGCAGGTACAAGGATATTGACATGCTTTTATATTTGTCCTCATAAGATTTGTTGGAATTATTGGTATTTCATTTAGCAGTGCTACATCTGAGACTTCATAATACACAAGCAAAGCTCTAATCAGAAATCAACATGTGAGTAAGTGCCATGAGGTAATGTGTGAGTCCAACAGGACATAGGTGCTATGAGACATCAGACAGCGCTTAGAAGGTTTTTGTTTGTTTTTACATCTATGTACATTAAGTATGAAGGTGTTCCTGAAGGACCTGGGTCTTAGGCATAGACTGTAAAAATCTTTAATTATTGCTAGCATTATAAATAACATTCAACTAAGTCCCTTAACATTAACTGTGAAACAAAATGACATCACTTTATCTTTCAGTGAGATTTCCTCCCTCCCTGGTCCTTTTTGTATGTCTTCTGCACTTGTCCATATCTGCCACCATATTCTTTCCCCTGACTTGATGATGGGGCTAAAAAAGACAAAAGGGAATTCACCTTGGTTGTTTTTTGTTGTTTTTTTTAAAGATTGTAGACTTTTGTATTTGTCAATAACAATAAGTTATGTAAAGAACTCACAAGTTAATAAAATCCCGATCACACAGTGTAATAACTGTCATCCTGCTTACTGAACAATATAACTCAATATAAAATATATACTCACAGTTAGTGTATAACACTTAAAGCTGCTATATAGGATTTTCAGAAAATCTGTGTTAATAATGACACCAGTGGACTTTAAGTGAACTGCAGTGTAAAAATGGCCAAAAATCCTGTTGTGCTTTTGCTTCTGGAGAACTGGCGCTACCTACTGTTTATCTCTATCAACCTACTCCCAATAAATCTTATAATGGGCAGATACAAGCATCCAGGGCATTTTCCTTTGACATTTTTTTTAAAGTTGGTAAATAATATGCATGCATTTGGATGGACACCTGGCAACTGCAAACTTTTGGCAGAGTAGGGGAGTTTAAGACAGGCAGGACACAGCAAAACCAAAATCCATTTCAAATCCATAAACATTGCAATCCACTACTGCCTTTAAATCGTGCTTAAAACTACATTGCAGTGCATTATGTGTGTTATATAATTATATATCCATACTGCATGTTAAACTGGGGATAAACTGTGTGGGTTTAAGTAGAGATGATCTCATTGTACATATGGGTTTATTATATAATGATGGAGGGACACGAGAGGCAGAGGAGTTGTCAGTGAGGCCCAGATAAGATGTGTGGACAGATTTTGTCTGTTTTTAGGAGGAAGCAGTTGAATAAGACTCAGTCAGAGAGACTTAATGTGGGTGGTGAAGGTTGTACGAAGCTTTGAAGTTCACACAGCCAGCGTCTCAGTCCATTGGCAGGTTGTGAGTTCAGCCACTTCCTCTGATCACGGAAAAAAAAAAAAAAAGAAAGAGAGAAGACACAGGCAGAAGCAAAATACATAGAGAAAGAAAATCTTGTTTTTACAGATAACAGTCATGGATAAACTGAGTGCAGGTGTGTTTGTGCTGCTCCTGGTGCCTGTTTCCTCTGAAGGTAAGTTACACAAAAACACATCTTTATTACTTGTGTAATACAATACAACTAGAGTTGATACATGAGAATTTAAAACTAACCTTGAATGTATTTTGTATTTGCGCTCTTTTGTGGAACCCGTCTTCCGTAAAACAGGCCTCCTCTGCTCAGATAAAGCCGAGCTCAACCCTTTTAAAATACTTAAAATATCCTGCTCTGCCCTGTTCTGGGGGAATAATATCTATAAAGTGCCATAAATATCTGAATACTGTTTTGCAAAAGTGCAAAAAGAGACACATACAAGATAAGTGAAGACATTTTCAGGACCGTCTGGTGGAAGAAGTCGAGGCGCTTGAGGTTGTGCAACATGGTGAGGAAATTATGACACAGGAGAAAAATTAAGTGTCATGAGAATAAATTTCTATATTTATAACAATGGAAACAAAACATAAGTATGCACAATCATGCAATCTGGGTATGGAAAATAAATATGTTAATTAATTAGATTTTACATACTGTAGAGGTTTTAGTACAACTATATGTGTCCAACTGAAATTCAAACATAAAATACACAATAAAGTGCTTCCTTCCTCTCCTTTGGGTTTAACTTGAGAAGTTTGTGTGCATTTGATGTTTCATAGACTTTCCCTTTTATGTCGTAGTTAGGGAGAGTCATGAAAAAAATATTTTTAAAATGATCAAAAACCACTTTCAAGTCCTGTCATGTATCTCAGTCAGATTCATTCTGATGAAGGGATTACAAGAAAGCACGCATGAATAAATAATCTCCCTACAGACGTTATTCTGAAAAAATCTCAAGGTGTTAGTTTTCTGCTGCGACTGGTGAGGATAAAACATTAAAACTTTCCTCAGCAGAAAAACACATTTTATATTATGTAAAGGAAAGTGCATGCATGGAAATATCAATATATTTAAATATTACTTGGCTGCACGCTCGTAACCTTGTGATCTTTTGCAGGCCAAGATGTCTGGCTTTGCATAGAGGAAAGTACATGTTTATTATTTCATCAGCAAATAGTGATCAAGAGATGTGCAAAGTGTTCGAAGAGATTACAAAAAGCATTTTCTTTCACTGTGAATAAAATCCTCAAACTTTTGTTAACTTTTATTTCACCTTTAAATTGTTCTAAGTGCAGAAAATCTTTTCATTCCATGCTGTCTTACACCACAATTTCACGAAATGGAAAAACATTTTTTGCATGTTTGGTGCATCATTTCACACCAATTTCCTCAAAAGTGAAACCTTTTTTGAAAGGAAATTAAGGATGAGCAAAAAAGTGGAATTTAAAATAAAAATGTGAGTTTGAACAATGTTGACTGCCCATCGTTTAGTTTTGTTTTTGAGTTTAGATGTTGGTGGAATCGTTGACATTAGGGGACATCGGTATGTTACTTCGGTTTCTTCGGTCCGCTACATTAACTGTAACTGTCTGTTGAGACATTTCCGGGAAAAGTCGTAAACAGCGGTAGAGACTGCAGGTGGGGCTGATGCAATGTGGTCCGGCTTCACCAAATTCATTTTAAAATTGGTCTCAAATTACTCTGGAATTATTAGTTAGTTTATATTTCATCTCCAATTGGGCATCATCAATAAGAACTTACCAAATTGCCTCTGAATAGATCTAAATCCAATCACAACAATGACAAGAGACCCAAAATCATCCGGACAGACAAAGTTTATGACGTAATGCAGAGTGATATGTACGTTGGGTCGTTGCTTGGTCCATTTTCAAGCAGGGAAACTTGGCAGCATCACAGGCAAACAACATGTTTCTGAACCATTTGAGCAATTAAAACACGAGCCCAGCAAATCTGTCTGGTTTCTGGACGAAAAGCAACTAAATAACTCTTCAACCCATCTGTGTCTGAGATGCTGAACTATATTTTTTAGCCCAGTCCCACTCTTCAATAGACAAAACAGCAACTTTGAAATTGTAATTCTAAAGGTCTTATTGGTTTTATAACCAAATATGATTTTCCCATCAACACACATGGCTTACATGAGAATGGAAAAGAAAATGACAACAAACATGAAGTTGACGTCTTTGACCATTTCATGCTCTCAGTAACTGTTATTTCACAAGTCGCCTTTCTGAAGTATGAAACTATTCTGAGACCTGATCAAACGTCACATCCTGAAGCAGCTTCAGATGATCAAGATTTAGTGAGGAAGTCATAGCTTCAATGAATCACCACAACGGGCAACATACTCACAACATGGCTTTTTTTTTTCCAACCGCACGGCTCGATGAACGAGACTCGCCAAAACCTCAGAGCGGCCCATCAACTGACAGGAAGGCTCCTAATCTGCTCAGCTGCAGATATGTACTGTCTTATTTCCTGTTTCAGGGGTCTCACTCCACTCTCACATGTGCCTCGCTGTGCTGACAGAGTTTGACATGTTAGCAGCTCTCTCTCTCTCACACACACACACACACACACACACACACACACACACACACACACACACACACACACACTGAGGCACCATGTCCTTCTTCTATTTATTTTGTTCCTAAAGTAAATGAAGTGATGAAACAACTACTTTTACCTTTTTATTTTATATATATATATATATATATATATATATATAATGCAAGTAAAGCAGTGTTTATAATGTGAGAGGAGCATTTCTCTCTGTAAGAAAAACATTAAAACCTCAGAAATGTAATTAAGTGTGAATATAATATATTTTTCTTCTGTGTTTGTCCTGTAGAGGTTTTTCTGGCCGAGCCGACTGTTTGTTACGTCCTGGACGCCGTCCTGATTCTTTACTGCATCGTGGCGACGGGGCTTTACTTCAGAGAAAAGGTGAGCAGACAGGAAGTGCTCCCCAGGGTTTGGATTCACTGGTTTAATTGACTGAAAGAAGAATTTAATGACCATTTTAATAAGAAATTATTAGTCATCAAAATTATTCTTCAAACACAAATATCAAAAATAGATAAAATAATAAATTAATTAATCTGACAATTATTTTTTAATCATTATTCTAGTAATTGTCATATAAAATTTAATTAATAATGATAGAAAACTTGAATTGATTCACCATTAAAGCAGTTTCTTTCATCCAACAATGACAGAAAATGTTGTTCTCAGCCCCTCAGATATGGAAATGTCCTCCTGTTCTCTGATTTATATCACATTAACATTTGACAGATAAGTCAATGAAATTATAAGCAGATAGGATGAACTTTTTAAGCCTTGTATAAAACCAAGAGAAGTAAAAGATCTTCTCATTAAAGAAGTTAAACCATTAGATAATTTGACAGCAAATTTGAACTCATGAGTCATAAAGTGTGAAGATATTTTATTTGTTGTATTAATTTGTCAAAAATGTGTTATATTTCTTTAGTTTACCTTCCACACACCTGTCAAAGCAACTGTAAGTATCCAGTTTCCATTTTTACTGCCTTTTAATAGAAAGACTTTTCTGTGAATATGCTTGAATTAATTTCATATATTGTGTGTATTTAAACAGGAGGATAATGGAGGCATTTACCAGGTAAGCACAAGAACTCTCACAGCTCTAGTTAGATCATGTTTAACTGTGCCGCTCGGCATTCCTGTTTATCATTTTATTTTTCCTCTGCAGGAGCTGGAAAGGCCGAAAGACGCAGATCCTTACCAGGTGCTGGAGCCAACGAAAGCCAAAGTGAGTGACTTAGTAACTGAAGACATTTAAAGGTCAGATCCTGCCTGAACTCTCAGTCACTGTGTTTGTTTCATCTCTTCTAGAAAAAAGCCAAGAAAAGGAAGGTAAGAGTATTTACTCACCTGATGTTGTATCACATGATATTTAAACAATGGTTTCATTATAATCATTATTTCATTTTGAGTCTTATGGCTCTATTAGTTTAATTTGGATGTAATTACAATATACAACTTTACAAAGTACAAACTCAGACTGTTTGAATGAATGTACTGATGCTACACTTTCTTTCTTTTTATATATATTATAATCATCATTGGAATCACCATATTTGCAGAATCAACGAAATGAAAAAAACATTGGCATACATTAATATTCAAACAATTCTGTATACAACTTTATAAATACAATAATACATGTTAAACATTTTTTAGACATAATAACAACATAATTATCTTTTTATAATAATAATAATTATGTGCATTTATATTCAAAACACTTCTAACAATAGAAATAATGTTATTATAATATTTTTATTTCTTGTTGTTTTTAGCATTTATAACTATTATGAATACTAATAAATTATTATTTTCATTATTGATTATTCCAAACAAAACCTACACTGTTTGTCTCACAAACCCTATAAAAATTACAAACACATGAATTTTTCTGCAGTGTTTCATCATATTAGTGGAAAAAACTCTGAGAAAACATTGCAGCCTACAGATAATAAAAGTTTCACAGGATCTGGGCGTATCACCACAGCTTCACGGCTTCCTGAGTGAAACCGATCTGTGGTCGTCCGGAGTGACCAGATAAACAGCTGCTGGTTTGATCAGTGCAGATGTTTGTTTTGTCTCAGCAGTCGATCTCTGCGACTGAGGAGAGGGACAAAGACGCCTACGAGACCCTGAACCCCAACAGCTCGGACGCTGCTCCGCCTGCGTCCCCTCACTGACAGCTCACAGTGAGACTTTTCACCAGCCAGTAATCTCACCACAGTTCATCTTTGAAGTTAATAAGCAAAACTTTCTCTGCAATAGCTTCTTTCAAAATGGTTTTATTTTTATTATGAACCAAATATATTTTGCTATATGGAGCACCAGGATCCTGCACAACAGTGTATATATGTTATATTATGTTATGTATATAACATTATATATATAAATATATACATAATGTTATTTTATAATGTATATGTATATATACAGCAGCTAAATGTAGTGGAGTAGAAGTATAAAGTTACATAAATTGGAAATGAAACCTTGAAAATTGAAACTTGAAAATTTAGTACGAGTGTAAATGTACTTAGTTACATTCCACCATTGCTAACATGCTAATGCTAACACTCCAACAAGCTATTTTAATGTGAATATATGCAAACATTTACTAATTCGCAGTACATGCAAAGTGCAGCAGAGGCTGACAGGAATGTCCTCAGTTTTTAGATATTAATTTCATCTTATCCTCACAGCTGCAGGATGTGAAAAGCTGTTGGCGAGGTTAAAAAGTTGTGGTTTCGGCCTCTGAATGTTGTAAATAAATCACACCATTTTCTGCTTCACTGTGTGACTGAATCCAAATAAAAGACAAAGCACATGTCAAAACACTTGGAAAATGGTTTAATGATGTTTACAACAAAAGAGAACTGTACATTTACAGTAAAAGATTATCTTTATATGTGTATAAAAACAAAACAAACAAAAATACAGCAGACAAATGCATCAAAATCTACTATGTATCCTGATTCACATACTTAAAACTCCTACACAACCTTTCAGTTCTACGCCGCCATGACTGGAGGCAGTTTTTTTTTTTGTAAGTTTTCTTTTTTTTTTTTCCTTGTAGTCAAATCGGAGCAGTGTCCCTCAGTGTTTGTGTCCGTGATGGAAGCCAGGACTCTTTACATGAGAGTCCTGGAAAGACAATTATCATCAGACTGCAGAATAAGAAAAAAGGGAAATAAATCGGGGACACATTCCTTTAGATGAGCCCAAGCTTTCCGACGTGAGTAGTTAATGTTTTACAGAATGCAGTTCTTGAGATACACAGACGAAATATGTACATGGTTGGCGTTTCTCTTTTTTTTTTTTTTTATTGTTTTTCCTCTCTTGTTGAAAGCCATGGTCACTTGGGCTGTGAACTGATAAATCACACACATAACACACCCAAAAACATACAAAAATACTATATCTTTAACCTACCAAGAGTAAGACAGTTCTGCAATTAGTTCCATGCTGTGACAGAAAAAAGAGATTACAACAAACAAACGAGAAACAGACGCTTTTTTTTCACGCAAGTTTTTCTCAGAAATATACCAAAATATACATCTAAGCTTTGGAATTACTGAGGCTAGGACTAAAGCCAGTGCTGGGTTTGTCTCTTAATACACATGCTGCAGGGTGAAAGGGAGAGAAAAACAGAGAAAGACACAGGACAGAGAGATATCTTTGGTATCTGCATTTGTCAAAAGTTAAATATTTGGATTTTTGCTTTGGGATAGCGCTTGTGAGGTCCTACAACCTCACTCGGAGTAAAGCATTAAACAAAGTGTCACTGAAGCCCGTCGGCCAGAAGTCTGAGCCGGAGGGACACAGTCCATGCAGAGTGAAGGACCGTGATGCATAGTGTCACAGCTGATCAGAGTCTGTAGTGGAGATGTCAAAGGAGAGAGGGAGGAGGAGGGGACAGGGAGGAGGAACAGGAGGAGGTGGGAGGGACACAGCAGTGAGTTTTAGCGGCCGCAGGATGTGTATTCCTGGAGACAACAGGGTAAATGTCCTGGGGCTATACAGTGTACAGGTGACGAGGAAGAGACAGACACACTGTGAGAGGCAGGATCGGTCCTTGAGAGAGAGAGTGAGAGAGAGAGATAGAGAAAGAGTGGAGGGGGGACGTCCTCGCTCAAGACAGACAAAACATACAGAGTCCTGAGCATGTACAGTGTGCACAGGATTAACCCTCAGTGTGTATTAACAAACACCACCCAGCTACCACCAGATTGGTTTTCGTGTCTGTCGGAGAAGCCCGCTCAGCCCCTGTTTCTTTTTTTGTTTTTTTAAAAAACCCGCCTCACGCTCCAATCCCCGCCCACAGGCACTGAAACCGCCGCGCCGACAGGACGCCGGAGTGTTTCCTGGGCGGATACACATTCGCATGCAAAAAAAGGGGGAAAAAAAGGAAAAAAAATCTTTACAGATGAATCTCTGGGTGAGAGAGAGCGTGCAGCCGGGAGCAGTGAGGCGGGGACGGGCCGAGAAGACGGGCGTCGTTCATATACAATCACGTTAGAAGTCTTTGGTTAATGTTGGTACCACAGGGAAGTGAGAGCGGGCTGCGACAGCGCACCGTCAACGTGGGAAGACACGCACATACCTGTACTTTGTCAGAGAGAAAAATAAAAAATAAAAGACTAAAAAAACAGGATTGTCAAAATTAAAGTGTTCAAACACGGAGGGGTCTATTCATAAAACAATGACAGTAAAGGAATACAAGACTCTACAACTTAAATCTCAAGTTACAACAAATCCATCCAATGCTGAGAAATACATCAGTGTGCAGCATAAAAAACACCAAATTGTGAAAGAAAAAACAGCAGACATTCAGCAGCACTGCTATGTGCTCTGTCTCCCCCTTGTGGTGGCATTTTCTACAACCCTTAACTTAAAAGTACAGGTATGAACGGGCTTCTCCACGGACACAAGTTTGTGTTATTTTCATCTTTTTTTGTATGTTTTTTTTTTTTTTTTATATTTCTAAGTAGATTAAAGCAGGTTTCACTCAGTCTTGAGTTAGAAATGAGGTATACAACAGCTCCTTTTGCCTTAACTGGTGCGCTAAACTTCCTTTGTCAACGTCAAAAAACCAGCAAACCAGTGTGGTTGGTCGACAAACTACGACTCGATGCATGGCTGATCCACAAGAGCATCTTAAAAAATCTCCGGATCACTTAATAAAACTAAAGCCTTGAAGCAAAGCCGGTGCCCAAAAAGGCTGCTACAGGGTTCGTACAACTTTATATCGATAAAACTTCAGTACTTTTAAGGGACCGAAACCAAAAATGTCCAGATTTTCAAAGCCCTTTGTGATGACATCTAAATTGTTGTTTCTATAAATGCAACTACAAAAAAGAAAAAAAATCCTTATAAATCAGGTGATTGCCCTCATGATGCTGCAGACTAGGACAGAAAAACGCCTTTTTTCATTTTGGCGCTCATATTTGCTCCAGCTTTGGTCCCCTCCATCCGGAGAAAAACAAATATGACAATGGTATCTTTTTATTTCAAATATTAAAAGGTTGTTGTTTTGAGATTGTGTAGATAGACCATCCGACTAGGTTAGAAATAATGCATTTTTCAAGGAGTTTATTCTAAATCAACCTTCAAAACAAAGCAGTTAAAATTTGGCATTTTGGAAACTTTGACGACTATTTGAAACCTTGCAGTTAATGTGATAATTAGTAAAGACAAAACAGTCAAATTGTCACCACAAACTAGCTTTTCTTTAATACACCAGAGTTGCTTCAAGGCTTTAGTTAATCAGCAGAGACCCCCCTCTGGACAAAAACTAAAAAAAGTTCTCTCATGTCTCACCACTTTAAAATAAAAATCACTCTCAAACACTCGCTGGAAGATGAAAAAATGCACCATAATGGTTTGCAGACTGCCCTCCCTATTCTCTCTTAATAAGACACACACACACACACACACACACACACAAACACACACATCCACACATCCACCTGCTGGAATTATTAGTAAAGCTTTTCTCACAGGTATCCTCGACCTGTTGGAGTCACACCTAAAAAACATAGGTAGCAACGTTATCATCCCACGCTTCGAAAATGCCCAAAGTGCACCATTTTGTTTCAGTGAAAACGATGCACCAGGTGAGCTCAAC
>JAOWBC010000002.1:16657394-16685887 GCA_028566105.1 Hypoplectrus providencianus | reverse complement strand
TCTGTCTGTCTGTCTGTCTGTCTGTCTGTCTGTCTGTCTGTCTGTCTGTCTGTCTGTCTGCCTGTCTACCTGTCTGTCATATGTTATTATTTAAAATCAGGATGTGGTGAGGTCTCCTTCCTGTCACATACATCTCTGATGGGCAGGCCAATTCAAATGGATATCAGATCAATGATTGGCCCTGTGGTGACATGTGACCTGTCTCAGTTGACTTATTACAAGGAAAAGTCCACTTCTTCGTACCTGGGAGTTCACTGTGAAGGTGAGGCGGGCTCTTGCTTCTGGACAGACAGCATCCGTTTTCAGATTTTCTACCTGCTGGAAATTAATATCGTCCCTCGGCCATGACGACAAAGAGGCAATTTGGGTGGCAAAAGCTATTTCTGATACTCTCAGGTGGGTTTTAGCTTTCTATTCTTTCTGTTTTCTGTGAACCACTGCCACACCTTTATGGTATTATCACCTGCGTTAATCATTAAACCAACTTCTTACCCCTTAACCGGAAGCAGGGTTGTGTTTAACTGAAGAGAGACTGAAAACAATGTATTCAACTAGGCTTGTAAGAAACAAACATTATGTTATATTAAACAATCCAGTTAAAATTGATTATCATACATATTGTCTCTTTCTGCCATAATACTTGTTTGACGTGTACATATATTTATTAAGATAAATGATTATGACTGAGAAAAAGACATAGAACTCTGTATTTCTTTTTGTTTCAGTGCTTCCCTGCTGCAGGAGTATGCAGGTTTCTATTCCAGAGAGAGAATATGAGATTGCGCAGGGAGAGGACATCACTTTGACCTGTTCCTTCACTCCAGCCAGACCCATCACCAATGCACTTGTGCTCACATGGGAAGCTTCCCCTGAAGAACCTGGTGATCCAATGGTGAGAGGTTGAGCCGCTCCTTTGTGCAACATGAAACTACAACCGATTCTCATCTCAGCAGCGTGTTGACCTGCCTAAAGCGGAAATACATTTTTTAATACAAAGATCAGCCTGCTGCACTGTGGGCTGGGAGTGCTGCTCAGTGTGTAAATATAGTCCTGTTTCTCTGCGGCTTCACGTCAGCCAGTAGAGTCAACCTGTCCATATTTGGAGACAAATTATGAAAGTGAAGGTGTGGAACTTTACAGGAAGGTCAAATAAAGTTTGTTTGGAGATCTTTCTTCCAACAAAATGATAGTTATTTATGCTACTGTAAGACCCAATAAGGGACTCATTGATGAATGCTTATTGTTTAATCTGAAAAGGATTAAAGACTGCTAATAAATCCATTATTATGATTAAGGTTTAAAATTGTGGAAATGTGAATACATCATAAAACATTTTAATGCTTTCAATTATATGTATTTGGCATCACTGAGTTTCTGTTGTGGTTAGATATAACCAGTTGGATTCAGACATTTCAATAAACTTTTTTAAAAACAAAACAAAAAAAACTTACATGCACTGTTTAATTAAAATACAGGTACAGTTACAGTTGAAGAATAACACAGTTAACCACTCTATTGTTTTTTTCTTCACTTAATTGATTTTACCTAATGCATTTAATTTGTTTGTGTTTGTTTGTGTAGATATCTGTGAGCACCTACTTCATAAACAACCAGATTGACATAGCACCTGCTTATGAAGGCAGAGCCACTGTGGAGGTGAATGTTGACAGACAGGTGAGCACGCTGACCTTAAAAAAAGTGACGATGCAGGACAGCCGCAGTTATCAGTGCAGCGTCATGGTCCCGAATGACGACGAGGGAAACACTGCCTCCTCTGCTTTTGTTTTGGTCCTGGGTGAGATTTAACCATTAATGTGCTTCTTTTTTTTTTTTAAACTCAGTTGTGAACATTGCTTAGGTGTTGAGATATATAATTCATTCTGGAGTAAAGTTATGTGAGGTTTTTATATTGGATTCATTGTTTTCTTGCAGTGCCTCCCTCTCCGCCAAGCTGCCAGATTGAGGGAGAAGCAACGTACTTTCAAGATATCAAACTCACCTGCAAGTCTCAGGAGGGATCCCCTCAACCTGAATATAACTGGAGGACCTTCAATGTCCAAAACATTCCCAGAGAGTTCCCTCCGAGGACAACCCAAAGTATGCATTTCAGCCAGTCATGTGATTTGAAGCACGTCTTAAGTGGCCTGCTGGAGAGTTTGTCTCTTATAATTAGTGTTTTTGTAAAGACGTGTTATGGATGGATATGAGATGAGGACCACAACCCCCAACCTTCACCTGTGAAATTACACTCAAAGAAACACGTACTAAGCCAAAGTAATGCAAAATGTCTACAAAGAGACACAAAAGGGCTAAAAAAAGATAATAAATACCTTTAAAGAGACACAAATAAACATACAAACATACTAATAGACATTATTTGACCACAAAATGACTAAAGAGACAAAGAATGAACAAAAAAACATACAATGACTTTAAAGAGATACAAAAATGACTGCATAGACATACAAAAGGAAGAAAAAAAAAAGACACAAAATGATGATAAATATAACTTTAAAGAAAAACAAAACAACCAAATAAGACACAAAATGACTTTAAAGAGAAACAAAATGACTACAATGACAGACTAAGGCCGAAGAAAAGACATTGAATGACTTTAAAGAGACAAAAACAATCAAAGAGAGATACACAATTACCTAAAGAGAAATAAAACTTAAGACCAAAAAGGACATTTAATTACAGAAGCTAAAAGTGACACAACAACAGACAGAATCACAATGAAAAAAGACCGAACCACCTGAATGTCTGTGTTGCTCCTCTGCAGGAGACGTAATGTCTCATGTTTTTATTTTGCAGATAATGGAGTCTTGGATCTTTTCAATATTTCAAGAGAGACGTCTGGGTACTTCATTTGTACATCAACAAACCGAATTGGTTCTGCCAGCTGCAACCTGACTTTAGCTGTGACGCCCGGTGAGTGTTTGGACACGACTCACCTGCTGGTCCTCACCTGTGGACTGAGTGCAGTGCTGACTCCCCTTTTGTCTCCTCCTGCTCTCCAGGCAGCATGAACATGGGGGCCACAGCAGGAATAATTGGGGGAGTCATTGCAGGTGTTGTGTTGCTGGGGATCATCATCTTCTGTTGCTGTAGGAAGAAGGGTGGCAAGGACAAATATGCTGAAGGGTATGTGTAACAAAATCTGTCGCTGTGAACAGCCAACAATAGTTAGTATCTTCACTGTTAGTATCTGTGGTGTTTTCATGAGTAACAAGTAACACAAATGGCCCAAAGTGACTAAAGAGAGATGCTACGATTACACAAAGATACTCTAACTCTCACCAAAACCCTCAAAAGAGAAAATAAAACAACCAAAAAAGACAAACAGTGACTATAAAAGTGATAAATTATCAAAGCACATCACATTAATATGAAGAGACACCAAACATCCCCCCAAAAAACAATGTGACTATAAAGAGTGACAAATGACCAAAAAGACACAAAATGACCAAAAAGGACCCAAAGTGAAGACGAAAGACACAAAGTGACTTCAAAAAGTGACAAACTACAACAAGGAATCCAAGCATTACCATACATGTTGCATGTTCTCCCTGTTTGTCTGTCAGGGCTCCTGGAGAAGCTGCGTATTATGACAAAGATGCTCCTGAAGTTGGAGTGTCGTACCAAGACGATGAGACCAGCAGCGAGATAAAGAAGTCCTATCAGCCTGAGGACAGAGCCGCCATTCCTCTGAACAACTACAACGAAGAATCTGCTGCACGCAGGTTTGAGGAGGACCAGCACAGTTATAACAGTAAAGACAGGTATGAGGGCCGGGGCAGCGAGGTCGGCTCTCAGCGTTACCAGGACGACCAGCGCGACAACCGCCGCGGAAGCCGGGACCGCCTTGATGATGACCGCGATCGTTATGGCGGCAGTCGCGATCGTCTGGACGATAAACGCAACTATCGCAGTGGAAGTCGTGACAGGCTCGATGATCAGCGAGACCGTTATGGCGGCAGTAGGGATCGTCTGGACGATCAGCGCGACCGTTATGGCGGCAGTCGGGATCGTCTGGACGATCAGCGCGACCGTTATGGCGGTAGTCGGGACCGTCTTGATGACAGGCGGGGAAGTCGGGATCGCCTCGATTATCGTGACGATCAGTATGAACACAACTATTAATAAACTTAAGTTACTGAAAGTTCTACAAAATATCCCAAAATATAGACTACTGATTTTGCTGATTTGATGGTAATAAACACATCAAAAGGATGCAGAAATAACGGAAGCATGACAATAATATGTAAAAAGTCAGAGTTTATGTTTTGTCACGTTTTTCTAGAAGATGGAAAGCAGAACTTTTAAAAAATGCTTGTTACCTGAATGAAGTTCGGCTCAATCACAACTATGCCGTGCAAGAGATTTGATTGTTTTCAATGTTACTTCTACCAAAGTCCCAAACCCACCAAACTATACTGGACCAATTAACATTTGATTCAATTCCAAACCGTGGCTAAAATTATGTCATATGCCACTTTTTAGCCATTGCTGAAGTCCTGGATGAACCATAAAAACCAAAACGCCTTTATCAGGAACTGCGTTAGTATGACAGCCGGTACATTGATAATGCTTCCCAAATTAAACTGATTCTGCAGATTTAATTGCAATAAACAAATAAAATAATGCTGAAATGACTACAATATGATTTGAATTATCAAAATTTGCAATTTGCCATGTCTTTTCATGCAAAGCCAAATATTTTTTATATGAATGTTTCTTGAGTGGAGTTTAGACCAATCACAGCGACTCTGCAATATATTCGGTTATTTTCTATATTGCCTGTACCAAAGTCCAAAACCAAATTAAACTGATGTTGCCTAATCGTAATACTGTTTTCTATTGTTTGCGTTCATGGAAACATATTTTCAATGTTTGTGGAAACTTCTTTGTATAGATTATTGAATTTTATGTGATATTTTACATTAGCCTTAATTTTACTTCTGTGTGTGTAACTATCTCTGTGTGTAAATGATTCCCTCTAATTGCTAATGCATCCCAAATATTGTGATTTTGCTTTGATGTAGAAAGATGTGGAACTACAGCATGGTACAAATGTGTAAAAAAAAAAAAAAAAGAAAAAAAAAAAGTCTGATTTCATGATTTGTCACGTCTTTTCACAGGAAACCAAGCAAACATGTTTGTTTAACCTGCAGCTTGTGATAAAAAGTTAGTGCTATAAGTGCAAACTCAGCAGCGCCTACGTCCACTTTGTAAAGATTATTGCATTTTTAAGTGCCAGTTTTTATTACCCTTAAATTGACTTCTGTGAGTGCAAGTGTTTCTGTTTGCTTTGAGTGTAAATGATTTCCTTTGAATGTAAAACACTTTTTTTTTATATGAAGCTAATTCAAATTCCATGTTCAATAAAGAAAAGAGTGGGAATAAAAAGAAAAGTGGGTCACATGTTACCGTTTTGGTGCAGTTAAATTCCTGAAAACTCTCAGCCAAGTTTGACCTGGTTTAATCATGGAACCTGCCCCCCTCCCTCCCCCAGCGTTTACACCGGGCAGACCTCTCTATCTGCCCGGTAGGCACTGCTGCTATACCCGCTACAGAAAATTCAAATTACATTGCTTAAATTAAAAAAAAAATTAAGATCTACAATAATTATTGTGTTTTATCCACATTGGTGCAAAGCAACAGTCAGCAGTGTTGTGTATGTCCGGGCAGTGTTTGTGCTGAGACTCACCTCTGAATAAAGTGGTACAGTCCCGTTAGTCGCAGTCTGAGTCCTGTTTACTGCCGCAGTCAGCGCTCAGCCTGAATCACCAACATGCGGAGAAACTGCACTTTACCTTAAAACAAATTAGAATGAACTTTCACCGGCTGGCTGTTTTACTGGGAGCATTAGGTGAGTCTTACACACCTCATTTAAATGTGTTTTCTTTACTGAAATGTGGCATCTTTACGACGGCAGTGCAACAGGTTGATCCCTCACAAAGCGTAATACTTACCAGGCACCATATATGTCCACGTTACACGCAGTTAACGGCTTATTTTACGCTTTATGTCGTATTTAGGTTAATTGAACAAGGGAAATGCGACAACATAGTGATGGTTTGCTCGGTTTTAACAATAAAATAGCACGTTAAGCGGTTGTGTGACAGCCTTAATAGGCTAATCCTGATTTATTATAGCGTGTACAAGTATAAAACAGCCAACTGGTGATTACTCTATATTACTACAGTGGTATATTATTCTATTGTCAGATATCATAATGAAATACCTTCTGAGATTTGCCGTTTTTAGACCTATCTTTATTCTACAACACTTCAGTTGACAATCTAAAAGCATAGGCTAATTGTACATTTTTAAGTATGTTTAATGGCTAAACTGTACCTGCAATTTACCATAAGGTACAAGGTAATGAGAGTTATTCGATTAGCTGACAGAAAGAAATATAACTTGCAACTATTCAGATGGGTTTGACTCAAGATTCAGTTATTCTTAAAGCAAAGCTGTCAAACATTTCCTCATGTTCCTCTTGTTCTCTGATGTGATGATTTGATGCTTTTCTCTGTCATTTCTTGTACTAAACTGAATATTACACAGTTTTAGACTGCTGCTTTTACAGTTTGTTGTTGGGCTGTGGAAACCATAAAGGCACATTTTAACTATTTTTGGACATTTTACAAACAAACATTTAACTTGAATGAGCTAAAAATGATAATAAACTTACTTGCAGTTCTAAACTACACCTATAATATAATGTCTGCCTTTAAAACTACAATTACTGACCACAAAGTGCAGGTCTCAAGAGTGCTGAAAATGCACCTGTGTGCAAACTAATGACAACATGCTCCCTTCACTTTCCAAAAACTTGAGTGTTGCAGTAAAATTTTATTTAAATTCTTGAGCAAACATGGAGACTATATTGAGTCTTATCATGTTATCGTGAGTCAATGTGGAGGAATGTGCAACGCGGTAAAAGCAGGAAATGTGACAGCTCTGGAGAGGAAAAGTCTGACTGTGTTCAGGAAGCATGCAGCAGCAGAGCTCTGACCTGGAGTTCACTTCAGACTGTTCAAAACGTTAGTTTGAAATGAAATGAGGCCTTCAGAGTGTGCAGGTGGAGGAGGAGAGGCTGCTGTTGGGGTTACCTGCTCATTTACCTACAGTGAGTCACGCCTGATGCTCACTTTACTGTAAACACTCATTAACAGACAAACCTCGTCTCACCTCGGACTGAAGGCATTCATGGAGTAACGGTTTGGTTTAAATCTCTGGCTCTTAATTGGTCTGTTCACACCCAGCTGGAGGAGGCCACATGCTCCCATTGGTCCAAAATCTCTGACCTCCTCCTCCCCCTCTCAGCGTCTCAACTGGGACGGGTAGGAGGGGGGTTAGCCGGCCAGCCCTAACAATGGACTGGTCCATGAAAAAGAAACAAAGGGAAGACCAGAGCTCCCATGTGGGAGGAATGTAGGAGCTGGTCGCCCCTCCTCTTTTCCTCTTATCCTGTAAAACTCATCTGGCTCCATCACCTCCATCAGTGTGCTGGGAAATGTGCTGATAAAGTGAAGTATCTTATCAGGGGGAGGAAACCTGATGATGCTTATCTGACTCAGAATGTCAATAAAAGACTTGATTTCTTTAGGTCAAGAAACATTAAGTTATTGCTGCAAAGATCAGATGATACATTAATTGACAACTATTTTGAAGAAAAATATTTTTAAGTAGGTTTTTAGAGTCCACAAATTCAGTATTGTCTTGTTCCAGCTTCTTAAATGTAAAAAATAGACAGAATATAGAAAGCAAACAGACGTCATCTTGAGCTTTGGGAAAAAGTCCTCCAAACCATACGTGCCGTTTGTTCATGTCCCTTTTTGAACCTCTCGTCTCCTGGAATCGTTGGTTACCTGTGGCAGGAGATCAACCTGTACTCAATCATAAACATGACGGGCATTGTTAGAAATTTTCTGCCATTTTACAGACCAAACAACTGATCAATTAGTCAGAAAAAATCAACAGATAAATCGACTGTGAGAATTATTATCTGCTGCATTCATTAAAACAAGTTGAGTTTGAGTGTTGTGTGTTTTTAGGAGAACTATTCTACACAGAGCAAACACACCATGATTTAAAATAACTCTAAGCACATAATGAAGCCTCAAATGGAGCAGACTTGGGCTCAAATATAAAATATTACAAGGAGAAATGCAGTATCACTTGTTTTGATTGGTATGGACACACTTTGGACAAGTTTTTAACAGTAAGACATTTCACATATCATCACATAAAAAATAAAACTTCTACAGTAGTCAGAGTTAACTTTTTTTAATAGAAAAACAGGAAAAACACTAACAGTGTTTGTTAAATGTGTTCCATCTGAGTTTTTTTCTTTTGCAGTGCATATGTGTAGATATGAATAGTTCAAAGATGACAAACACAATGATTATGCTCAATTCAGTGTCATATATTAACAGACATTTTTCCTGTCATACTTTATCCGTCTTTGTGCGCATGGGAGTCTTTTGCAGGTATGATGTTGTACCCTGTGCCCAAAGACAAGATAACCAGTAGTTTGATATGAAAAACTGAAGCCCAGAGAACACTTCCAGCAGAGGAAATGAAACATTTCAACTCAAGCAACAGCATCCAGTTCAAACAGGCTAAATGCGATAACCGCTCCTGAGTCAGGCCGGTCCATTTGTTTTGTTTTGATTTCCTGTCTTTCTGGGAAATGTTTAGAGCGAGTTCCTGCCCCGCCTAGAGCGAATATGACTAGCAGAAAGCACCCACGAGTGTCCAACCTCCATCTCCATCTCCTCCCTCTGTGATGACGGCCCCCCGGCTCTCTGCAGGCCTCCCCAGCCCCCCACACACACTGGAATTTAACCCTCCTGACCCTGATACAGAGCGGCAGAGCAGGCCCCCCTCCCTGCACACACACACACACATGATCTCTGTTCCTGCCTTTGCTCCTCTTTTAATATGACGCTAATATCTCCCAGGTGCAGTGAATCATCCGCAGACAAAGAGGAGGCACAGCTGTTTCTCCTGCGCTTCCCTTTCCTGTCTCTCAACTGTTTTTGTCTTTGCTCCGGTGCCAGTTTGTTTGGGACAGTCAGCTTAAAATAATGCAGTGCAATACAACAGTCCTGCAAAAGTTTATATTCACAATAATGAAGGTAGACTTATGGCTCATTTTCACTGTGTAGTTCAACTTGACTCAACCCACTTTTGGCACCAGGTCCTTTTCTCTTTAGCCACTCTGTCGCTCAACACCTGCTGACATCTCGCTTTTGTCTTTAGTCTTAAGGGTACAATCTGCATTCAGTCCAAGTATTAACAACTAAGGCTTCAATCTGCAGGAACAGCTACATGACATCTAGGGGGACATGCTTGATTTCACCCCTTTTCCGTTGATGCAATGACATTTTGTCATCTGAGCCACAACTTCTGATAGTCTCCACATTTCTGTATGTTATCATGTTTTGCACTGCGTTTAATTTAATCATTTCATGTGACCTCATTCACCTACTGATAATAAGAATCACTTAACTTTAGTGGGATTTCCAGCATTATCAAAATATTCAGGCTAATTTTGGAGGGAAAAGAGATCCTTGTTCCTTGTCTAGTTTAAATGGTTGTTTTGAGCTGCAGCCTGAAATGAAGACCATCTTTCCTCTCAGCAGCAGCACTCACTCCTCTTTCTTTCTCTCTTGTCCTGTCAGTGTGTGTGTGCGATGGTGTGCATGTCACAGTGCGGGAGAAGCAGCGGTTCGCGATGCTCTTCCAGTCCGTGGTCCTCCCGTGTCAGTACCAGACGGCATCCACCCAGACCCCGGTGGTGCAGTGGTGGTACAAGTCCTACTGTCGAGACCGCACTCGGGACTCCTTCAGCCTGCCGGAGACCCTGGGCATGCAGGCCTCTGAGCTCGGAGCCTCGTCCCACCTGGAGTGCTCCGACAGCGGCCGCACGGTCCGGGTCGTGGCCTCGGCTCAGGGCGCCTCCATGACGCTGGCCGAGCACTACAAAGGCAGAGACATCGCCATCGTCAACAGTAAAGTCCTCTTTTTATCCTGAAGTGTTTAATTAAAAGAGAAAGCAGCTGTTTGAGCACCACACAGGACTCAGAGCTGGCCGTGTTTGTTTCCTGTTCTCAAAATAAACCTCTTTTGTCTTTGTCTCACAATAGAGGGGGCACACACACACTCACACACACACACATACACACGGGATCAGGACCTCCTGCTCTCATACCTATTCAAGCAGGGCTCCTTGTAAAACCACAGGCCTTATCAAGACAAAACAGCCGTCTTCTATCCAGATGTGTCTTTAAACACACCACGCTCAACAATGACCCTCTGTCCTTATTTAAGATATATATGAAGGTTCACTGACGTCTATCCTGGTTATTGTCTCTACAGTGCTTTTAATTATTTTTGTCTTGTTCTTAACTAAAAAATGTCTTTAGTTTTAAAACTACTGGAGAGATAACTATAGCATTATTCATTAAACTGTATAAAGAAATCCAGTATTGTTATGTGATGAGGAGGTTACAGTGTGTGCATACGTCTTTTACGCTGTTCTTGTTTTTATCCCTATTTATGTATATTCTTTATGTTTTGTGTCCTTTAGGATGAATAATCGTATCTGACCTGCTGTGTGTGTTTACTCCCCAGGAGCAGACCTGCGTATCGGGGAGCTGCAGTGGGGCGACAGCGGCGTGTACTTCTGTAAAGTCGTCATTGCTGACGACCTGGAGGGGAAGAATGAAGCCCAGCTGGAGTTACTGGTGCTCGGTATGCCTACATTTTATTTCTTAACCACACACAGCGACAAAAACAAACTCTGAGGGACTGAAGTTTATCCCTGTATGTTAGAAATAGTGTCTTTGTTGTTCTGGCTCTTCCTTCCTTGGACCTTGGAGAGTCAAATCTGAGTGAAAGTAGAAATCCTGCAGTGTTAAAGTACTCCTAAATAAGTAATGCATTCAAAATATTACTCAAGCAAAAAGTACAAAAAATTGCATTCAGAAAAAGGACAAACGGTAAAAGTACTCATTATTCTGAATGGTCCGTTTGAGAACCTTATAAACTATATTAAATAAAAGGGCACAAATAAACAATAAACTAAAATGTACAGAAACAAAAATTATGATTAAATAAAAAACACATACATGTTTGACCAGCTTAATTTAAAGTACAGTCTGCTGTCATTGTGTTGTATTTGTATCTGTTGCTGATTAATGATTCAGGAGCAGCTCCTGTGAATGTTTTCGGTGCTAAAGGTCAGACGTTCACCATCTCCTGTCAGTGAAACTCAAAGTAGCGAGTCCACTCGGGGAGAGAAACTGTGGAGGCTTTTGTTGCCAAAGCCACTCCTTAAGCTGTTGCCATGGCGAAGTGCTTTTACAGAGGAGACATGTTCGCCACTGCTGGTGTGGTTGACGTGAAGAGAAAAGGAAAGGGAACTGAACTCTCACAACACTTCACCCATAAAAACCGTGTTCCTCTTTTAACGGTGGCTCTCCCTGATGCTGCTTGTAGCATTGAGAGTGTGCTCATTCATTCAGGCCTCCTTCACTAATCTGATTATAATCAGCTCACAGGAGACAGAGGAGCGGTTTAAACGTGTGAGAATAACAAGACTACACCGCTGCACTGGGTTATTTTTATTTGTTTGTTATTTAGTTATGTTGCATTGAAGAATTTATAATTAGAAGCTGTGTAAAACTGCTGCACACAGAGCCAGATTGGCATGTCCAAGTTTTTAAAGTAGTCTAGTCATAGGAAAAGGGCTTTTATTGCTATCTAGCTGACAATCAGATTAGAAGATTAATACCACATATGTGCTGGTTCAATGGGCGCCACAGGGATGAGTTCTTAAACCAGGAAGTAAGTTTTTTTCAGCTCCCATGGGTCAAACCTTTCAAACTCTATGAGGATTTTAAATGAGTTGGTGGATGAAAGATGCCTGAAATAAGGTCTTTAGTTAACACAAGCTGAAGAGATGTTCATGTTTTGTTGTGTGACATAAAATACATTAGTAACCCCCCACTAGTGAGTTTTAAAGTTATGTGTCCTTAAAGACGATGGTGGCTAAATGAGACTGCAGTGGCTGTTGCAGACATTAAACATTTTCACGTCAGACACAGACGTGTTTTTCACAGCTCTTGCAAACTCTTGAAGATTGTTAATTACATAAATAAACAGTTGATTCGCTATCTTGTAATAACTAAAGCTGATTGTGGAATGATTGTAGTAACAATTTTTCAATCATTTAAGTTTTACATTTAACCTGTGTAAATGACAGAAGAACTTTTGTTGCAGAGAATAAGATGAAAAGAATGACAACAGTTTCATATCTTTTCACAGAGTTAACAAAAAAACATTAACTCATTAGATCGATGTTTGATTGAGCAGTGTCTCATTTTATTTTGGTTCTGAAATGGTCAGAACAGAAACATTTAGATCCTTTATCTCCTTTCTTTCAGATCTTTCTTCTCATGTGACCTCTTGCTCACCAGTAAGGCTGTTTATAGCCTCAAATGAAAGTGATCCATGACTACATCAGCTTTCAGTACTTAAAAAAACATTGTGGGTAGATTTATAAGCGTGTCTGTTGAGCCTATGGTTAACTAGTTTAACATTTCCCATCGGACAACACTGAGCTCCATATTAACGTTCAGATATCACAGTCGTGTCAACAGTCTCACCAAACTCTCAACAAGAGAGCAAATATTTCCCCAAAGTGTGAAGCAACACTGTGACATTTCTTCTCCCACCACCTCCCAAATCTCTGTTTAAATTTCTCCTCCTTTCTTGACATTCACTCCCTCCGCTCTCCCTTTTTTTTCTTGCAAAATCACCTCCTGTGCTCCTGCATGACTCACTCCTGCATCCTTCACCGCCTCCCTCTCTGTCAGGGCTGCATAGCTCCTCGCCTCTCTCAGGTTACGCACCGTTACTGAGCTTCGTGGTATGTAGATGAGAGAGTGTGCCAGGGAAACAAGATTACTTTTTTTTTCATCAGGTGGGAAGGGTACGCAGTTTTTTTCCTCCCTCCATAGTAACAGTCGACTCAGCGCTCTGTGCAGCCAGCGGGCGGCTAGTCAGACACTGACCGGCCTTTACTGTAATTACACACACCTCATGATAAACACACACTTAACACACACACACCTGCAGTTGCGTCTCAGTCTCAGTGCACCTGTTGCTGTGTTTCTTGTATCTTACAGCCCTAAAAGTCTCATATGTTAAGTACAAAGCAACATTGTGTGAGAGCAGTACAACTAATGTGACCTTTTTTTTTTTTGATGAGTCGTTATGCTAAATTGTTGCCCCAGAATCGTTACGTGTCCTAGTTTCTGGAAAATAACCCTCTTTGTCCACACACACTGCCTACATGTGTGTGTGTGCATGTTGCATGCATACAGATTCATTTGTGAGCAGTTTTCACAGCACCAGAGAGGCGCATGTGTAGCGCGCCCCTCAATACAGAAACATAGCACTGCGGCCTCCTGCTAAAATTAGATCCAGAGTAAAGAGTGTATTGAACTCTGAACTCTGACTTACATGACTTATGTTCCTGGTCATTGGTTTTTATTTTTAAAAAACACATCATAGAAGCTCCATGACATCATATGTTGAGTGCATTTACTCCAAGATTTTCACAATAACAACCCGGTAATGTTTAGTACAGCCTGACATCCTGTTTTAAGCGACTTTTTTTTTATTTTAAGTATCTCTACACTCACAGCAAAAGATAGTGGGAATGTCTAAATTTTGCAGTCTGATCCTACATAAAACTACAGGCAGGTTTACCCTTTTTTCTAGATGAAAATGCAGCAGCAGTGGTCCGGGAATCTTTTTGTGTAGGGTTTTTAGCTTCTTTTTGTATTAAATAGTAAAAATGTAGTCGTTTGGTTTTATTTATTTTTTTGTTCTTGTAATCTATGTGATTATAAAGTTTTCCCTGACCTTAACCTTGGATCACCAAAGTTATTACAGCTCATAAGGGTGATATGAATGTGTGCACAGCTTCTGCACTGCACGGTTTGTTGAGTTGCAGTGCTGCTTGACATTCGATGGATAACGCATCAAAATGTGGCCCCACTTTGAAAAATAAATCACAGGAGCTGTTGTAGGAGGTTAGGTTGCAGAATCAGGTGGTGCTTAAAGAAAAGTCAGAAGACAACAGGTGTCATGATAATATTAAGTTAATTTATCTGGATTTTACGTGTCGTGGACAGAACTGCATGACTAAAACTATTCTTATTCATCATCATGACGGCGTGTACGATGAATAATTTGTCATGTTTCTGCTCTTAGTTAGTGCATGACCATCGATCATTCGCCCCACTGACCTTTTGACTCCTGCTTTCTGCTTCCTCTGCGGGCCTTCACCTGTGCTCTCCCTCTCTCTGCAGGCAGGACAGGTGAGCCGGACGATATCCTACCTGAGTTTGATGTGGAGATTATGCCAGGTACGGCGCCTCACCTGCACTTTCATCTCACCGCCTGCCGTCTTCCAGCTTCCTCTAACGCCTTTAATTTTCACTGACCAATCAAATCTCTCTTTGACTAACATCTTCATAGTCATGAACTTGTGATGAAGACGTGAACAAAGTCGCATCCAACCTGAAATTACAGCTGCAGAAGCTACATGAAAAAAACTTGCAGCTTTATCTTTCAGCTCTGGTCCTGGTTAAGATATGTGTTGACTGGCAGAGGGTGTTTGAGTGGATTTTTTTTTCTTTGGGCACACCCTGAGGAAGTGTGCTGTTAGGGCCTGTAATGCTTCAGAGATGTGATGATGGATAAAAGTTCCCAAGAGTTCCCTGAAGTTTCCTTTTGTAGAGCTCTGTGGCCTCATTGAAAGGAGAAAGCATGTTTTCCATACGTTGTTTGTTACAACATGGCTTTTATTTGTAGTTTTTAACAATTAATCCAACTTTGTAAGCATTTAGGAACTTGTCTGAAATGTCTTTTTTTTATGAAAACTTAATGTGGGATAAGGGATAATACAGCATTTCACAAAGTTTTAATAATCTCAAACTGGTCAGTCCAGAGTCAACAGATCTCAATCCAAGAGAGCAGCTACTTTCTCACACAAAAAAGAATGTAACAATAAAAAAAATATTATAATAAAACACTATTGTCAATTATACCACCAACTTTGCTGTTCATTTCCAGTCTTTTGCTGACTATTAAAAAATATATATATAACTGACATAATTTCTAAATCCCACCAAGCATCATTTTCTGCATTATATGTTGTTTATAGAGTTTTCATAACAACACGGATAACAAAGCAGGATATCAGTCAATAATATCCAAGTTTATATTCTAACACAAACTAATGACGTGTGTGTGTGTGTGTGTGTGTGTGTGTGTGTGTGTGTGTGTGTGTGTGTTCCAGAGTGGGCGTTTGTGGGCTCTGTGGTTCTGGGCAGCGTCCTGTTCCTGCTGCTGTTGGGGATCTGCTGGTGTCAGTGTTGTCCTCACTCCTGCTGCTGCTACGTCCGCTGCTGCTGCTGTCCCGACACCTGCTGCTGCCCCAGACACCGTGAGTTCACAACACACACAACAAGACGAGTCAAACGGAAACAAAACCCACTCTGAATGAAAGATTAATGTTGCGTTGCTGTTGCTCTCCCTTGCTGCAGTGTACGAGGCAGGGAAGCTGGCAAAGAGCGGACCGCCCGCTCAGGTTCCTGTGTATCCGTACTACATTCCTGGGGTTCCTTCTGTGGTTCCTCTTGCACCTTCATCCCACATGGAGCCAAAGATCACCTCTATCCCCTCAGTGGAGAATAACCTGGCTGGAGGTGAGTGTTGAGTAGGTGCAAAGACAAAGGAAAGCTTTAAATTTGGGACGTGACTAACCCTCATTTCATCCTCATCCTGTCTGTCTCCGCCATGTGCATGTTTGTTAATTGAAGTCTTCAGCTAGTTTTTGTATTGGACTCTTATCTGCATATGTGTGTGTCCTTGCATGGCAATGTCCCCGTTTGCATGTCTGTGTGTGCGTGTCCACATCCACAGCACGCAGTGGTTATCGACTGAAAGCCAGTCCAGACCAGGACTCAATGAAAGTCCTGTACTTCGTAGAGAAGGAGCTGGCTCAGTTTCCCTCGGCCAAGCTGGCTTCACTCAAACGTAAGCCTGCAGGATGAGGCTGCCCTCCGTCGTCTGTGTGGCTGTGTGTGTGTGTTTAACGTGTTTTGTGAATTAAGTAGTTTTAACGTAATCCTGACATTCATCTCATAATATCTCACTAACTATTGATGGATTATAAATTATCTATCAAAGTGTTAGCACTCATTTTAAAGGTATATATAGGTTTTTTCCCGAAAATCCTTGACACATGTTCATCCAACAGCCAGTAGCCTCTCAGAGCTGAGCTCCCTTCACGACGGGGGGAACGCAGACTTCAGACACACTTATCAGACGGTGCAGATGAAGGCGCTCCCGCCCATCGCCGACCTCGACGACGAGTCGGCGCTGAGAGCGGCTGCACCCACACAGAGCCGCAGGCCCAGACGGGACAGAGGGAACCACTCAGATGACGAACTCGACAGGAGGTAGAGCTGCAGTTTTATTTTTTTGACCTGTTGGAAAAGGTCAGAGAAGAAACATTTCTGTTCATTTTATTGGTTAAACTTATTGGCAAAGGCACATTGTCCTCTTAGTAACATTTTTCCAGGAAATTCAAGTATCTATCAAGCTCCTTCTGGGGCTCAGTGGTCTGAAAATCACACCACTCTCTGAGATGACAGAGGCTTCTCCATAGATAGAGCTGTGACTACCCCAGGGTCGTGAAGCTACCAGAAATCATCTTTTTTAAAGCTGCTTTCAATATTTATTTTTTTATTTCTTCTGTACAATTGTGCTCCAGATGTGTTCAAGGTTACATGAGCCTGTTTTTCACGCAAAGCATTGAGTGCCCTGAAAACCCCTTAATAACAATGTGAAATCAATAAAATGTAATAATATGATTAAGTAAACTCCATGTTGTTTGCTCTTTCTTGCTGCAGGTGGAACCCCCGCTCAGAGCACCTGCAGAGGAAGACGCTGGGCAGAAGAGGACGCACCGGCTCCCTGGACGAGCTCGAGGACTTTGCTCGGTCTTACAGCTCCCGTGGTCGCCGTGCCGCGCCTCCAGACCGAACCTACGAGCGGGACTACAGCCCTCCCAGGCGTTTCTACAGAGATGAGGACGACGGCTGGGGCCGCCGCAGCCCCTCACCTTTATCCAGGAAGAGAAGGGACACGTGGGACAGCGACCGTCCCTGTCGGCCGCCGCAGAGCAAAGCTTATGACGACGCTTTCCTCAGCAGCGTGCTGGACAGCAAGGCCAGGGGGCGAGGAGGGGATCGAGGGGCCTGCAGGCCGGACGAGGACAGTGACACTCCCTCTAAAGGCAGCTCCAGAGGAAAGGGCAGCGACAGCTACTACAGCCGGTCGCCCAGCAACCGTCCAGAAGAGGAGGACCCTTTGCCTCCATACTCGGAGTGGGAGGCGGAGCGGTACCGAAGGGCCGACGCGACCACAGAGCGGTACCGCACTGTAGAGCCCCCCAGGCCGGAGCGGTACAGGACCACTGAAGCTCCCATGAGGCCTTTCTGTTACACGCGCCCCCACCAGGGAATGTCCCAAACGCTGCAGCAGGCGGGACGAGACGACAGGGACAGGAGCCGAAACCTGGTGAGTTACTTGTAGCAGAAACAAGGACTTCCTTCCTGTTCAGCTCTTCAGGAAAGAGCCACTAAGTCTGTTTAAAGTTTCAGGGTAAGTCTGTGTGCCATGGATGTTTCTTATTGTCAACAAATCCCATGAAAACAGAAAAGGATTCAACCGAGGCCAGAAATATTCAAAACCATTCAAAACTCAACTATCAAACACAGTGTAGGTGATTTGTTCTCCTCACACGATCAGTGCCGGAAGCAGCAGATAAATATTATAAATAAAATATATAAAATCCAGTTTGTTAGAACACTGAAAAATGTAACTAGAGGCTGTGAAGCAGACGAGTGATAGGGTTACTGTCTGTGTCCGGTATGATGTCATTAAATGTCCCTGAAAGCCCCCTTTGTCTCATTTAGCATCTTGATAGCCTTTTCGAGGACACAAAAAAAACTCCAAAATTCACAAGTGGGGTTAGGACATATTTTATGTTGTACAACAAAACATGAACGACTCTTCAGCTTGTGTTTACTGCAGACCTTTCTTCAGGTATCTCACCAGAAACTGATTTGTAATCGTCATTGAGTTTGAGAGGACAGACCACAGAGAGGCTAAAATGCTAACTTACTTCTAGGTTTAATGACTAATTCCTGCTCCTCAATCCCTGTTTTCCAAGAGCATCTGACACATTTTTGTATTATTATACAGAGCAATCTCTGCTTTTCCTTTTTTTATGTTTTACCTCAAATGATGGAAAATAAGTTTATTTATTAGCGACTTCATATGATGTAGCCAGGAGCCTGATGCAGTCAGGGTGTTAATATAAGAGGATGAGCATAATGTCCTTAGTCTAAATCAACTTCCTTTTCAAATATGGTGACTTCTGGCTCCAAAAAACAAGATGGCAGCAGCCTTAATGCCAGATACAGGTTTCAAACCGGCAGTCCACAGATGGCAGGGTTATGGCTGGGGATGGTAAATCAGAATTTGCTATTTGGGATTTTATTTTTTACAATAAGAATACAATGAAATAACACCAGCTTTGTATTAAGACATCTGAAAATGTTTCACAGTATTATGTACATAATCTGTCTCCTGTGCAATGTATATACAAGATGTACGGTCTTAACACTGAATCATTAAAATATTATAGCTCTGAAATGTTTATCTATGTAGCTATAACTTTTAACAATAATTTTACAAAATTAATAGCAAATGGCACCTGTAGTTCAGATCTGCACTGTTTAATCTGCTCATGCTTGCAACCATCACAGCACTACAAATGCTCTTTAACTAAATAATAACCACACCTGCACCAAAATCTCTGCTGCTAACACTTGATGCTTCAGCTGCATGAATCACTCGAGGCGCCAGGCTGGACTGACCTCGCACGAGCATGAATGCACGGTCTCTAACGTTGTGGCTCTCGGTGTATTTCTTTAACAGAGCGCTGCACTGAGCAGGGACACTCTCATAGTGTGACGAGGTTTCCCCGCCTCGCCCCGCACATCGCAGCACTGCCAATCCGTTTGTTAAACCGTCCTGCTGCTACGCAGGAGAGGCTAACCGCTCTGCCACCGGCCACGTGAAGATCACTGACAATAACTGCACTGAAACAACAGCTGTAGTGGACGGGAAAAGCTGAGAAATTAAAGTGCACAAAGCAGCATGCAGTCTGCTCTTTCAGGACGTTTGTTTCACCTTGTGCATGTGTTAAATCTGCATGTGTAGCATTCAGATGTTGTGTATATTTTATTTGTTGAGCTGACTGACCAGTGCCAAGATGTTTTATATTATTATTATTATTTGCCATTTTTTTAAATCTGCAGGACACCACAGTCTTATATATGTTCCTTCATACAGACTTCAAACTTCTAACTCAGCAACTCAGGTTCACTTTGTATCTGTGTGTTTATCTGTTGTTGATATTGTACTGTATGTAACTGCTGTACCTTGAATTTGTTCTGCAGATTTTTAATTGCACTGCTAAGAAAAATACTTTTTCAATAAAGAAAAGTCTCCACTGTTTCAATTAATGTTATGTTTATTATCTTGCCAGAAAGAGAAGATGAATACGGCTTCTACCGCAGCCAATCATTGTTTGTTATGATCAAATAATCAATTCAAGAATAATGTGTAATTCACTAAACATTTAGTAAAGCCCGAGGTGAGATATTCAAACAGTGTCCAATAATTTAAAGCTAAAAGTGTTCAGTTAACTGTGTCCAAACATAAGGAACAGCAGCAACATAGAGATGGGCTTAAACATTTCAGAAAGACGAAAAGTACACAAATACATTAATAAATAGGTATGTTTTTTAAACATAAAAACATTTTGTCTCCCCCAGAATCTGATGTTTGAGTGCTGATTGTCTTTTACAATATGTCTGATAAGTGTGTGCACTGTATGCTGGATAAAGCCTCGTTTTATCAGAACTTATCAAATATACACAACTAAATAAACACTGGAGCTTTACTGAGCTACACTCGTTATCATGAAGAGCAAGAGTGCAGCTTTAAAATGTTTATATAACTTATAAAAAGGCACACCACTATCTCACATTATCTTTGCCTCTATTTGTAGTCATTTTGTCACTCTTTAGTAGTTTGACTCTCAGTAGTCTGACTTGCTTGTTGCATTTTTTTTTCATCTTTGTGTGATCTATTTGTGATTTATTCTTGTAGTTTGGTCAGTCTGCATTTGTGTTGCATCTCCTTGTATTAATTTTGAAAATCGTTTTAGCAATTTCCATTTAGTTGCAGTCATTTTGCATCTATTTTTCATTCTACTTCTGTTTGAATGCCTTTTCCCCTCATTTTGCTTTTTTTTTTGTGACCAATTTTGGGTTTTGCTACCATTTGAAGTTGTCTCACATCTATTTGTAGCGATTTTCAATTAGTTGTAGTCATTTAGCCTACATCCACGTTCAGACACTTTGTGATTGTTTTATGATTCTTTAGTTGTTTTGTGTCATGATATTCTTTCCAAGAGAAATGTTTGCAGTCACTTCATACAGAAGCTCCAGCCCTGACCTGTACTCAGCGTGTTTGTGAAGTAATCCGTCCATGATACTAACAGGCCAACAGTCTGGAGTCTGACGGTGATAGGGGAGGGGGATGGGAGTGGCCTCACCTCCACACTTTACCCCTGTTTATTTAGAGCAAAATGAGACTAAATGTTGACAGAAACAAACCAGAGAGACATTTAGTCACATTTGAAGCCACAGCCGATGAATCACAGTGTTCACAGTGGAGATTAGAGGAACTGTGAGGCCTCTCCACATACTCCTGACAAGCAATGAATTAAAAAAAAAAACAAAAAAAACTGGCATGTCTCGAGGTTCAGAGTGGAGCCAGACACACAGATGTGAAGGCAAAGCTTTTCATCCACGCAGCATTTTTCACAGGATTTGGAGCCCACTTCACTGAGCTGAAAGCAGCTCTTGAGTCAAGCTCAGGCGGGCTTGTTTTGTGTCAACAGAGAAGCTCGCTGGGGTCCACCTCCTGGATAAGAGACGTAAACATCCTCGCACAAAGAGAGCGCCAACACTCGCTCAACGTGACTCATCCTGAGAGTGAACTTTACTCCCATGCTGTTTGTTACAGGCGAATACATGGAAACCAGTGGAAGAGCTGACCTGCTTCTGCTTATTCAGTGTGTTCAGATTCTGCAGCCTTCACCCCTTTTAATTCAGCCGGAGCGAGACTTAAGATCTGAGCAGTGGATGATAACATTTACAGAGAGAATCTGTTCATCTGCCGTTAGATCAAACTAGTTGGAGGCACAGCAGAGAATTAATCGGTAAATTAGTCATTTCATCAAGCTGTCTGTTTCTCTGTTGTTACTTACAAAAACAAAAAGGACTGTTTAAGTCTTTCCTAAACAGTCCTTTTTGTTTTTGTCATAAAATTATAAATCCTGGGAATATAATCCTTGGAATATATATAGATATATATAAAATATTAACATTAATGAAAGATTCAGTTTATCTTTAAATTCAAGGTATAATATCAAATAATTCTAGTGTTTAATATTTTGTATATTTAAAGAAATAAGTGATATGAGAAAACAACTTTTGACAATTATTTCTATACAAATGCATATTTTCTCATTATATTTAACTGTGAACTTTAACACATTCCCACACTAAACTGTTCAGCTCTTCATTTTGAAACCATATCTACTATATTTACATTTAGGAATATTCCCTTCATGACTGTATTGTATTTTTGTTCCCTTATTGAGGCAGCACTTTCTCTTTTATTTCTATCGTTATTCCTTGCCTGTGAAAACTTGATTTCTGACTACTGTTAACGCGTGGATGGAGAATCTGAGGAAACGTCACTTGTTGGCTCTTCCTGCTCCTCTTTTTATTTCCTGCATGTCGCACCTGTCAGAGGGGGCGGGGCCAGTGATGTCACCTGCAGGCTGAGGGGGGGAGGGGGACGATCCGCCTCCGACACACCGACTCACTCTCTGCGGGAAAGTTGCTCCTCAGCTCGGCTGTAAACACTCGTCTCCCCCTCGGAGGATAAACATCCGCACCAACATGTCGTCCGGAGCGTGACGATGCACAGCAGCGGATTCAAAACGTTTTCCGACAAATATTCAGGATTTCTGCTGGATTTTGAGTCGCCTGCAGGATAATTCAGAGTGAAGCTTCCGCGGAGGAAAAAAAAGAGAGCACCGAGATGGGAAATATGATACTGATGGCGCTCCTGCTGGCTCACCTGCCCACAGGTGAGGCTTTAAACGCGTTTTAAACATGTTTTAAATCAAACATTTACACAATTTCAGGTAGCATCTGTTTTATTCAGAGTTTTGGACGGAATTCAAGTTGAATCCACTTCAACAAACACTCGAAACCAACTGTGATGTGTTCAAGTTAATTATCGACAGGTGTAACCAGGACAAGGCCGACTGCCGTCACGTGACTCACAGCATTAATGGTTTTTCTTTGTTTGTTTGTTCTCCAAAATATAAAAAATGTAAACATTTCAAACGGCTTCGCTTTACAAAAGACCACTTTATGAAAACATAACTCTTGATTAAATCAGACCTGAAAGAAAAACATGTTGAAATTATATTTTAGTGTCAAAGATCATTTTCTTCTTTGCTCCTTTTTAGCAGAAATATTATGTCAGTTACCGATAATAATTTTGATAACTGGATAAACTTAAAGTCAATTACCAATCAAGAAATGTAATTATAATAATAATAGTATTTTCCGAAGACATACTCTAATGTACAAATTGTTTTATATAAACTATAAAACAAAATCTTTATTCAAACCCTCACGAAAATCCTATTTTAATATATTTTACAATGAAAATTATAATACTGACTCAAACATGATTATTCCCTCCAATATCATGAATCATATTGTAATTCCAAAACAAAAAAATAATCACACGCTTTTTCTTCTAAGTTGTTACTCCGGGTGAGTTGTTTTTAAATCTTTGTGATAAAATTAAAGCTGAAATTTTCCTTTGTGTGTTGAGAAAATTCTCCTACTCTTAGGATGAATAAGCTATTTAAAAACCTTCTTGGCTCAGCTGGAAAATGTGTCATCACGAAGCTGAAAACAGGGCTCTGAGGTCATGAAAACTTTTTATGGATACGTGGTTCTCATTGGACAGTGAGGCTACAAACATATGATGATCTTATGGAATTCAATGCATTTCTAACAATTAAACTACTGAGCAGTTTATAAATGATTAAAAATGAGCTCAACTTTAAATATCTACAGCAGTAAGATGCAACAAAGACATAAATGCTGCAGGAAATTCAATTCAAAAACATAAAATAGGCACTGATATTTAACTGTTGAGGGAGTGCTTTTACTTTTGATACTTAAAGTACATTTTTACTGATCAATCAATCAATATGTACTTTTATTAAAGCAAAACTAAATGCAGGACAGTCGTGCATTACTTTTACACAGTTATATAAGCACTTTTACTTCAGTAAATTATCTGAATACTTCTAGGATTGTTCAAACATAAAAAGCAATTTAAAGGTGCTGACTTGTGCTGTGGTAGACAATGTTTTACTCTATTACTTCGATCAAACAATTCAGTGACTTGAACAAGAAAAAAAAATGCAAATGAATTGGTGATAAATATATATATTTAGAGACATTGATCGACACATGTTAAACAGTTACTGACAGACATCTCTAACAGTTTCCGTCGGATGTTTCAAAGGAAAAGTGTTTGAACTTTGACCTTTAACTTTCTCAGTTCACAGAGGTCGTCTGTCATCAGCTTTTTGACTTAAACTCACAGTGCTGAGCGTGATTGACAGCGTTATTACTTGTAATGAAATAGTACGATCCGTTCACACTCAGAGACTTCTGTTGTAAACTGTTAACCAGTTTGGTCAGATTCTTATCAATCCAGCAGAGCAGAGACACAAACACACACAGATATTTTCAGGCTAAAGTTACATATATTTGAATATTGTTTCATATGCAGCTGTTTTTTTTTTTGTTGTTGTTGTTTTTTTTAACATAATCTGACTTTTCGCCCTGCTTTTATCAGAGCTGCTGTCTATCCAGGTGATCGTCCCGGAGTCGGAGAGGAGAACGACCCTGTTCGCCTCCGTGATCCTTCGCTGCGATTACTCGACGTCGGCGAACCCTCAGGATGTCCTGGTTAACTGGAGGTTCAAGTCCTTCTGCAAAGACCCGGTGCTGGAGTACTACTCAACAGGTGAGGCTCAATGTGCTGGTTTGAATGTGCAGTGATGCAGATGAACCTAAATGTGACAGAACAGTTGGCGTGCTTTCACGATCCAGAAGAATGCAATAAATTGAAGGTATTTCACTGTGTTTTTTGTGTGTTTCTGCAGCCTATCAGGCCGCTCTGCAGCTGGGTCAGGACCCCTCCAACGACTGCCCAGACCGCCAGCGAACAGTCCGCACAGTCATCCAGAAGAGGGGACTCAATGAGCCCATTCTGGGCGCGGACTACAGGAACCGCAAAATCACCATCCAAAACAGTAAGTCTGCTGGTGATACACTGCTGTTTAAATATCTGGAGTCGCCTACTGAAACACCTTCGTTCAGCACAGTCTGAAGGCTCACAGCTGCTTTGAATATACAAATAGATGTTATTATGTACATGGAGAACAAAACATTGTTCAATGGTT
Organism: Hypoplectrus providencianus; assembly: GCA_028566105.1. Taxonomy (NCBI): domain Eukaryota; kingdom Metazoa; phylum Chordata; class Actinopteri; order Perciformes; family Serranidae; genus Hypoplectrus; species Hypoplectrus providencianus. The sequence continues at coordinate 16,661,076 of JAOWBC010000002.1, read as the reverse complement.
GAACTGGACTGACAGTCAAAGGCAGAAAGAGACAAAGAGACATCCGGAAATTTGGCAGTGGAAAAAATAAACATAGAAACAAACAAAGCAACATGGAGCCACACACACCTGAGTACCTTTGACTCTACACTGTAGAGTCTACAGGCTGTGATTCTCTTCAGTGTTCCTACCAAAAAACCGTCCAGATGCAAGCAAACATCAGACGTCAGCAGCAGTCTGAGTCAGTCCTCTGCCGGTCAGGTCCACCTGTTGCTGTCACATCTCACACAATCTGCTGCACTCTGGTTATTTTCCTGTCAATGGGTCAGAAATGTTCACAGCGTAGATGAACTACATTAAGTGTGTTTGGAAAGAAAAACGCTTTTTGCAAGGGGTTTTGTTTCTTTTGTTATGATCCGCACCAGAGTTTGACTGGAGCGTGCACAAGCGACCAAACAACCTAACAAGATTTTAACAGCACCAGAGCTCGATTGAAACAGACAAACTTTGGGCTGCGGATGAGCCCTTAAACACCAAACAAACAATCGCAGCAGCGGCACACTAGCAAGTTCTATATTCTGCAAGGCAAAATTACTGTTTCGATCATAAGAGTTGTGCAGTGATAACATCTTCTATAATCATTAAAAAGTTGTTGTTTTTTTACATTGTGCGTGCACAGAGGCAGACCTGGTCATCAACGAGGTGATGTGGTGGGATAACGGAGTGTATTTCTGCACCATCGATGCTGCCGGAGACACGACGGGCGACTCGGACCGTGAAGTGAAACTCATCGTGTACCGTGAGCGTCCTCTCTCTGTGCTGCTGTAAAAACACTTTCTGAAACTGAGCTGTCAGTGACCCTGTGCCCTCTGACCCGCCACAGACTGGCTCACCGTGCTGCTGATCATCCTCGGGGCTCTGCTGCTCATCATCCTCTTCTGCGTGTGTTGCTGTCAGTGCTGCCCGCAGAAGTGCTGCTGCTACGTCCGCTGCCCGTGCTGCCCGCAGACCTGCTGCTGCCCTGAGAAAGGTGTAAAAACTACAGAAATATTTCATCAATACCTGGGGGAAAGTTACTTAGTTGCTGCTGTAATAATGGGACAAAGCATGCTGCACTAAATGTACAACAATAAAAATACAAAGCTTAAGTAAAAAGACATCTACAAATAGAAATCTTTTTAAAGTAAATGGAGATATGTACAGATAGAATCAAATAGGAATATAGGAAATGTATATATATGTACACATTTTTTTTTTTTCAAACAAACTCAGATTCTTATACACAATCTGCTCTTCGTTGTGATTTCAGCGGTGATGCAGCACAGGATGATGCAGGAGGCTCAGAAAGCGATGGTTCCCTGGATGAACGGCCAACCCATCTACGCTCCCATCGGCTCCAACGCCTCGTCCCAGGGCGTTCCCATACTGTACTCAGGTGAGCGACACAAAAGTGAACACAAAAGACTTTTAATGCGTTACTGAGTTCTTTGTTGCATAGCTGTCGGTCATACTGAAGGGCGTTTGTTTGGTTTGGCTTCAGGTAAGTGGACACAATGTGAGCACGACTTTAATGTCTGTATTTTATATGACAAGATAAGACAATTTATTCTGCAAATGGGAAATTCAGTCGTGACAGGAACTACAGATACTGAAGGGGGAGTTACAAAGAATATTCTTGCAACTTGCATATAAAAATATTTTTAAAAAAGACATTATATAAATACATGTTATGAGTGGTAGAATGTAACTGAGTGAATTTATTGAAGTAATGCACTTGCAGGCACTTGTACTTTTCTTGAGAATTCAAATTGTATGTAACTTCAAACTTCACTACATTTTAAAGGGAAATATTGCACTTTTTACTCCACTACATTTAGCTGACAGCTTTAGTTACTTTTCAGGTCAAAATTTAATATGAAAAACATGATGATTTTAAATCGATTAACAATGTGGATATATTTAACCACAGGACAGTACTCTGTATTACAAAGAAAGAAATGTGGACCAAAACCAAACTCTAAATAAAATATTATGTTTCTGTATATTTCCTGGATGTGTAAGAGTGAAAGTATTTGCTAACATCTCATATTGATGAGATGAAAATGTTTCAGTGTTTCCAGCTCGTTTCTGCCCCCCGGTGGCCACACATCAGCAGGTGCAGATGTAGGATTATTCCTGTCTCTGTTTCAGGCTCGTACTCGGACTACCCCACCAAGCAGAACTTTGCCATGGCGCCCATGCAGCTGGCGCCCATGCCGCTGCAGCATCAGGCGCCCATGCCGCTGCAGCATCAGGCTCCTCCTCCACACCATGTGAACGGCAGCATGCGGGGCAACTCTCCTGGCACCGGTCAGGTGTTGGACTACCTGGAGAACCAGGTGAGGGGGCTGGATGCGGGGCCGCCTCTGATGGCTCCACACAATCACCAAACTATGCTCCCGCTGCAGCCTCAGCCGGCCCCTCAGGCGGTTCCCTACACACCGGGGCCCCCCAGCATGTTGTCAGCCCTGGATGAGATGGGCGTGAGAGGGGTGGAGAGGAGAGTGATCACCCTGCCTCCCATCATCCAGCGTGGCCCCAGCTATACCTCACAGAGGGGACCGGGAGGAGACGGAGCCAGAGGTGGGGCCAGAGTCAGTCAGTCCAGCGGGAGCACAAACCGCTCAGGAGGAGGTCTTCCCCGAGACACTCGTGGCTACAGGGACGTCTCTCCTCCGAGACGGGGAATCCTGCGGGAGTACAGCGACGAATCAGATTGGGAGAACAGGCGGGGAAGAGCACCAAACAGGGATTCAAGGGAGGAGAGAGGAGGCTCGGCCGGGCGGAGGGGAGGCGGGGCCAGGCCGCGTACTCGCAGCCGTGACGACCTGCTGGAGGAGCTGCAGAGCCGAGCGGCGCGCAGGGAGAGGAGCTATTCACCTCCTCAGCGTCGCAAAGGGTCCTGGAGCTCCGATGAGGAGGAGGACAGCAGGAGGAGGAAGGGAGGTAAAGAGAAGGATTGGCCGGAGAAACCGCCCAGCTACTTCTCCATCGACATCCAGCCGGGAAGGAGTAACGGACGGAGGCACTACGACCACCACTCTGTAAGATCCTCACACTGACACACGCTAAACCAGCCGGCTGATGCTATCCTCTTTCCTCTCTGTCTCCTGTTAGTTTCCTTTTCCTTCTTTCCTTCAATTGTAATATAATAAATAAATAAAAACCTTTTATTTTTGGCCCACTGTCAATTACAGACAGAATCTCAACGTGCTACAGAGTTGAGGGTAAGGAAAAAAAGTAACATGGAGTTAAAACAAGGATGGCTGCTAAGTTTAAGAGGTGGTTTTATCACTTTCAACCATGCCTGCCACCCGTAAACTACGTGAGTCCAGTGTAAAGTATCCCAACAACCTCTGCCTGGATTAGAGTTATATTTCATACACACATTCATGTGTGCAGTCAATTGTAATAAATTTACTGATTCCCTGAAACATCTTGCAGAATCAAAAGAAAAAGTGCTTTATATGCTGAAAGGCTCCTTTCAAAGCATCATATTATATTATTACAGAACAGGAAGTCTTCATGTCTTTATGGAAGTCTAGAATTGTCAAAAAACAGCCAATGTCAAAACTAACTTGACATGACAGTTTAATGGGAATTAGCGTGAAAAAGACCCTTTTATCATATATTATGTGCCTTCTTTTTAAATAAAGTATAACCT
>JAOWBC010000002.1:16608686-16631044 GCA_028566105.1 Hypoplectrus providencianus | reverse complement strand
ACGAATAAGTCCTAACATTCATAAACTACAGACAAAAAAGTCATATATAATCACTGATGACTCCCACACGGAAGAATGTATGTTTTTTTATTGGTATTTTATCATAGAAATCATCGCAATGTCTGGTGGTTTCCTCTTCACGCTATGCGCGCTCCCGCGAAGGGGATGCATATCTCGGTGGGCAGGCATAACTCGGCACAACACCGGGGTGGGGGTGGGTCTGGTCTATCGGGTGGATCGGGCTGCTGCGTCCCCTTGTGGTCATTTATACATTTAGTGCATAGAAAGAGGTGATGAAGCTCTCACAGTCGGCCTACCGTAAGCAACCAGAGACGTTACTGGATAGGAAAATACGTAAAAATAAATGAGAAGAAAAGTAATAACAGTAGAATGGACAGAAATGAACACAGTTACAGAAATAATTAGTAATTTCACTGTTTTTTTTCTTGTTCAACTGGCTTGCCTCACCTACATAATCTTTCCGGAATTAACATGTGATAAATACACATTAAAGCACATAGTTTCACTTCCTATCTGTACTTCTGCTTTACTTAGAAATTAAACTTTTATAATAAATAATATCTTTGCATTCAAATTATAATCATTTTTTTATGATTCATTATTATATATGAACTGTCAAATGTATATAAAGTGGCCAAAATTGGCTCCACTTTGACCAACTGAAACATTAAAGTATTTATTATTTATACCATCAAAGTAGGACAAATTGTTATTTCTTGTTAGTTAGTTTTAGTAGTAGTATGAAAATCAGCAGTAGGCCTATTAAAATAATAAATAATTTAACTGTTTCTTTTACCATAATAATCTGTCAATTATAATTTGTGGCTTCACCTGTGCTGAAACATTTTGCCCAATTTTAAACAACTCCAATCAGAGAAAATTTACATTTTTGTGCTGGTGGTGGTAGGTAATAAATAATTTATACATAATATAAAAACAAATAACAATAATTGGAAAATAATTATTGCAGGTTTATTTACATTCTTTCAAGACAATGTAGTGCTACAACATTTTCAGGTTTTAATGCAGAAAAAACAGGTCAGCAATTAACACTGTATGTGATAATAAATAGTATGCTTATTGTTTCGTGTATTGTTTATATTTGAGGTTACATAGGCACTACGTTCCACACATTAACTTCATATTGACAGTAGTTTATCACATGTAAAATACAGTGGATATTTATGAGAGAATAGGATGTACCATATCTGTTGAATAATCAGTAGAGGTAGCAACCTACTTACTGGGTTTCATCATGAAAGGATTGCTTATAATTACAGATACCTTCTGCTGCTATATCAACTGCCTTAACACAAAGAGGGAAACAGATCCAAGTAGTTAAGTATAAAAAGACGGAGTTACATTCACAGTAGTGTACTGTTTTCAAGCCTGTCCTGGCATCAGTCTTGATAAATGAAACTGGGCAGTGCACTGCCATTTAGTTCAGCAATCAAGATCAGTGTGGTTTTCAGACAAAGTCCCTAGAGGGAGCAAAGCGTCCTGATCTTATAGTCAGTGCCAGTTTAGTTTAGTTAGTTCTGTACAGGTGTGTAGCCTCTCAGACAAAGCCAGGTGTCGGTTCCCCTTTGTTTGTTCTTTGCCCCTCTGATTGGTTGTCTGCTCCCTTCTGTGGAGAGGAGTTTGGCTGTGCTATTTTGTCTGGTGATACTGGTGAGGAGGAGGGTTGTGGTGTTTGTGTTCTCTCACTGATCACCTCCTCAGCCTCCTGCTCCCTCTGCTGTACAGAGGAGAGATACTGCTCCAGCAGGCTGCAGTCTGCACTGTCCACACCATCACTTCCACCAGCAAAGCCGCTATGAACAGGGCTCAGTGCTCGCACGGTCTTCAGAGAGTCTGCTGTCCCACTGCTCAGGTAGCTGTCCTCTTGTGCTGTTTGCTGATCATTTGTTGACTGGAAGCCAGAGTCTGGGAATGAGACATCCGTGCAGGGTGGGTTCGTTGTGCTGGATGCAACAGGTGGGGCAGCCACATGGAGACCAGGAGCTGAGATCTGAGCAGGGGTGACAGTCTGACTAATGCTGGCCAGCTGCTGCTCCACAGACTGCTTCCATCGCTCCATAGACTGGAGCTGCAAGAAGAACACAGGATTATGTGAAACTAATGTGGTAGCCATGCAAAATGGTGCAAACAACATGTCAATCCAGGTTGTTTTAAAATAATCTATAGTAATCAGTCCTTTCTTTGTTCGCTAAACCCACCACATGGTCTGATCTCAACAACTATTTCATGGATTATCAAGATCAATAACATCACACTCACCTGTTTCCACAGAAACTTTACAGCTTCCTCCTGAACGAGCCTTTGTAACCTCTCTTCTTCATACTGCTGCTGCATGCTGGAAACAAATCCCATTTGTACACATCAATAGGCTATTTTTTGTAAATATTACTGCATATATATATATATATATATAAATCTAAAACTATATGCAATGCTTATTAAAGCTCAACAAACCTCCAACTATAAATAAAATTAGAAAACAAAACAATGCTGGTGGTGAGTCACTTACCTGTCCAACTTTTCAGACAGGTGGAGGATATGGTCTTGCATCCTGCGCAAGCGGATTTCACTGCGCACCTCTCTGGCTGTGGGGTGACAGCATCGAGTGTGCTGTCCCCTCCACCATGACTGTATTTTAATTGCTGCCCTGTCAGCTTCCATCAAACTTGTATTACTGGCACACACACTACCTTCTTTCTGCTTGGGAGCTTCTTTCCTCTCGGTTTTACTGCAGACAGAGGATGTTTCCAGATCATTTTGTGGTGTGCTAACTATAATGCCCAGAGGTTCAGCTGTTGGGGCTGCACCAGAAATAACTTCCTCCTCAAGACCCCTCTCTTGCTTATCCAATCTGGGGGAATGATGTGACTTGTTTGGGCTGTGCTTTTTGGGCTGTGCTGGCCGCTTTGGAGCCAGTGAATCGGGTTCAAATGTCTCTGTCTCGTCCTCGCTGTCAGAATGTGTTGCTTGTGGCTCCAGATCAGGTGTGAAGGGGAGAAAGGTAGACTCTGAGGAAAGCATGCTGCCATTGAGTTTCTCCTCATCTGTCTGCACGTCCTCCAAATAGATGTGCTCCTCTCTGAGCTTTGGGCTGCGAACTACAGGCAGAGATGTGTGTGAAGAATCACTGCTCACCCAGGTGTTGAACTGCACGACTGGCTCTGAAGAAAAATACACATCAAACAGTTAAATTGTGTAAAAGAAAGCTCTGCACCAGAACCGCTTCTGAATAACTAAATTTAAAAACCGCCACACTCCATACCAGGCTCCAGACACAGAGAGACAAAGAATCCCTCTTACCTGCCTCACGTACTGATGGCGCTGCAGCTGGTGCAGGTGCACTGAGTTGTGTCACCTCACTGGCTCCCCCCTGTGGGACTTGATGTGAAGGACTGTGCCTCTCCACATCTAGCTGAGTTGGACGAGGAGGACTGGGACAGCCTCCGCTGGTCTCCTCTAACAGCTGCCTTTGATGAAACCTAAGAGATGAAAAGTCAGTCCAGAAATAATTCAGGTAAATATTTTGCATTAAAAGGGATGTATGTGAGGGTCATCATGGTGATGAACTGAGTAATAAATGAGTCTTTGACCTTCATGGTGTGTAGCAGCCTTGCTAAATACCTTTGCTTGCTGAGGATCTTCTCCAGTTTGGCATCTTCTGCTGTCTCCAGAGCTGGTGATGATGTCAGAGGGCAAACAGTGGCCAGGTACTGAACCAGCTGAACATGCTGACCTGGTCTATACGAACGTCCTTTTCCCTGGCTGTAGAGCCACTCAGCTTTCAGACTGTAGATAATAATTATACACAATCAATAACAGATTAAAACATTTGGATTGAATTCATATATTTACAATAACTAACAAATCATATTAACATTGGAATGTGCGCACCCTTCTTTCTGTGACACTACATAGCCATCCAGGACCTTGAGGCTCAGACACCAACTCATGACATATGGCCGATAATCAAATCCTGGCAAAGAAGGGGTTGCCATAACACAAGGGTTGCTCATAATGGACAGCTGCTCAAGTTCATGAAGAGGTGCCAGGTATGACGCCTATGGAGTGTTCATAAGAAAACTGGTCAAACATAATGTGTGTATATGAAATAAAATGGAGATCAGTGCTACAGTATTAGGCAGTAAAAAGATACATACTTCGTTCAGATCCCTTATCTCATTTTCTGCCAGGGACAGAATTGTTAAATGGGCAGGAAGGTGAGCAGGCACGGTACGAAGTGTTGTAATGCTATTTCCATGGAGTAAAAGTGTCTGCAAAATTGACAGAAAATTAATTCAAGATAGGTATAAGAAAACTAACATTATTATATAGCATTTTTTTATCTGAGGGGCTCCAGTGCTCACCTTTAATGCCACCAGTTTAGTCACATCACCAATGGTAGATATGTTATTGTCAGACAAATCCAAATGTTGAAGGGAAACACAGTTGTTGAGTTGCTCAATGACCTGTGTAAAGAGTGTAAAGCCAGTTATCATATTAACATGGGCTGAAACTAATGTTTTCATCTTTGCAATAATATTTGTGTGAATAAATTAGATTGGATATTTTATGTGACAACATCCCCTCTCCTCACCTTAATATTATTTCCAGACAGGTTCAGCCATTTTAAGTGCGGCAGATCTCTGAGCCCCTCGATGTATCCAATACTGTTATTGGGTAGATTGAGCACTGTCAACTCTGTTAGCCGACACACACCCATCATCCTCACCAGCCGGTTACTGGCTACAGATAGCTAAAGAAGAAAAGAACAGGCATTAAAGCAAGAAATCTAGGTTCACAACAAAAAAGGTTTTAAAACTGCAAGGAGTTAAAAATGTTTTAAAAACCTGCTGAAGGCTTGGACTCCTTTCAAGATGGTCCAGTTTCATTATGTGGTTACGGTCCAGGATGAGAGTGTGGGTGTCGTCGGAGCAGGTGAAACTTGGTTCCAGCTTTTGCAAACCCCGGGCTGACAGATCCACGACAGGTCCTTATGAGAACAAAGTAGGTGATGACTAAACAAACTGGAAAACCACAACTGTCCTTTTGCTAATCACCATGGATACAAAAAACAAAGGCTTGAAGCAGCTAAGCATACAGTTTGCACCTGCAGTAAAGATGGGGTGACACTGAACTTAAACATAAAAGGTCACATTGTGGTCAGGGTTATCTTGAGCCATTGCTTGAGATGGACATAATTCCCATTAAAAAAAAAAAGGGGAACATAACATTTTAAACATTAAAGTAGTGACAAGACTGGAGACTGCAACTTGACTTGTATACGGATTAACAGTTAGCTTCTTACACACTGTTTTTATTTCAGGTGATTCTGGAAGTCCTTTGACCGTTTTAAAAGTGTTAACACTTACTAAATCGCAGGAGTAATGTTAAAACCTTCCGGAAAGCGTCATAGAAAAGACGACCGGAGGAGAAAGAAATAACTTCATAGCCGTAAAGGTGTGGCAGATCTCTGAGCCCCTGGATGAAAACAGCTATAGTTACTTCTGTGTAATCACACCCAGTAACAAAAGAATACTCATTTCTGTTTCTTTCACTAGCTAACGTTACTTAGACAGCTTTTTACTCAATCGACACAACACACAATACGTTCGTGTGGTATTAAAGCTTTGCTAAACGTTGCTACAAGATAATCTAGAGATCTGACACCAGAGATCTGACAGAGGATGTTTTGATCTGCATCCTTTGACACGCATGATATTGGTAACGTTAGCTAACGGCAGTACCGTGGGGTGATGCATGCTAGCTACCATTAGCTACCTACACATAAATATACTTACAGTAGCTACAGTTTAACAACGATTAATCACCACTGTCCGTCTGACTCTAACATTCATATGTATACTTACCAGAATTTGTGTCGCATTGTAAATCAGATACACCCATCCTGCCGCCTCAGGCAACACCTTTACGTTAGCTAACAACTCTATTTGCAGTTGATTGTGGTGCGAAAGGCAAGCTTGTCTTGTCTGCCGCTTGTCAAACGGCTGATCCAAGGTGGTTCTGGGAAGTGTAGTCCAAACAGACTGCCTTGCTTATCGAGCAGAAGGCTCTTTGTAGCTTAAAAAAACTACAATTCTCGTTATTTCCTACCGCCAACCAGATTGTACGAAATAAATAAAATCTCATTATTGCAAACGACAAGAAGAAGTTATGGTAACTTTTTCATGAAAAAAAAAACCACATCACCTTTTTATTCTTACATTATAAAACGAGCTAATGACTGTTAGCCCGCAAAATGTCCCACTCAAACAACGCTTGCTAGGCAACCGGCTGTTTGTGACGTCAACCTTTTTTCTAATGTTGTTTTTTAAGAAACACAAATTATTAATATATGTAAGTTGCACACAAAAAATTTACAAAATGCAAAGCAACTAAAAAATATATTTACTGTTATTAATTTATAAACATCAGCTCCGAGTCTTCCAATTCCGTTTCCGCATCCGTCATCTTCCTTTCCGGTTTTGTGCCCCCTCGTAGCCATCATGAAGTGAGTGTACAGAATACCATCAAATGTCATCTTAACGTCTAATTAAACTTTCTAACGATGTTATATACATTGACATCAAATGTGTATCTTACTTTTTAAGTGATGCCTTATATTTGTTGTTTTCAGGGTCGAGTTGTGCAGTTTCAGCGGGTATAAAATATACCCCGGCCATGGCCGCCGATACGCCAGGATAGACGGAAAGGTAAACGTTTTACCCGATGCCGGTTTCAGGTTGCTTTATTTGTAGATTTATTATAATGTACAGTCAGTGTTGCCTTGTTTTACTTGTCTTTGTAGCGTAATGTGTGCCTTTCACATAAGTCGCGGTGTCCCCAAAAGGCCAAGTCGGCCCCAGTAAATGCTAAAAAATATGCTAACATTAGCTGCTACCGTAAACTGACTGTCGCAAGTTACCATTCAGACATTTTTTTGTAGTAGTGGTTACGGTGTTTGCCTAGAAACTGTTAGTGTTTCATTTAGAACAGTTATAGAGAGTCGACAGTTAAATTAATAAGTTTACATCTGAAATGTGTTAGAAGCAGAGTTCATAGTTCAAGCGTGTCAAGGAAATTGTATCAATTGCAATATGGTATTAACAGACGTGTACTAGATTTTTTTCCAGTCAACGTTGCCTTGGGATGAACCCCCATTTATAATGTACTGTAATTTACTATATTTACATTGCACTCTCCGTTAAGTGATTCACAGACAACAATCCCATTAAACAATGTGCTATTGAGTAGTTGTAACAGCTGTCGGTTATGTTGCACAATGATCAATAAGTTTCTTAAATCTCAATTTGCTGCAAAATATTAAACTTGACTGCCTAATATAGACATGGTTTTGTAAATGGATAATTTGAAGGTGTGATTTTTTTTTCTCCATTAGGTGTTCCAGTTTCTGAATGCCAAGTGTGAGTCTGCCTTCCTGGCCAAGAGGAACCCCAGACAGATCAACTGGACTGTGCTGTACAGGCGTAAGCACAAGAAGGGCCAGTCTGTAAGTAACATGCTGTATTTGAATGTTTACATGTCCACTGTGCTTGAAGTAACACACAAGAGGGCAGATAAAGCAGCTGATATCTCCTGTTAAAGTGATATTAAATGTACCAAATATCTAGGTTGTTTTTATGATTCTTCTAAGCATCCACACATTAAGTGGTTCTGTTTAACCTGTCCATTGCATTGTTGTATGACTTGTACCATCGTGCAAAAACACTAAAATACCTTGGTAACAATTAAAAACAGCGTAACAATTTTGGCTTCATAATTTGATGGATCAAACAGTTCCCATTGATTTACACACATCAATTTGGCTGTCGGTGGACGGTGTGCACAGTGTTGGTCTGTGTTATGTGCTGTTGCCTGACTGTGTTTTGCAGGCTGGGCAGCAGTGCTCACTCCACACCTGCAGCCATAGACCAACTGGAGATCATAGTACTGGTCCTTGAAGTCTTTATGGACATTTCACCATTGGCCAGCCTCCGAATTCTCCAACATGCTTCAAATAGTTCTAACGTGTAAATGTGAAGGGGGCTCACAGAACTCACTTCAAGTCGGATTTGCTCATCTTCAGAGCAGGAAAAATTAGATCAGATTGAAACCAGCAATTTATTTGTTGCTCAGGGTTATTTTAAAACTATAAATGTCCTATCAAAGACCATTTACACATGATTTTCTTGTCCCTGCTGAGAATGCTTTCCTTTTTGCAAGAAGTAGATAAGCATAATTTTTAACCTCCAGGTACTTCTGTGCATAATTGGGTTTAAAATGTAATTCTGTTGGCAATAAATGATCAGCTGCTTGTTAGATCTGGAGCGATTAATACAATGTCAAAATGGTTGTCATCAGCTAATTGATAAGTGACAAAACACTTCACATTTGAACTAAATAACTGAGGCTTCTGCACTCTGCTATTCAGAAATCTTGAACAGGTAAAATCCATCGAGGGAATACTTTATCAATTTTAAGTTGTATAAAGAATTTTTGGGTGTGGGTCTGTAGATAACATTGTGGTTATTGTTTTTGAAATAAACAAACATCTCTAATGTGTTTAACAGGAAGAGGTGGCAAAGAAGCGTACCCGCCGCGCAGTGAAATTCCAGAGGGCCATCACTGGGGCCTCCCTGGCTGAGATCATGGCCAAGAGGAACCAGAAGCCCGAGGTCCGCAAGGCCCAGAGGGAGCAGGCCATCAGGTGAGGGCACAAACCAGAACTTTGCCTCAAATATTATGATGCTATATTTTAAGCAGAATAGATTTGATGCTTTAAGAGTTGTCAGATTTTAGACAAATTTAGTTTAAGATCTCTGCAGTAGTGGAACACAGCTTGTAAAGAGCCTAATCTGTTTTTCCCGTGAAATCTATTTAGGAAGATGCTGAATTGGGCAATAGCCTGTGAAAATTAATGTCATTAGTCAGTATTTGAAAGGGTTATTAAACAATATGCAGATTTAGTCTACATCTTGCCATATTTTTTATGAAGACACTGTGGGAAATGATGGATAAATTACATTATCAGCATATCTGCTTTTTTAAATGTCAGCACCATCTGCTGAATCTGTCTGGTTATAGAAATATCCCAACACCAGCTCTTGTAGTTTTGACTGATATCTATAATGTGACATGTATAAAACAGATATGGCTTAAAAGTAGCATTATTCTGGGCTCTTGTAGCTAGTTTTTGGTTTTGTGAAGTATGTTGAGATGCACATACCTTGCAAGTGTTGATGTAATTATGGTCTCTGTAAATCAATGAGCAAGCTGCTTTGTGGCTCTATTTGATTTATCAGGTGATACATTCTGTTAGTAATCCATATCGTCCTCTCACACATGTTTGGCTTATTGTTTTGTCTTTTTTTTTTTTTTTTAAATCTCAGAGCTGCCAAGGAGGCCAAGAAGGCAAAGCAGGCAGCCAAGAAGCCTGCCGCTCCAAGTGCAAAGGTAGGATCTCAGGTCAGACAGAAGTATTAGTCTTTGTGCCATTTGGTCACAAAAGACTAAACTTCAACCTGGCTTTTATAGCAGACTGTGAATAATTAAGCAACTTATTGTATGTTTTAATCTATTGCGGTGAAATGTAACTGATTTAATATATTTGTCCTTCTGTAGGCATCCACCAAGACAGCACAGAAGCCCAAGATCACTAAGACCATGAAGATTAGCGCACCCCGTGTTGGTGGAAAACGCTAAACCTGACTTTCTGTTAAGGGTTGTGAATAAAACATTTTTGTTTAACCAGCTTATGTGTGAATTGTCCTTTTGTAACAAGTCATGGTCATTTTTCATTGTAGAGAATATCTATGGAGGATTTGGTACTTTAATGTGATTCTGAATTTTAGGGTCCCACTAATTTCTGACAAACTGACTTTGAGTTCGTACAGAACTTTACTTGGCAGATCAAAATGTTGGCATGCAAAGAAATTATAGTTTGTTTTGGTAATTGGATTGCCCCATCTCTCCTGACCAGTGCTTTTTACTTCCAACTGCTCACATCTTACCAGTTTTCTGACCAACAGTGTGAGCTATCCCAAATTTTTAAAAGCAGATGACAAAGAAAAGCAGCAAATCACAAATTTACCCAAAAGAGGACTTAAATGAAAAATAATTTAGTTGGTTTAGTTTCTGTTAACTGATTAAAGAGTCACTCCTTGTTCAGTGTTGTAACTTAAAAAATGTTGGATTTTAATTTGCCTGGTTGTAAATCAATATTTTTTGTTTGATCCGCCATACCTATGCAATTTCTTTTAAGAAATCCACATCTCAGCACATTTATTTTCTTCTGATTGATCACAAATCAAATAGTACGAGCCATGACAAGTAACTTTTCATGTCTAAAAATTGCATGCCCCTGCCATCAACTAATCTGACATTTGACTTTAGTCCACAGACAGGAGCTGCCAAAATATACTAATAAATTGAAAAAATTAAGTATATGGAGCTTAAAAAAAACCCCTACATATTTTAAGGGAAAATTTACAGAAACCAATGAATGCACAAACCAATACATTTAAAAATGAAAAAAATAAAATTAAACTTCACTACACAAATTAAGAAAAGTTAAATAAAGCTCATCAAAACAAAAATAATCTTTTTGTTTAAATCAATGCATGCCTATATCTTGTAGGTTATCTTATTTATCATTTAAGTATATTTTTTGGTAGCTGCTGTCCTCCAGATCTTTATGTGTAAACTCTGAGATGTGCATACTTTGAATCAGCTGTAGTTGTTAAACAGGATTTATTAGCATTACACAGCCATTACATTACATAGCCACAGAGCCATAATGATCGAACCATCAAAGTGCCATTTGTTCAAACAGTCCGCAGATTAAGAAAAGTTTAAAATAGATGACAATTATTGCTAAAATATTCAGGGGGGTTATAATGTGTAACTATAGTGGGAACATGTCAATGGAAGTATTATTCTCACACAAAAATATAAAACACCATCTAGGAATAAAGAGGTATTAAACAGCTGGATTTGATAATAAAGAGCTGTTAGCATGTCATTGTTTGCTCGCAGACTCTGTAACAATCAGCAATAAAAAGCTGCACAGGTTAAGGATGTGGCATTGGTGTTAAGTTTTCCTGATTTAGAATCAGAAAATAACTGCATCTTTCTATACAGATTCCACTACAAGAGAGTTTTTTAATCAAGTGAATAATAAATTACGATTTGTTCTCACACTGATTAAAGCCATGAATATGGAATGAAACATTACACGGTAATCAATTATGATTTTTAATGATACACGTTTTGTGACCGTAACCTAATTATAAATAAGTAAATTAAAAGATTAGTAATGAAAGCCTTAATTTCATTTGGAAATACGTCCCTTTAAACCACATTCAACACATATCCAAGAGTTACATTTGATTTGGGAAATAAATGCATGAGGTACTGATTGCTACACCTGATAAATGATGATGGAAATGTGCAAAAACTTCCCAAGTGCAGGAGGCATAAAGCATGAACTTAAATTAAAGAATGTACAATCATACAAGTTGTTGAACGAGTCAAACTTGTGCGTTGATGACAACAATTCTCTCGTGTGTGTTGACTACAGTTAAAAAAAAAACGTTCTCTTGTGTGTTTGACACCCTGAGGAAATTTGACACTGAATGAAGACTGCACATTTCCAACAGGGACAACAGGCTTAATGTGGTGGATGAATGTTATGGCATGGGTGTTATGGAGACAACATGTAGAAGATGATGAAGAGATGATGGGAGGGGGCTGGATGTGCCCAGTGTGACGTCTCCAGGTTCACTCCACTGCAGGAAGTGGAGCGTTGGCAACAGAAGAGCGCTCAGGACTCTGCAGCCGCTTTAGCCTCCTCAGCCTTCAGATCCTGTTTGTGCCTGTTAGAGAAGGAAAATAACAGTATTAAAGCTGGAATGTGACTTTGTCAAATGAGTTTACACAACGCTGATTGGCTCTCTGTGGTTTCTGTGGCTACTTCTTTACTGGTTGGTATTTGTGAAATTGTGGTTCAGTGCCTGTTTGGAATTATTTGCACAGGAAGCCTGAATGAGAGCTCAGGCTCATGGAGATCACCTGCAGTTACAAGCACACATTGATAGTGTTTGTTTGTGTGATTAGTCTCACTGCCAGAGGGGGAAAAAAGATCTGCACAACAGGTTCAGGTTTTAATAAAACTCTATGCACTCCTCTTGTCCTAAGGGTGAAAAAGTATCCACCATTTATAACTCAAAATCCTAAAATAAAGAAGCATTGTGTTACAAACTCCAAATCTATATTTTAAAAACTTTGTGGCTGCTTTGGGATTATAGTTATACAGATATATACAGGGGAACATCATGACGGGATCATTTTCGACCCTTAAAAGAACACAAGGATTAAGGCCATGACATACATAGAGTGATAGAAAAAACAACACAAAATTATCCTAAAGTACTGTATTCTGAGATAAAATAATCGAATTTCTAGTGCAAATGATAATATAAAGACATACAAAAAGAAAGAAAAAAGTTTATTAGAATTTTGATTTGGAATAAAATAACATTATGAAAGAAGCTGTGAAGCTTGAACAAGTTTCAACTTAAATGCTGGTGCATCGGCCCAGGATTTTTAATCAGATGGGAATTGGGACGTCCTGTTAGCACACTCTGTAACTTTCATAGTATCTATAAAGCCTTAAAAAAATGATCAAAAGTATATGTCAGAAAACTAAAATCATGTAGCGTTCATTCCTGACTCAGTAAAATGTATTTGTCACTTGACAAACTTCCCACTTCCTTCAAGTCCTTTAAAGTGATTTGTGCTGTTTATGGAAAATGTTTAACTCATTCCCTGCTGGAGTTCAGGTTATTGTTGACATTGGAAACAAAGCACACATGAAGGCTACTGTATGTTATACATTTACCGCGATTCTTACTGCATCTGCTGCAATGCACTTACACATTAACCAACCATCAACCAATCTACTCAACTGTGAAGGAGAATTAAATATTCACATGAAAGCAACTGTGCAGTTATCCTGCATCATTCATTTTAAATAATAATAAAGTGATAATGGCAGAATATTAAAGTTTAAATTCACCAAAATGACACACAAACCTCCAGATCCTGAAGAGCTGGGAGGCTCCTGCGCTGCCCACAAAGAAGTTGACACAAAACAGGTTCCAGTTCTTCGGGATTATGACCAACGAGTATCTGGACCATATCAGGCCTGGTGGAGGAATGAGGTCAGCAGAGGAGCGAAGGTTAAGCACATGAACCAGCTCATGAGAACAGAGTCTATGTTTTTGGCAAAAGCGTAACAGATAAGATTTGTTTGAGGAAACATATTGCAAAAGCAGATGCATTAGACGACCTTTAGCACAGATTGGTCCCAACACTCGACTGACAATTTAACATGTATATCACTTGTTCAAGGCAGAAATTACAAAGAAATAAATAAATTAAGGACGTAATTTCTTTTGGGACCAGTTATCACAACAACCCTGCATTTTAAAACAAATGTATAATGCAAACTGAGGCATCAGAGCCTTAATAGAGTCTAATGATGTTATTATATTTCATTTAATCTCATTTCACCTGTGGCTGTCAGCACTGCAGACTGGGAGGTACTGAGTTTCTCTGCTGGTCGAGTCATATCAGCCAAACCAGCAACAACCAGACCCTGTAGAGGTGGAGAAAAACATTCTTACTATATTTACTCTATGTTGTTAATAGATCAGTTTGAATTTTAAGGCAAAAAAGTTTAAGTTACGGTCTCTGTGTTGGGACCCCCAAAAAAGGTCACATGGTGATAATATGTTTCTGCTGTACAAAATGATGTTTATGTTCTTATTTCAGGTTTATCAATTACTGGATATTTTCACATATTCAGGCCATGAAATGTATCAAAATAACACAAAGTGCATCACTGAGTGATTTGACCACTGTGCACTGATATAAGATGTTAAAGATGAGGGGTTAGATTTTTTGACTTGTTACATCATCAACTGTATCAAGGTGGAAAAATAAGATTGTTGTGGAATGCAATGTCCTGTCTAAAGTTGGAGCTGTGGCAACATTTGGCTTTTTTCCAGCAAAGCAGAGTGAAAAAAAAAAATTCTGAGCTGATTCTGAAACATGTTGCTATAAACCCTGAGGAATTATAGGCATTTTAAAGAGGCTGCAATCAGCCTCAGAGACTGCCTCACAGCCGAGTGACTGAAGCTCAGTCAGCCGAATCCAGAAAATTTGATTTGACAACAAAAAAAAAAAAGATGTGTGAATGTCCAGAGGTCCAGCCTCTGTCTGGAAATGAAGGCATACTGATATAATTGACAATTAAATGAAACACAGGCCAAGGATTATTACTAATGTAAACAGTTGAAAATGAACTCACCCATTTAAACACAGGGGCCCAGAAGAAAACTGTTTTTGGACCTAAAAGAAAAAAAAAAGGATACAAGACATTTGTCAGTGATCTCAAACAGTGTGGATATTAAATTTGGTATAACTTCAGTTTCTAGTTTTCTCTCTGACGTCTCTGCCTGCTAAGGGTTTCTAACTGCTGTAAAGATGAAACCTTATAACATACAGATGAGCCAAAATATCTGCGTAACAGATATCTGGACGCCTCAGTGTGACTGAACATGTTGCAACATTCAAAATAAATGTAGCCAATAATTAATTTATTAAATGTTTTTATCTGCTTTACTTCACTTTTATATGTGTTTCTCTATCTATGTCCCTATTTCATGTTCCCTTTTCATTAATTTAATGCTTTGTTTATTAATTACATTTGTTTTTAATACATTTTAAGTTTAAATTAACTATATATTTTTTGGCAGCTTCCATTCTTCAAAGATTGGTAGGATATGGTTTGTATTTGTATTTTTTTATTTTTATGACAAAAACCTTTGAACTGTTGTGAACTTCAACTTTATCACCACAATAAAGTCATTGTCATAGTGGCTTTGGGACAACATGTTGCAAAATTTACACACACATAAGACATAAAAGTTAATACAATATAAAACTGTTTGATTTCATTTAGCGTTTCTCCCTTAGACAGTTAATCTTTCTACAAGGTTATTCTGATAAGTGCACACATTAAACATAAATAAGATAGCTGAGCCTGAGTAACTGTGTAACAGATACTTAGACATCTCGGAGCGTCAAAGCTGCTTGAAGAGCACAAACACATGAAGTGAATTAGCAGCAGTGCACGCAATGAAATGTAAGGGACCATAAAAAAAAAAAAAAAAAAAAAAAAAAAAAAAAAAAGCTGCCGATCTGGAATCAGATTCCCGCATATTCTTGCACCACGCTGCAAGCCAAATAAAAAAGTGGGACTTCTGTCACTGCAAATCATCGCTGAGGGAGGTGGCTGTAGTCACCACCCCCTCGTACCTGGTCAGAAAATTGTCCTTGAAATGCAAAGGTCCAGCACCCTTACAGACAAAACAAAGAGCAGCCTGTCCTCTGTGACGACAGAGACGCCTTAATCTCAGTACCCTCTAGTTAAGATCAGTGTCAAAGAGATCTGAATGTGTGTGGAAGTTATACAAGTAGAAAGGCACCGATACTTTTATTCAAACATAATGCAGCTTAATGCATACATATTTCATCAAGGTTTGAATCCACTGTCATAGTTATAGCTGTGTCAAACTGTGTTGCAGGAGGTGTTTACACTATAATTAGTCTGCCCTCATTTATAGGAAGTGGGTTGACAAAATACCTTGACAAAGGTGAGATACAGCAAGACTTTTGCATTTAGCTACATCTGTATGATCAAGGTGAAAAATGGCGGCTGAGTGTCAAAGTCACACAAGTGTTCAAGATTGTATCACACGATTTAGACATAAAGAATGTTTAAAACCACAACTAGAGCTTTAACAATAAGTTGATTATGACAAAACATTATTCAGAAACAATTCTGACTTGAGTAGTCCTTAAATGTCATTTAACAATGTTAATGTGGCTTTGCTGCTTTTCTGTTATGTATGAATTTACCAGAATATGTTTCAATGTTGGACGGTTTGTATAAATCCATACATTAATTTGTCACATTTTCCAAACAATTCATATGCTAAAAACAATGAGAATAAAAAGATAAACGGAGTAATAAGTAGGTTCAATAAATTGATAGTGACAGGCATGAGGGCTGAAATAAGATGAAATAAAACAAAGCGACGCAGTTTTAATAACATGAAGTAGGCCTATAAAAAGACAGGTTATACTTCGTTTTTGTTTTGTTCAAAAAGATAATATGTTTCATTAATAATCATAAAACGTAAGATATCGTGATCCATATCGTTATAAGGACATGAAATGACCTATATAGAAATGTATTATTTTGGCCATATTGTCCAGTCCTGATCATAAAAGACTGACTGTATACTGACATGTAGGATGTAGTCATATTATTGTCCATATACAGCCCTGCTGTTATGTTTTGTTGTTATAATTTTGAACATGATTTACGACTTTTATCTATGGACAGTCACTGTCCATTTCCTGGGTTGTTAGAATTATTTGCACAAATTGATAACATTAAAGGACATGAGACGTTTGGTGGTTTAGAGCAGCTAAACATGGAGGTGCATTTGATTTTCTTTTTTATTATAATACCTTTGAACTCCTGTTAAATCCAGAATTTAACACCACAATAAACTTCACGGCTTCAGCTGTCATAAACTTAGCTCTGCTCCACGGACTGACCTGCTTATCCCAGTAGATTAGGGTCTCCCAGAGCGACGCGGACACATCAAAACATTGACTTTGTCATAGCTCTCACAACAAGAATAGACAGGAGCTGCTGTTTGATCCTGTGCGTGTGAGAGCATCCAAAAACACACAGCTGGACAGAACCCGCATCACCCCCTCTCCACACATCACAAGCACTGACCTAGCCTGCTAACCAAGACGCCGAGTGATAAACTCTGCTCACCTGCTGGGTGGTTGTATAGTGGTCTCAGTTTGGCCGGCAGCATATGCTCGACCTTATCCAAAATCCTGTGATAGGAGGCTCTCAGCGCAGCCATAATTGTTGTAGATGTTTCTGGTGAAGATGGAGCGGAACTTGTAGCTAGCTGGTTAGCTAGCGAAGGATCTTTCTTAAAAGCCACAGAATTTAAATAGAAAGCGGTAGACTTCCTCTTCTAACACTGTGTTGTCAAATAATTACTGACAGGTAGAATAAACGATAGGAGAGGATGCTGCTGTCCTACTGTCGACCTTCCCCCGGCACCGCTGAGACCATGCTAGCGCTGCTAGCTTGTCGGTAGCTACTGTCTGACCGATATGTTGAGGTGACTTTCTTCACGATGCAACCTACCGCGTGAGGGGCGGGGCTACATTTCCCTTCATGTCATTGGGCCACCCCGTCAGGCCTACAATATGATTGGTTTAGAACGGAGTGTTACTTCTCCTGCTCAACGCATCCCGACTGGGTGGAAACAATTTATCGTTGAAACAACAATTTTCACTGACAAGATATAGTATTAAGGTATATTTTATGAATTCTTTATAAATTGTAATGTTATGATTTTTATATGTAATACACTATGCTTAATTATTTTGTTAAACGATTGATGGATAGACTGAGTCTTTGAGCAGGACTTTATGACAAAAGTGGCAACAGCACCTGCATTACAAAGTGACTTTGTGGCATTGTATTAAAATCTTGGTTTTACAACAGCCCAACAGCATTTTTTTTGCCCCCAGGGCCCCTAACAAGTTATTCTAGCTCTGCCTCTGAAGTGTGTTGTGTTGTGTTGTGTTGAAGACTGGAAAAGTCTACAACACAACAGGACGCGTTGTCAAGCATGCCTGGTTTTCTTGAAACATGAACACTACTGATCCTAAAATGCCACTTTACATGGCATACATTAACTTAACAGATTTCTTTGCATTTTCCACAGAAATTCTGGACTTACTGCATGAACACATTGGTATTCAGTTTTTAATAGCCACCACCAAGTTATAACATCAGCTGAAATGACTGTCCAGGACAGGGTCCACTTTGTCCAAATGTAGTTTTTACATCTCCATATTTATTTATTCATTGCAATGATGGATGGAGTGAGAGTAGTACAATTACTCAGGTTCTTATCTTAATAGCTTTTACTTCTTCATTTTATGTCACGTTGATATCACATTTTTCAAATACAAAAAAATTTTGAAGTTTGTTGCTAAACTGATTCGTAAAGAGAACATTTAAGTGATATGATATATAAGATAAACACTCCTTAAAAGTACACAAAGTTTTCAGACAATAATACGTTGCATAAACAAATAAAGGAAGTAACACATATTTTAAAAAACAGCTCCGCTGTTTGCTGTCATTATAAACGAACTGCATAAGCCTAATTCGGAGCTGTCCGTTTAACACACTGAATTTTGACTTTTTAAAGTTTTTATGAACAAAGGAAACACCTAGTGCACGGGTCAAAATTATACGTAAGTCCAGTACTTGAATAAACATACTTAGTTACATTTCGCAACTGCCAAACACTTTTCAGCTTAGGTTTAAGACTTTCTGAGTCTCCCTCCCCGTCGGCTGTGAGGCTCAGCAAAACGAGCGCTCCTGTGCTCTCGCCCCAAACCACGCAGTTTATCGCGTTGTTTGGACACAGCTGACCGCTGCCTGCTAGAAGAAATAAACCAGGCTAGGCTAGCAGGACAGATAGTTAGCCGCGCAGAGGAGGACAGTGGATGTAAACTCGTGAGGACGGCGGAGACAGGAGGACAGCAGCGAGTCTCTCACCTCCAGCGATGCGGCCGTGGAGCGTCGCAGCGAGCTAACGTTAGCGCTGTCCCGACTCTCCGGGACTGATCCATGGAAAACAAGCTCCAGCGACGACACATAAAAGGCGACATCAACAGGGACGGTTAGCTTAGTTTCAATGTTATTGTTAATTAAAACCCACATATGGTCACAATGTCCTGCTCTGGAAACTTGGTTTGGGATGTAAATAAACGTTTAATTGGATACAACGAGCCGAACACCATCAGGACCAACTATCTAGGTAAGAACAAAACAAGCCCCTCTGATGCTAACGCTGCCGCAGGTGACATGACAAGGAAACGTATTATTTTATTTGTGTTTTTGGCAGTGGATAACTCCACTGCAGGTTGAGTCTGTGCTGCTGAATCATTTCAACTGTCAGCAACATGACTGTGCTCCGAGCTGCTTAATAATAACAACAGAGAAGTTCCTCCTGCAGAGTCACAGTGTAAACACAGCCTGCACATTTCATTTAATCATGTAAAACAGGAGAGTCCAGAGCGAGAGCACCACACAGATGGGATTAAATATCGTACTTAATCCTTAAAAGTGCATCTTTTTTTGTGAGGTAATAGCTTCAGAATCATATTTATCTTCCCCCATTCACGTTTTCTATCATTTTGCAGGAATTGCAGCATGTAAATCAAGGCCATTAAACCAAAATCTTGTGCTGCACCACAATAATAAGATAAAATCATGATGACCCATGCAACGGAACTGGAAGTGCCACGACTGAAGATGCATTAGGGAAAAACAAAATTAAACAGATAAAAACAAGATGCATAACATCATATAGCATTTACTGATACATCAAAGAGTAACTGAATGGTAAATTTTATTTTTGTATGCTGTAAAATTAATATATCAGCTGAATTACAGCAAAGAGCAAAGTTATACATAGAAGCATTCATTGCTTATTATTAACCTAGACAATGTAACTGCATGTCATATCTTGATATTTGATTAATTCATGATGTGATTCCAATGACAGGTAATAGGCCTAGTCCCATCTAGTCACACTAGTTTTATAAAAATATGAAAAAGTCAGAACTATCCGAAATGAGAACAGTAACAGAGTTAATACAATGTTTTATTATCTTTTAAAATTAAAGATTAGTCAGTACAATTTTAAATAAAATACCTAATTGCATTTAATTTGACTGATATTGCAGTATGAGTCACGTTATTTGAGGGTACAAATCATTACTCTCCATTTTATATTCACGTTTTTGAACAGCCCCTTAGCCACTTCTTGGGGTAATCTGGGATGTATATTAAAAATGTGCTGTATCATATTGTTAATGATGATTTTTATTTGAGACAGGCTGATATGGGATTTTTGAAAGCGATGCCAATACTGATTAAAGAGGGGGAGATTAATCATTAACCAATATGGTGGCTGATATATTTATCTCTTTAAGGAAAATAGACCCTTTTTTTCATGTGGATTTTGCATCAATTTTTCACTTCTCTGCAAGTGTACCTGGAGAGCTACTTTCTTTCTCAAACAGACTATTACAGTATTTAACATTGTTATGCTTTATTACAAATTAAACTAACAATGTATTACAATGTCAGCTAATTCTATAAATGATAGGTGACAAAATAAAGAATGAATAGGAATAAAATAAATTGCTAAATAAGCCTTATAACTGTTCAATTTAAACAAAGATCAGCTAACATTATAAAAAAAAAATCATGCCAAGCAATGATTTCTGCAGTGTATATTATATAAAAAAGTCTATACATATCTGACAGCATAAATACTGAACCGCTATGCCTTTGATAGCTCGATATCTGCGATAATATCTGTGGTTGTGATTTTATATGTTAATTTTCATTCATATTGAAACATAAACAGGATGAATGAATGAAGCAGTGACCCTGAGATTTCCTGCAGTGAACTTCTTCTGTATGTTTGTTGTTTGTAACAATCGTACAAACCGGCCGTGGCCGCGATGTGAATGGAGGACACGCTGCAGACGGACAGAGAGGGTTATGAACCTGTCAGACATCAGCGCCTGACAGTGGTTGACTGAAGATTTAGAGCCTGGAGAGGTGGGGCAGGTGCCGCGGAGGTTTTGTCAGCGCTGTATTTAGCTTGACTGAGATACGGTTCGAGCTGTTATTGTGTTATGGGTGGAGGATACGGGCAGTGAAGTGTGTGTCCGAGCTCCAGGAGGATATATTTAGATTGGAAAGGGGGGATGGGGGCAACAAGTCCAGGACCACATCAAATTCCAGACACACGTCTGCAGAGGTTCTGTAAAGGAATTTTTTATATGAATGTGCAGAACTTTCACTGAACTTAAGGAAGATTTAAGTATTAATTGTAGCATTAGAGCCTGTTAAACATAGACTTAAAATGAACTTTTAATTAGCAAAAAATTGACACCATTTGAAACAAGACATATTGACATGGGTGTTAAAGTACAAATAAAACAATAAAATGCATTTACAGGCTAGTAGAGATTACAGCTTGAAGTAATTTTACTAGACATATGCAATATTTTCTGACATTTAATCTCCCAAAGGATTTATTAAAGACTTATCAAACTATAAGAAGAATTGTTTGTTTCAGCTCCACTGTGGATCCACTTTAGCAGCTTGTCCTTTTTTTTATGTTAGTGATAAAAAAGTCACCCATGTCACAAACAATCCTGCAATACAAGAATTAACAGCATTTGTCTGAATTATATCTTTTTTAACTGAATGTCTTGGGTTTTAGACTTAAGCTCTGGGAAACAAAGCAAATTTCATGATTTTTATTTGACAATTATTTAAAAAAGAGGCATTCATTCAACTGTTAGTAAAATTAATAATTTTCTGAGATACAATGTATTTTAAAAATCTGTTTTACACAACAAGTGTTTTTAGCAGCTGAGAGCATCTCCTCCATTTGCCATTGTGCAGTGCATTGTGGGACAGTCGTGTCAACAGCACACTCAAACATGAAGGTTGTTGTTATAAGTGTGTATGATGAATGTTTTCAGTCCGCTGAATAAAGTGCCTTCTACAACAACAAGGACAACACAGAAGCGGTTTAGAGTTTGTGTGGATTTAGCAGCTGGCTAATGACTTAAAAGAGAAAAAGTATCACAACAGAATTTATTATCAGGATTTGTAATAACTCTTTAAAGAAAAGAACAAATGTCAGCTGCCTCTTCATCAATAACTTAGGGTGAATGAGCCAAAGACCAAATTATTCCTGTATTTTCCTCATAAGGTTAATGTGGCTAACTCAAATCACAGCATGAGTATTTTATTGTCCCAAAGAGCTTTCCATGTATAGTCTTATTTTACAGCAGCATGAAAATGTCTCTTTTTCTGTTGCCAAAAGTTGAGTTCAAGAATGGTTTCTGCTGCATGAATAATACAAGACACAATACATAAATACTGCATCGTAATGTTTAATGTGATATTTTATACAAGTTGTATACAACGGACCTACTGCTGCCTCTGACTAGGCTGAAGAAAAGTGCAAATGTGGATGGATGGATGGATGGATGGATGGATGGATGGATGGATGGATGGATGGATGGATGGATGGATGGATGGA
>JAOWBC010000002.1:16579526-16599255 GCA_028566105.1 Hypoplectrus providencianus | reverse complement strand
TGTGTGTGTGTGTGTGTGTGTGTGTGTGTGTGTGTGTGTGTGTGTGTGTGTGTGTGTGTGTGTGTGTTTCCACAGCTGAGGCAGCCTCCAGTGAAGCGCCTCCGCCTGCGAGGTGACTGGTCTGACACTGGACCTCGAGCTCGTCCTGAGAGTGAGAGGGAGAGAGACGGTAAGATCAGAGCGATCGGGACAGTGACTGACATGTGCGTGTTCGGCTCAATGAGTTTAGAGCAGGAGTCTCAAATTACACACACACACACACACACACACACACACACACACACACACACACACACACACACACACACACACGTTAAAAAGTTATTGTTCAAACAGGCCTTCCCCTATGAGATTTTTTTTTCTTTTAATCCTTTAAATCTTCCTTTAAAAAGTAAAAACTGTACATTTTCCTCCATATTCAGAGCATGAAAGTGTGTGTTTATTCACACTTGATGAGCAATGCCAAACTGTGCAAGTTGCTAAATTTAACATTTTATCAAGTGATACTGCCACTGAATAAAAGCAACGTCAGAAGGACTATTTACTTATTCAGTTGTTAATTTATGAATTTTCCCTTGGGAATTAATAAGGTAATTTATATATTTTTTTATTTGATGGTTTCCTTTGACTAAGACAACAGTAATTGGTCTGAAACTTGATGAAAAACATCAAGATGTTGATATCTAATATGATAAAAACTGACAAGAACAATTGACAGTGCACTCAGACTAAATAAATACTGTCATACAATAACATCATGTCACAATACACGCACACGCACACACACACACACACACACACACACCTTTATTCCACTTTATCTCCCCTTAAGTTGGAACACAGCAGTCTTTTAAACTGTGTGATTCGTACAGTTAGTCCTGTCTTTTTTTCCAGTGTTGTGAAACTGCGTCTGTAACATGTTTGTCTCCACTCCTGCAGGGGAGCAGAGCCCGAATGTGTCTCTGATGCAGAGGATGTCGGACATGTTGTCTCGCTGGTTTGAGGAGGCCAGCGAGGCTCAGAGCAGCAGAGGAACTCAGAGACCTCAGACTCGACCGAGAGGTGAGACGCTGACGGCTGCTCCCTCTCTGATAAACATTACAGGCTTTAATTCCAAATATCGTTTATTTTCCTGGGCTGCAAAAGTAATTAAATTACCTGTGTGATGGACACATGGTGGATTTTTTTTGTTGATTACTTGCATTTGTGCTATTTTTAATATAGTTTGTTGTGTACTGTGTTATTAATTGCATTGGCTATTCATTCTGCAGTATGTGGAATTGTACAAAAACTCATGGATTAATGGGAATCATCTGTTTTTCTCTCTTCTTGTTTCAGGAACAGCTGTCCGTCCAGAGGGGGCGTCTGCTGCTCCGCCTGCTCCTGCAGGAGGCTGCAGCCAGGAGCCCAGTGTCCCAGAGGGGGCCGCGGCGTCCTCAACCCCGGAGGCAGCTGCCGGTCCCAGTCCAGACCCCGCCGCCGCCGCCGCCGCTGCTGCCGCCTCCATGCCTAAATCCACCTCCTCTTCCTCCTCAGGGTCGTCATCGACAGTCACAGCACCTCCTCCTTCCAGCTCCTCGTCAGTGCAGAGCTCGGCCCCCTCCTCCTCTCCCCTCACCTCGTCGCCTGACTCGGAGCAGAGGAGTCAGCCCGACACTACGGGGACCCCCACGCCGACGCCCACGCCCACCTCCGAACCCGCTCTCTCAGGTGAGAAAACGGCCCACACACCTGTCAGACACACACACACACACACACACACGTCAGCTGACATTCTCCTCCACAGCACAGTGAGAACTCCCCTTTGTGTGTGTGTGTGTATGTGTGTGGGTGTGTGTGTGTGTATGTGTGTGTGTGTGTTTGTCTGTGTGTGAGTGCGTTCGTGTGTGTGTGTGTGTGTTGGAGCCACTCCACTCAAGCAGCAGCCTCACATCACTCTGTTTTCCTCCAGCATCCTGTTGTCCTTCCTCCTCGTTTATTTTCCTGACTGTCTGCTCCTCACATCCTCCCCTCTGTCTTCTAATCGTGCATCACTCTCCCTCTCTTCCTCTGCCTCTCTGTCAGAGTACGGTCCCCATCGGCTGCCCATAAGTTTAGTGTGTAGGCGTTTGCAGAGGTTACTTCGGCTGGCCGACCCACCAGGACAGGGTCAGCGAGCGGCCCGTTCTTCTCCTTCTTCTTCTTCTTCTTCCTCCGCAGCCCCTGAGAGACAGGCACACAGAGCCGCCGCTGCTGCCGCTGCTGCTGAGACGAGTCCCCCTACAGGTTACCCTCCCCTCCGAGCTCCCCCACCCCTCCCTTCATTCGGGCTGTGCGCCTGAGCCCACTCCCCTGCCATCTTATGTGGGAAAAGCAGACCCCTGCAGAGACAGTCAGGCTCCAGACAGCCCCGTCTTGCTAGAACTGACCACTAATCTTAGTGATCCTCTTTCCATTCCCCCGATACTGCACCTTGTACTTCTTAACCTCTGCAGCCGTCACTGTGTCGCTTCTCCACTGTTTGCTCAGCCCCTCACTCACTAATGCTCTCACTCCATCGCTCCACTGGCTGCTTGAGTTTCCACCCGAGTGGCACCGGTCAGTGTGGCGCTCTGCTTTGGCGTCCTCATGGCTCCTGTGGTTGTTCACCCATGTTTTTGATACGTGCTGATCCGTTGTCTGGACTGTTTGATTCGCTCAAACTGGGAATCATGGCTAAAGCCCTTTTCAGACATGGAATAACATTACTGGCTTCATGGAATAACATTACTGGCTTCATTTATTGAGCTTGTTAATGTGGTGTTCTTGTGTGTGCCGTGTAATTTTTCAAAGGTGCAGGAGTCACAGTTTGATCCTAGTTTGGTACACATGATGCCATTTTATTCATGTTGTTGCTAGAAGCGAACGGCTGAAAGTGTCTGAGTGGATTTCCAGCTGCTGAACTTGGATTTTGCATCACCTGTAACAGTCGACCTTGCATTCTGCAAAATTCTGTAAAATTTGTGCATTCAGTGTTTTCTGGTTTGCAAAACCGATTGTTGTAAACTAAAGATTATTATTAAGGGATGACTTTATTACAGTACATTTAATACCTCATGTTAAAGGGTTCATCCAGTTTTGGGATTTGGTGCTTTGTTTAAACAAGAGTTAAACAAGAGTTGCATATAAATTTGCCATCACATCATCCTCACGAGCTGCATGTCTGAAAGGGGCTTTATTGGAGATCTGACACCAGCAGGTGGCCCTTTGCTTCTGTTGTTTCTGTTAAAATCAGACTGCTCTGATGACTAGATGAGAATCTGGATTGCTGTGAGGTTTTAAAGGCAAACAGCATCAACTCTAATGTTTGTGTTTCCACTATGTAACAGTGAGTTGATGGTTATTGCAGGACTTAAGCAGGACGTGTAATAAGCATGTTCAGACTCACTAATAACCTCTGAGACTCATTTTGCACATGAAGTGAATGTGAAATGATGAGATGAAGCTTTTTCCTCCTCTGGCTGATCTTCCAGCTCCCCCTGCTTGGCCTTGGATCGTTTTCTTTATTCTTTAACATGACTGACGCTCGGGTTTGACCTGTGTGCGATGTTTAGTCGGTGTCATTTGTGTTCCAGATTCCCCCTCGTCTGTGGTAAACAAACAGCTGGGATCCATGACTCTTGATGAACAGCAGGGTGCGTCCCCCCCCCACCCCCTGCCACTCGTTTCTCCTCTTCACCCTCACTGTCACCGAACCCTCTGCAGTCTGTCCCCCACTGTCTCCATGCTACACTCACACCCATCATTCCCATTAATCCCATTAGACAAACTGAACCAAAAACACAACCTCCTGCGTGGAGGGACAAATGATGATAAATGAATTATTTGAAGCTTTTCACCCAAATTACAACAAAAACAACCAAAAACAACTCGCAGAAATCTATTTTTTCTTGCTCATGCTCTGCACTTTAAAGTAATTGTAATTTTTGCTTAATTCACTGGAATAAAAACATTTATAAATAGATATAATAAGAATATTATTGAAAACAAGATAAGCTGACACTTTTTTTTTTTTTTTAAATTTAAAAGAAGTATTTTGTTTCCTTAAGTTCCCTGCTTTTAAAGACTGTTGTCCTATAAATTTTAACCGTTTCAATAACAACTTGTCAGCGCTCTCTGCTGGAAAAACTATGTTGCGTTTTTAAATGATCTCCAGTGTACCTGATATTTGCTCAATATGAGAGGCTGAAAGAAGGAGATTTTGGGCATTTACAGTGAAAAAATAACTCAATCGATTAACAAAACAGTTAAATAAGTTTTCTGTTGATCAAATGATTCATCGATGAAAAACTTAATTTCACATCAACACAGCCATAATGAATAGAAATCATTTCATTTTTTACCTCAACTTGAGTCGCGTTCTGCCCCAAACTCCTTGAAAACCTTCAAATCAAAATAGTTCCCAATTAAAATAACCAACACCTTAAAAATCCTCTATGAACCAGGGAGCTCTGTGCCTTAGACAGCGGGCTGAGCAGTACTGAAGCTTCGGGGCTTTGACTTGCTGTGTGTCTTGGTGTGTTTCTGTCTCGTGGCTGTGGCTGGTGATCGTCGTCTGTTTCAGCGTGTTTGTGCGTTCTGTTGACGTCCGCTGCATGTTTGTTGTTGTTGATCAGCGGAAGAGATGCAGCAGGAGGTCGCATGTTTCTGATGTGCTTGTAAACAACCAATCAGCTGCTGCGATTAACAGGACAGATGCTTTTTATTAAAATCAGTTATTATCAGAAGAGATTCAAAGCGAGTCACTGTTGCTGCTCTGCCTGTGTGTCGTCCTCTCAGGAGCAGCAGAAGCTGCAGCTTCACCTCCTGATCCGCCTGTTTCTGTACCAGTCAGCACCAGTGCTCCCAGTACCACCATCACCACCACCACTACAACCGGCACCAGTCGACCCAGTGCAGCAGAGCCCGTCCTCAGCCTGCACTACAGTTCAGAGGGAACCACCACCAGCACCATCAAGCTGGACTTCACTGATGAGTGGTGAGTCTGAGGAGGAGGGACGTTAAGTTTTTTCTGTCTGGTTTTCTTTAACTGAAAATGTCAGCTTAAAGTTTATGGAGCCCTGACTAATTTTAGAGTTCAGTAAAAACATTACATTTCCATGCATGCCAACTGTATTTGCAAAGAAGATTTGTTTTTGTTAATAAAGACTATGTCATTTCGTGTAATTTTTACAATATTTTTATTGTTGATTGTATTTTATAGTTATAGATATATAAGACACTTCTTTGGTTTGCTGGGAAGGAATTATATGAAGTATTATGCCAATTCACTGTAAATTGAAAGCAGGAATCTTAAACAACACTCAATTCAATTTCAATGTTTGGGCCAGAATTTGTACTTTGTCCACAGAAAAAAATGTAATTATCTATGGATTTCTTTGAAATTTGTGGTTGCAGCTGCAAACTCAGCTATAAAATTCCTCACTGAGTAACAATTAAAAACCCTGAGAAGCTTGAAAGACGCTCGGTCACAGTGTTGCTCTTCCTCCACAGGAGCAGCAGCACGTCCAGCTCTATGGGCAGCGGAGGTCCCAAGATATCAGAGGCGGTGGGCGCACAGAGCCGGGAGACTCTGCAGACGGAGAGCTCAGTGGCAGAGCAACGTGAGTCCTTCAACAGCAGGAAAGACACCAAGCAGAAAAAAAGTTGTGTTTTAAAAGTTTAAAGTCTTTACAGAGGCACGAAACTTTATTATCCAATGAAGGAAATTAATTTGTCTAAAAATACACAGAGACAGTACAGAAATATTCTTATTTTTTAAGGAAAATTTATTTTTGTAAGCAAGGAAAAACAAAAAAACAATAAATACATTTTAAACAAATCACAAACCATGCATGCACTCTGCTACAGATTAAAAAGTATTACAAGCTGATCCTAAATCCCACATGTAAATCTGTCCCCAGCCGTCCCCTCGGAGCAGCAGAGCGACCCAGCCGCCCCCACAGAGCCGCCCTGTGGCGCCTCCTGCTCGTCCGCCCCGGCCCCAGCAGCGGGCTCCTCTCAGGGGGACACCGGGGCTTCCACACCGGCAGAGACGAATCAGCCGGAGGGAGCAGAGGACACGACGGGAGGCTGCAGGAGAGCCGAGCCCCGATCGGAGGAGGGCGAGGAGGGCCAGAGTCAGCCCGCACGGGGAAACCAGGACTCTGACGACAGCGACGATGACCCGATCCTCATCCCGTCAACGAGGTTCAGAGGTCAGAGTCAGAGGTACGTCACACCCATGGATTTGACTGGGTTAATATTATCTAATTTTTCTTATTTAATATCACTTTTAAAGAGCTGGTGTTATGATTTTTTGACTGTTTTACTACAAATATAGATTTAATTCCAGAGGATCTGCGGTAGGAGATAGGATGATCAGGTAACGTGTTTGCACTGAAAGCATCTAATGTGTCAGCTGTGTGACATGCAACAGAGCATTAAAACCCAACAGCACACGATGAAGATAACAGGTTTCTGTCTTGGTTTGGCCATTTCACTCACACAAACTAATGAACACACGGCTAACTGTAGCGCTGGAGTGATGTGCATGAGAGTACTGACTCCACAGATGGTGTGAGTAGCAGCATAACAGCAGCATTGTGAAGATTCTTTATGCCAAAAAGAAATGACTGAACAAAGAATGTGCATGATGGAAAAAAGAGATTTCCTGCTTTTTTTTTCTTAATTGGTGTTCTACATGAAAGCCTGTCTGTATCTGATTTAAATTAGTGGTTAAAGGAGCAGACTTTGCACAGCAATGTTCAGGACTTAGTGTTTGCTTCCAGCTCTGGGTTGGTTATGTGGTTCAATTTTAATCATAATCACAAATGTCAAGATTCAAAGCATGGGGTTCATCAGCATTAGAGAGCATGGGTCTGTGTCCTTTTCTTTTTGGAAGCACTATGATAAAATGTTTGGGGTTTGCTTTGTGTTGCACAGACGCTCAGCAGCCGCCCGGATCCAGGAGCTGTTCCGCAGGAGGAAGGAGCGGAGGGAGATGGAGGAGAGCGAGACGCAGAACATCAGGAGACCCTCGGTCAAGATGGTCTACAAAGGCCACCGCAACTCCAGGACGATGGTAAGTTTCACACCATATTCTGACAGTTAAAAGTTTAATGCATTCCTAACTGCAGACAGAGAGAAAAATACTAAACTGGGTTGCATATGATCCTGATTTCATACCAGGCCAACATGACTTTTGTTTCAAACAGTGGATAGGAAAGGGTATAACTGCACTCTGTACCATCCTTAAAAAAGGGGAGTGTATGAGCTTTCAAGACATGAAGAAGAAATTTGGGCTTGAAAAATACGACTTTTTCAGATATTTACAACTCCGGGATTACATTAAAAAAGAAGTTCAAACTGCCCCTAATACTGAATATAATGGCATAATTAAGACTATAGTAGAAGATTTGTGAAAAAGCTTGCACACTTAAAGGGAACTGATTGGGCAACCAGTGCGGTCTGAGAAGCTCTTTCATGTCAAGAAAGAGCAGCATCACGTATCTGTAACACAAAAGCCACAAAGTGTTGTTTTTTACATATCTATTTATGTAACAAAAAAACACATTTTATGTTTCTGGGTTTTGGGAAGAGCGAAAACTGCAAACTTTGAGGTTGTTTCATTTCTTTTGTCCAGATAAAGGAGTCTTGTTTTTGGGGCAACAACTTTGTGATGAGCGGCTCCGACTGCGGTCACATCTTCATCTGGGACAGACACACGGCGGAGCACCTCATGCTGCTGGAGGCTGACAACCATGTGGTGAACTGCCTGCAGCCGCACCCCTACGACCCCAGTGAGTCCAGAAGCTGCTCCACACTCACTCTGCTGCTCACAGGGAAGTTACTGAGTGCTAACGCTCTTTATCTGTTCCAGTTCTGGCTTCTTCAGGGATAGACTACGATATCAAGATTTGGTCGCCACTAGAACAGTCGCCGTCTTTCAACAGAGTCCTCGCAAATGAGGTATGACGGTTGAGAGATTGGTGAAATCAGTGGATCAGCTGGTTAATTTATCTCTTTAAAAAGTTTCTCTGATGTGCTTAGAGGACAAAAATGTCCTGAACTACTAAAGAACTAACTAATCACAATCATAACCAAAAGTGTATTAATGCATTTTCAGAGGTTTAGCCCTTTAAATGTCATTTTGTTTACATAATTTCACTGTTGTTTTTTTATGAAAATATTTTTTGTTGCATTATTTCTGAAACCATATGTATGTGGTCACTGTCCATGTAACAATAAAAGAAAAGTAATTCATGATGATCTGATTGAGGATAGGGTTAATTTGAGATAACGCTGGTAGTTTGGGGTTTTTTGTTCAGCTGATAACTCTCCCTTTCTAATTTGTCAGTCAGCTTCCTTCATTCTCTCTTCCTCTTTTTCTTCTCCTTGAAGGTAATAACTCGGAACGAGCTGATGCTAGAAGAAACTAGAAATACAATCACAGTCCCAGCCTCTTTCATGCTCCGAATGTTGGCCTCCCTAAATCACATCAGATCAGGTACACACACACACACACACACACACACACACACACACACACACACACACACACACACACACACACACACACCAAACACACTTTCTACTTCACACCAGTAGTTTGAACATTCGTCTCTTTTAATGCCTGGCCATGTTTTTATCCCTCTGTTTGATATCTGCTTTTGCTTCCTTGCAGATCGACTAGAAGGTGATCGCTCTGAAGGATCGGGGCAGGAAAATGAGGACGAACAGTAGCCTGCTGGCGTTTTATTTCTAAAGAAAACACTATTTCTTCTTGCTGTATAGCACTTGAAAAAAAAAACCCTGAGATTTGTACAAGTATAGTGTAGAGAACTTCCTTTTGAAAATTAGTGTAATTTCTAGCCCCCCTGTGTTTTTTTAAGATGACTTTCTTACTGATGTTTCTGTATGAGGATAAACGACAACTGTGTGAATGCAAAAGGCAAGGACGTCAGTATATATATATTAAGTGTGAGAATAATGGCGGCTGGTGTGCAAGGATGTTAAGTGCAATATTATTTTGTCCGGAGAAAGTGAGCTTTGATCAGTGTTAACGTGTGATATTTTGAATTTGTAGCACAAAGCTAAGAAATGTTGATGTGCTGCTCCGGCAGTTACGCATGTAAACAAGGACTTTAAGTAAAAACATACTTGGAAAATGCTTTAATTTTATTGAAGAAGAGGAAAAACTAAATTCAGTTTCTTCTGTCCAAAAGGTCATGTCAACATATCTTTTACTTGGAAACAAAAATTAAGCCATGGCACCGTGAAGATGTCTGGAAGATAAAAAGCGTAAGAGGACAGTGCAGCGAGCAAACAATATGAAAATGGTTTCAGAAGTGAATAATCTGAGTCAGCCCCTCACAGCTCAGACCATCCATTATACTCAAGAAACAACTGTTTAAGTGGTTCAAGCTCGCGTTTTTCTGTTTTTATTGAAGACATACCTCCTGAAATCCTGAAAGAAATAAATGCGGCAATTAATATGTGAATAAATGTAAATATATAATTGAGCAAATAAAGTTCAATAAATGTTTTTATTCCAAAATTTAAATTTTAGTTATTTATTTCATTTAATGTCATTTCACTTTTTGAAAAGAAAATCTATTGAACATTAATTTTATTATTTTATATATTTTTTGCCTTGCATATTTATTTCAGGATTTATTTCATAACCATGTTTATAACTTTTATAGAAATATTTAGTAAATATGGACATCCAAGGCATTCCATGGATTGGAGTCATCACTGGGTATTTAAATGTGATAAGTAAATGGGTTGAATGGGTTAAACAGTGGATGTAAAACTAACAGAGAAAAAAAACAGCTCCGAAAATTTTATGTAAAAAAGTTTTAATAGAGGAATCTTGATACAAAACTTAAATGCAAATATTTGTATTAATACTTACTGTATAGTGAAATCAAAAGGTTACATCACTTCTCATTGTATAGTACCGTTCAGACATAATAAGAAGATACGAGGTAAGACTGAAGCTCTACTTATTACAAACGTCCTTTCATAATAATAAAGGGAGTGGTGATGCGTATAAACTGAGGTAAACCACATGTACCAATAACACTAAGACACGTTGGAGATTAAGACCATGTTTTCCTTCAGATAGTTCAACACTTATTGACAGCCTATTTTCAAAAACTTTTCTAACTGCTTTATGATTTGCAAAGACAGACCAAACTAACAATCACCTTCTCAGACTCACAACGAGAGGATTCAAAAAGAACAAGCTCACGCTGCATGTTCAAGTGCAATTACCGCAGCAGATAATCATTAAAAGGTTAGGCATGGTTTTCTGCTCACTGTTCAGGTACCTTATCGATAAAAAACAAATGTTGATTGTGTCACAACAGATTCCAAAAAACCTGAAACATTATTTCAATGTCAATAAAATAAACTGCGAATCCTTTTTGACAAATATTCAATTGAAAAATGTATATATATTTTTTAGTTCAAATAGAGATACAATAATGTAAATATACATTAATTTATCTACATTGTACAATGCTTTTTGAAATCTGTTGTAATATGAAGCTCAGGCAGAAGACATCCAAAGGTACTGTATCGCTCTAACAATGTTGAGGTTTTCTTTTAGCAATGAATAACAATACACACTTCACTCTTAAATCCATACATTTCCTTTCCACATGAAGGCTGATAACTGAGGGGTTTTCACAATAAGGGCAAAAGTCAGCTGGCCAGACGTTGACATCATTAAACAATAAGGGGCACTTTTTTTCCCCCCATTGCATTAGTTCTGAATATTTCCTTTTGAAAAGGCGTATATAGCGAGTATATCAATTCAATAATAAACAATCCAAGTATCTTATTGTGATTTTTACAATCTGACTGCTGCAGTGCCCACCAAGTCTCATTCGCTCCGGTTGAAAATAATAAATTAATTTCAGCTAAATTAAATTTAGCCATCATTCATTGTTTTATTTACAGTATGGTATAATTTGTTCTCTGGCAGTTGAACATGTCTTCTGTGAGATGAGGCTTTTTAATCAGTCAAATTTTTGCAGAATGATTTCCATCAAAAGATTGAGTCCTAGCCTTAGAACTATTGGTTAAGATGCTGCTGTGTGATGTGATTATCAGCCACAATTCTAACAGGAGTTGTTAAAAGTAAACAAGTAATGATTTTTATCACCAGTGTCAGGTGAAGGCCCTCAGCTAACTGTAATTATTTTAAACAATCTGTGTGAAAACACAAATCTGTCTGTCAAACGATAACTGACGGCTATCATCCAAAGGAGCTGCAACACGTATCTGCTCCTTTTATGTCTTCGTAGTCACATGAAAGGTCCAGCACACAGTTTACATCAACATCCTGGTCTTCATTGTGACTGAAAACTCTCATATATCAGAGATGGCACTTTTACAGAAGTGTCTAAAAAAGTCATAAATAAGGCCTCACCTCAGCCAAAGTCTGTCCATTCAAGGTAATTAAACCCACTGTGATGGATATGGTGAAATACTGTTGATGTACAGTATTTTAGCTCGCACGTCTGACTCACAAGTCTAAACTGGCTCACTTGTACCTGAGTAAGGGGAAATTTGTGCTTGAAACTTCCTTTTCTAAATGTAATAAAGAGACATTTTAAAATGAACTGATTTCAGCGTTACAAGTATTTCAGTGGGTAGAAACGCCAGTATTTTTTTCTACTATCCAGCTTAAATGATGCCCATTAACAATATATAGTAACAAAGAAAACTACTACAATAATCTGATCACTTAGGTAACAGTAGTTAAGGCTGCCTATTGATTACATGAACTCATAAAAGCTTGAAAAGACACTGATGATGTGCACTTGATCCAACTTAAGGGAATGAATAATGCGCCTCCTCCTGTTTCCTTATATTCAAGTATGAAGTACCCCTATGTTAAGAGATCCGACTTCATAAACTGCACCACAGACCACTCTGGATGGTCACTGCAGCATGGTCTGTAAAACATGTCAACACATGAACAGACCTGCTGTGTTCAGGCTGGTTTGTCTTCTAGGTCCTGCTCATCATCATCTTCTTCATCATCTCTGTCGTCCTTGACGATGCCCTCATCGATACTCTCCAACCTCAGTCTCTGTCCGTCCAGGTATCTGGGTCTGGGTGCTGCCCTGGTCATGAACAGTCCCCCTGGCAGTGCCTGACTCTCCCCAAACATGGTAAGCTTAGCGTCGCTTTCTATAGCCTTTGCCAGACAGGAGGCGAATGTGTCGAGAGATTTGTGTACCTCTGCATGGACCTGAACCGAGGATGTGTTGGTGTTTTCAGCTGAGGACAAAAAACACACATTTTATTACTCTGAAGAAAAAGCCACGTTTTGTGAACTTCCTTCCCTCTAATCTTTTGTGTTATCTGGACAGATACCTTTGGCTTGCTCCACCTGGTCTTCAAAGGTGACAGAGCTCCTCCTCTTCCCAGACAGATTCCCATGCTGCTGTGGGATGGACGACCCGTCTGTGGAGAAGTTATCCAGCAGCATCACGTCCGTGCCTGTTGGAAACATAGAAAAGGGCATGTAAATTCAGGGTAAATTAAAAAGTAGAGAGCTTGTTAGTAAAAAAAGGAACACCAGTGATTTGGAGTATCAGATATTGTTTGGGTTGGTTTGTTTGGATTACACATGACATTACTTGCCACCCGGAGCTGAAAATCATGAGCTGTGAAACAGGAATGTGAGGCAGACTGTAACAAAGCTGTGAGAGCATGACGCACAAGAGTTGGTATGCCTTTGAGCATCATGTTTATATGTACCAGTGAATCACTTAATCCCAAATTTATGTACGAGTTTAGATCAACAGTCAAGTTTTATAGGGTTGACGTTTAACTCTTAATCAGATAGTAATCAGCACCCCCCAAAAAACTTACATGAGTCCTGAGTGAAACTGAAGCCAGTATCTCCAGTGCTGCTTCCTGGGGCCAGCAAATGCCCTCCACCGGCCAGCATGGCTGTCAGGTGTGGGGACATTCCCAAGTCTGAAAGAACACAAGAAAGATCATACAACAGCTATTCAGCTCTGTTGTCCTTTCTATGTCTGTATGTTTGTGGCAGTTTTTCTGAACATTGTTCTTTTGGTTTATAATTTAGAATCTTAATTACAAAGTCACAAAAAACAGAATCAATTCTTAATTGAAAAGACTTTTATGACTTCAACCTGTGATTCTGTTGGAGATGCTGAAGAGGCGGGACGTCCTTTGCCGCGTGGCGAACGACTCTCTGTAGTAACGATCTCCGAAACACATTCCCAGCAGCTCCTTCCTCACCGTTTTATTCCACAGACCGTAGATGAGCGGGTGGCACACCGCGCTGCAGAAAGACAGCCACGCCACCAGAGTCTCCAGTCCCTGAGACACACTCCCCTGTCCCCACAAAGCCTCAGTACACACCACACCTACATATGGCCCCCAGGTCACTAGGAAGGTGCCGATCACCACTAAGATGGTGACAAACGCCTTGCACTGACTTCCTGCGTACACGAGGCTCCGTCGGCTTCCATTGGAGGACGTGGAGGTACTTGAGTTTTTGCGTCCGTTCCTCTGAGTTCCCGTGCAGTCGTCCTGGGCCACAACAACTGTCCCACAGTGGACTTTCCTGGCTTTCATGCGGGCAACACGGAAAATGACACCGTAACAGGCCAGCATGATGAATAAAGGGGGAAGGATGCACCAGATGACCCAGAAGGCCGTGTAGCTCGGCTCTCTGTGCCAAGATGCAACACAGGTCCACTTGAAGCAGTCAAACTCAAAGGAGGACCAGCCGAACAGAGGAGGCAGAGAGCCCACCAGGGAGTGAAGCCACACATATGTGATGACGACGACTGCGCGGTTTCCTGTGATTTTCATGGGGTAGATCATTGGGTAAAGTACTGCGTAGTACCTGTTGGGACAAGAGGAAGACTGTGAGGCAGGGAGACTGTTCTCAAGGGAGCCATCCGGTCCACAGAGACTGCTCAGGTTACCCTGATACAGAAGCTAAAAGCTGGATTTCTCCAACATACAACAATGCTGTAAAGTGTTTTCTGAAAAGCTTTAAACACAACAGAAAAGCAGGCTTGGCAGGAGAATAGAAACATGCCCAGTAATCACAAATTCCAAAAGCTGCCGAGGCTGATTAGGAAAGCAGTGAGAACATTGAGGGCTGTGTGCTACTGAGCTAATTTACTGTATATTTAAGCAACTACATTCATTTTATTGTCATTTGTGCTCCTTGACAACAGGAATAAAACTATAGCGTAAGCAGGGTGGTATTTAAGATTGAGATGTAACACTATCTTTTTTTTTTTTTTATTTAATTATTCTTAAAGCCTGTCACCAGGTCTGATTTTCTGCAAAATAAGAAATTGAATAGGCCCTCCTGCTCCTAGAGAGGTATGTAACTTGTCTATTTTGTATATTAGTTTATATCCTGCAAACATCTGTGTTTAAAAAAAGAATATAACGCATAAAAGGATTGCAGTCTAAAATAAGATTACTATATTTTTTTCAAAGGCGGAAGCAAATATAGTCTGTGACATGAAAAGTGTTGGGTCTGTAGTTCGGTATGCTGGATTATCTTTATCCATGAATGCTGCTTTATTGTGAATCAGTTATTTATTTCTAAAAATAGAAATCAATGGAAATAATCTTGGCTCTGGAGAAGAATGGTGCATTTATGTAAGTCCACATTTAAAGTTAATTTCTGTGAGCCTGTCTAATGCTTGTCACTTGAGCTGGGAAAATCTCCAGAAAAATACCACAAGCTAAGTGTGTGTGGTAAACCAATCTTATTTACTTGGCTGCATACTGACCTTAAAGGGAAACTAAAAAACAAAAACTACATTTCTCATGTTTTGGAACATGAATTTGTTTCTCACGGAGCCAGAAACAATATCTCACTCACTTTAAAAGGATGAGGTAAAGACCCATCTCACATTAAGTAACAAATTAAAAGCAACTGTGCTGTTTTTGAGAAATACAAAAGATTGAATTGGTCTTATAGTATCAAAACACATTGGCTTGCTAAGTAGTGTTGTTTTTTTACTTGTATCAGTTGTCCAGAATACTTTATATATATATATATTTAATACTTACTAGGACAGATTAGATCCTGCTTATTCTGTACCTCAAATTTTGAAGAAGGAATTTTGAACATTTCCAAAAATTAAATTAAATACAAAATCAAGTGATGTTTGTACATTATACATTTAATTGTAATGTTTTTTTGATTTTTTATTTGGGCCTTGGTCTGTGCTTCATGATTAAAAGCACACAGAGATGCAGTCATTGTAAAGTGATTTTAGTATGGTGATTTTATATAGTGGGGCCTCTGGTGATCCCCATCCCTACAATTTATGCAGGCTTTAAGAAACTCATTCACTTACACACTTTTTGAACATGTGACAATGCAGAGAATATTTGACTGTAATCATTATCCAGCACTAACCTGTCAATGGCAATGGCTCCGAGGGTGAGCATGCTTGCAGAGCTGATGAGCAGGTACAGCAGGGCAGTAAAATTACACCACACCACGCCAAACACCCACTCCCTCTTTGCAGAGCTGACAGCCACAAACGGCAGCACCAGCACGGACAGCAACAGGTTGGACAGGGTCAGGCTGAACACAAACTTGTTGCTGGGCGTGAGCAGATAAGGCCTGCGATAGAGGGTCACCACAATCAAGAGGTTCCCCAGGCAGGCGAGGAGTGTTATGGTCACAATGGAGACTGACTCCAGG
This sequence comes from Hypoplectrus providencianus, assembly GCA_028566105.1. NCBI lineage: Eukaryota > Metazoa > Chordata > Actinopteri > Perciformes > Serranidae > Hypoplectrus > Hypoplectrus providencianus. The sequence goes on along the minus strand of JAOWBC010000002.1, from coordinate 16,583,516 downwards.
GCGGCCAGACCCTCACCATTGCCAGCTGTGGTGCAGTTCCTACTAGTGTTCATGCTGAGAGGCTGGTTCACCAGACAGGCGAAGGAATGGTTGGAGACTGTTGGTGGAAGGACAGAAGTGTTAAAAAGTGTTAAAAAATATGACTGTTATAGCCCCATATAGTTTCTTACTACTTAACAACAAGACATGCATACTTAATACTTTCTTACTTACGTGCTGCAAACGTAAGCTGTGCCATTTTAGATACATTTTCCACATATGTACACTATGAAAATCAATAACTGAGATACTGAAATTGGCTTATGTTGTATATTGCATCACAGAGAGCATAAAACCACAAATGAATGTTTGCAAATGTTACATGAATGTGAAACATGAACATGAAAGCAGGGATGATTTGTTCCATTTTTGCTTGGTAGAGGAATTACATGATCAAAACTGTTACCAAATACTTTTCTGTTATTTACAATACATATTAAAGCAAGCTGATGTGGGAATTCTGCACTGCATGACCTCAGGTTTTGTAATTTAGATGCTTATGCTGATGGATTCCACTCATATAAGGCTCTAGAGCTTGCCATTTGACTTTCATGTAGCAATTTATGGAAATTAGTTCAAAGCAGTGGTGTAATTCTACTTAAAAACCAGTGTTGCAGTAGTTGTACTTGTGTTTCCTTTTGAGCGACTTCATACTTTTACTTCCACCACATTCATTTGACAGTTTTAGTTACTTTAAAGACTATCATTTTATATTTACAACACTTAGCCTAATTCGCAGGTTAAAATACCCAGACTAATAATTAATTACTCGAGGAGCACATCACTATTCTGAAAGCTTACTTATTAAAAGTTTGGGTGCAAACTACGTTACTACTTACAACAATAAGTTTTACCCTAATCTAGTATTGTTTTTGCCTAGGTTAGGGTCGTGAATTCGTATTTCTTCTACTGGCTGTAAACTTTACCATGCACGGGAATGTTAGTCACAGGATGTCAGCCATTATTTACAAGCTTTAACACCAAACTTAAAAACCTGTAGGCTTGAATCCTCACGAATGAATCGCCTAAGTTAAGAGTTTAAAGCCAAGCAACGTTTGTGGAAATGTGTTTTAAAATCAAACCAGCGGCCATCGGTGTACTATTAGCTTCGTTTGTTGACGTTATTTGCGGCAGAAAAGCGCATATGTAGTGCCATCTCTCCCCGTGGCGTTACTCGATTAACTTTTTAAAGCTAAAATGAGAATAAAAATGCAACATCAACCTAATGTCCACCGACGCTATGCTTTTAACAGCTTGATACTGAAAATGTAAACTAAGTGACCACCACTAGCTTCAGCTCACTAGCTATATCGCTCGCTGAAAAACTACCGTTAGTTAGCTTAGGTTAGCTCAAACTTTCTCCCATTGTCCCCCAGAAACGCAGCTCCTATTTACCTGCTTCGGTTCGGAGCACTGGATCCACATTTTCTCTTCCTCGGAGGCAAGCCGTCCATTCTACTTTCTCGTTTTTTCACTCTTGAAAACCCAAAAACAGAGTGCTGAGCCCTGAAGAGGTCCTGTAATGCCCCTCGTCATTGTTAACTTTGATAACGTTTGTCCCTCCCCAATCACAGACGGCCAGCTGCGGCTGCAATGGCGTCCTCCTCCCACCTCAGCTTCGATTCCCTCTCCTCTCAGGCTCCTCCAGTGTGTGGGTGGCCCCCAGTGGAGAATTGTCTCATTTTTATATCGCCATTGTAGCAGTAAACGTTACTTTTCAGCGGTTAAGTGTGTTGCTTGTTACACCGTTATATAAACTATGCGTTTTTTAATCAGTGCGGAAAACCTTAAAATCAATTCTGTTTTAGATGCAACACGTAGTTGGTGTGGGCGTTTGTAGTGATGTTTACAGAAATCAATGTACGCATGTGTATTTCTTCTTCAATGACAGGCTGGCGTTGTTTATGAATGAAGCTCTACGTAGCATCATTTTTATCCGGTTGGACCACCCACGTAGATCAAAGCTTCCCGCACATCAATAAACGTCATCACGTAATTTTACGTTATCCAATCAGAGAGTCGGAACGCTACACACTGCTACCATTGGACGGCGCACTCTGCCTGGACATTACTCACAAAATACTACCACTATGAAGGAATCGGCTGTGCTGAGCTCCACAGGAGGTGGACAAAATAATATACACATGGAATCAATTGTGTAAAATCACAATATTACACACTATTTGATATGTTGTCCACTTTCTAAAAAAAAAAATAAAAAAAAAAAAGTAGTTGTAGTTTGCTGTAAAAGGGGACAATATATGTGAAATATATGATAACTATACTGCTCTTTTATATAATACAATAATGGAGAACGTTAGTTTGAACTATGTATAAATTGAATTTTCAGTTATATTGTCAGCACAGCACAGGTGATTTGTTTTAAATAGGATAAATATAAAAAAAGTGGTGCTGTAATTAAGGAGTGTCGTGTAAACAAAGCATATGCAAGTAAAGTAAGGAAAGGCAGTCAAGATGGGTTTAATCTCCTTTTTTCCTGCAACAATGCCTGTGATAATCAAAATAACAAAGTAAATTAAACAATGTAAACCTTCTTGTGATGTTACAGCACTATCTGCGGTTGATATCTGACATTTTTAGTCGTGAGACGCTAGTTTAACTCCATATCATGACCAGAATTTAAAACTTGGGCATGGGGATCTGTGGAGTGTAGTCAGTCAGAAGAGACGCCATCAGACCCTGAAAGAGAAGATAGTTGTGTTGATCAGTGGACTCAGATCAAGCAGGGGGCAAAATTTAGACAGGATAGAATTAAAGCCATACTATTATAGTATAATAAAGACCCCTCTAAACAGGAGGAACACTGATAGATATCTACACTAACAGCATCAACATCTGCTCTGAATAAGTAACTCATAAAACCTACTTCAGAAGTTTCAAACTATAAAATTAATGAGATAACTCACCATGATTGTCCACTTTCTGTTCTCTGCTTCAGGGAAGACAAGGGAGCGAGATGAGTAGAACACCTGGTCATCCACCTCCTCCATTTTCCGGGGGAGACAGTGCAGGAAGGTCCAGTCTGGTTTGGCCACGCTTGCTGTCTGTAGAGGACCAGTACCCAGTTAAGACCCAACGTGAATAAACTTGCCAAACATATTTTTATTGACCAATATAATTACTAGCAGTGTTTTCACAAATTGATATGAATCTAGATCTGAAGCTAGATGGAGTCTGTAATTAGACTTCAACTAGTTTACCACAGAGACAATTTGCAGAAGATTAAAATCTGTGTGTGCAGACAGGAGCATGTTTGAAACTGATTCGCTTACAGTGAGGGAGTGTGTACAACTGTCAACTGGGACAAATTTGGGAGCAGGCACTGACTGAAAAATAACTGCTGACTTCTTCAAAAGCTGCTGCCATGTTGTGGGTGGCAGATTATTTAACCAAAAAGAGAGTTTAATAATGAGGGATGATGCAACTTAAAAACTGAGAAAATGTATGAACTTTTCCAAAAAGGAAACTTTTCTGAAGAAGTGGCAGTAAAAAGTATTATACAAAAATAAATAACTACATATAATTAACAAATACCCAATGCCAAAAGAAATGCCCCAGGAATGATTTCTAAAAACCCAATAAAAGTTTGCTAAGCCTTATGTTAGATTTTTACTTCTGGCATTTACACTTAAAAACATGAAAGTGTTTTTTGTTTGGGAAACTTATGATGATGCCAAATTAAAGGAATGAGTATCATAAACCTTTGTTTACTCTAAGAATCCAAAAGACAGCATCCGTGCAGCAGTCTATATAAACAGGTTACCAAGACAATGTTGTTTTGTACCTGCATCGTGATCTGGTAGCCTCTAAAGTCTTTCAGCCTCTTTTTTCTCTCCTCCTCCTGTTCCATGCCGACCCAGGTGTCAGTGACCAGAACATTGCTGCCGTGGGCGGCTTCCATCGGGTCAGAGGTAAGAACAAGCTGGGTCC
>JAOWBC010000002.1:16549256-16570124 GCA_028566105.1 Hypoplectrus providencianus | reverse complement strand
TTTATATCTCTCTCTCTCTCTCTCTCTCTCTCTCTCTCTCTCTCTCTCTCTCTCTCTCTCTCTCTCTCTCTCTCTCTTACTCAAGATTAAGGTGGCTTTTATTTTTGTGTTTTACTATAACTTTAGTAGCTATATTGATGTGTTTTCCTTTCAGCCTTAAAGTCTGAGAAGGTGAAGCTTGTAGCTTGTGGGAGAGACCACACAATCATCTGCACATGTAAGATGATGATCAAATAATATCAACAGACATATGACAGATATTTCCTTAAGCCCATAACAGCAGTGATTCAATTTAATTTTGTCTATATTTTTAGCACAGGGTACAGTATATGTTGCTGGCAGTAACCAGGAGGGGCAGCTTGGTTTGGGCCACTGCAACAACACCTCATCCTTTCATCAGCTGCATCCCTTCTCTGATCATTCACCAATCAAAATGCTTTCTGCTGGATGCAACACTTCAGCTGCCTTAACAGGTAGGATCGCAAGTAATAAAATAAGTGTTTCTGTTTGCAAAACTGTATGTGTGTGTGATGTTTGTGTGTGTTTGCAGAGGACGGGAGGTTGTTCATGTGGGGAGACAACAAAGTGGGTCAGATCGGTTTAGGAGACGAGGAGTTTGCAGCAGAGCCGAGAGAGGTGGATGTCGGGGAGTCAGTGATGTGGGTCTCCTGTGGGTACCACCACTCAGCATTTGTCACAGGTACAACACAGCCCAACCAAACACAGCACAGTCGACTGTTTGAGTGTTCATTCACCCAACCTCCAGATACCAATGTTGTGTTGCTGTTGTTTTAGTCGATGGAGATCTCTACACATTTGGTGAGAGTGCAAATGGAAGGCTTGGTCTCCAGGTGGAGCAGCTGGACAATCACAGAGTCCCTCAGCTGGTTCAGGGGATTTTGGGTCGTGTCACTCAGGTGTGCTGTGGAGGGGAGCACACTGTGGCCCTCACAGGTAGGTTACCAGTACATATACATTTCTACTGACACTTTGTATTTCTATATAGAAATGCATTCTATTAATCAGGATTGGATGAAGTATTCAGATGTTTTAATTTAGTAATGTTTAGTGCTTCTCTAGCGTCATAAAAAAAATGTAAGCTGATTGTAGAAAATCCGTAATACTAAATGACTTTTACTAAAACAATGTTTTGCTGGTTTAAGGACCTTTAGCCTAATAGACAAAAGTTACTTAGCAGATTGTATTTTGCTAAAAAGAAGTCATCTCATATAAAACATAGGGGGGTAAAAGGGTGATATTTTGATAGACCAGGATGTTGAAAATTAATATACTCAATAAATTTACTTACCTGCCATGTCTGTTGTTAAAGAAGGATTCGGTGCCATTGTGTGTTTTTCTGAGTCAGAGAAGAACATGTACACGTTTGGCAGAGGTCAGTACGGTCAGCTTGGCCACGGGACATTTCTGTTTGAAGTTAATTTGCCAAAGCCACTGGAGCACTTTTGTAACAGCAGCATCAAACATGTCACCTGTGGAGAGAACCACACCGCTGTGATCACAAGTAAGCAATCATTCAAGCTCCTTTTAGTTACGATGACAGACGAAAAGTACTACCTCACAGTGCTTATTTCTGATCATCGAAATCAAATCTTTCTCAACTGCCTTTCCCTTCCTCCTCCTCCTCAGACAGCGGGCTTCTCTACACATTTGGTAATGGTCGTCATGGGAAACTCGGTTTAGGGGAAGAAAATTTCATCAACCAGTTCAGCCCGACACTTTGCATACGTTTTCTCAAGTACCACGTTCAATTAGTAAGTTAATGTGATGAATTCATCCTTTAGCAAAACAATTATCTCCCAAACACTCTGGCTGAAGTCTATAGGCTGACTATAGTCCACCCCCCAAGTGGTTTATAACCTGTTTCTGCATATTAAAAGAAAATCCATAGTAATAAACTACATTGAGTCTATGTGTCTTCTTATCTTTAGGTGTCCTGTGGTGGTGACCACATGCTGGTACTGGCTGCACCTAGGCCACCAGAGAGTGAAAGAGTGTCGCCAGAAAATGATGTCACAATCACAGAGAACTTTTTGGAGCCAAGTTATAAAGAAATCCTCTTGATGGACACTTTGATTGATCCAGATTTAATTGTCCCCCTGTCAGCCGTCACTGCTCGAGCCCGCCACAGAGAAAGAGTGAGAACATACATTTTGCTACCTATTTTCAAGACTAAATTCTAAAACTAAATACTCCTTAATTTAGTCCTTGGCAGATGTGTAGCTATTATAAATTTAGAAAACATATCTGCAGGTCCCGAGAAGTCTTAATATGCACTGTCAGTTTCTTTAGAAGCAAAATCAAAAGTCTTATATTTAATAAAAACTCTGAAACCCTGTAACTACTTGCTGTAGTACATAGGAAGCTCATTATAGGCATATCTCAGTTATAGCCAAGACTAAAATATACCACAGCTGCAAATTATGGTTGTTTTCACAATCACCTTATCTGCCAAAAATGTTCTTGTGCAATCAAAATTTGTAGGAAGTGTCTCAAAAAAACAAAACAGATTTGGACAAAATTTGTAATGACCTGCTAGTTACAAATGATAATGGCTAATATGAATAGAGTTTTTTCGGGACCTACAAAATCCAGGATTGTCCTCATCTGGCCACACTCAGCACAGCACTCTATTGGATCCACAGCAAAACACCCAAAAAACCTTGCATCACAAATAATTTTAGAATTGGGAATTGTACTGCTGGGAACATCTGGAAAAAAAGATCTAATGATAATAAGTAATTCTTGGCCATATAAACAGTTTCTGCAGTGTGGTCATGAAACATTTAAACGTATTCTATGTGGCACTGAAGCATCTTAAAAAGGTTTTTATGAAACTCCTACAGGAAGTTTGTGTCCCAGCTTGAGATAAGTGTAGTCACACTTTAAGTTCAGTAGGGGGCAGTGTTATACCAAGTTGTAGCTCTGCTGCAGTGCCACTGACTAACTGGTTGGGGGAGCTCCATAGATGTGGTTCAGACCTTTCTGCCAGTATTGTTTTTTCAGTTTTTCCTCTCCTGTCTTTCAGGGAATCTCTGCAGAGCTGTTTGGGGAGATGTTTCACAACCTCCCACGTCTAAATTCTGGCTTCCTCAACACCTCCTGGCAGACATCTAGAAACATCCCAACCCCTAAATCTCTCTCGAAGGACCTTACTACCCCTTCATCATCCCCAAAACCACAATCAGAAGTAACACTAAGCCCACCACTCTCCCCCAGATCTCTAGTGTTATCCTCTAAGCCATCAAGCCCACATTCTCAATCATCAAACACCTTTCTGAATAAATCCTCTCCTGCTGCTTCTTCTAAGTCTAAATCCAAAGAGCTGCCTTCTCCCTTTCTCTCACCAAAATCTATTACTAAACACAGCCCCCATGTATCTCCTAAAAAGACTGCAAAAAAGAGAATGGCAACTGCTAAAAAGGCCTTAACTGAAGAATCTCCTCTACCACCTAAAGGGCCCTGCAGCCCCAGCAGACCCTCCAGTGATATTTCCATTAAACATCTCAGTGTGGAAGAGCATCCTGCCTCACCACAAACAGGTATTTTCAACCTATTATTTTAGCAACTGTTCAGCTGATATATCTTAGAAAACCATTAAATCACAGAAGAAGATATTCAAGTTGAGAGCGGTTTAATTAATCCAATTATTGTCTTTTTGCCTTAAGAGGGAGAAACTACTTTTTCTCAAAGACAACTTGTCATTGAAGATATGGAGAAGAATATCTCAGAGAATGGAGTCAACCATGATTTGTTCTCAAATACGGTGAGAGGAGTTTGTTTTGACTTTGATAGAGTAGAGAAATGCAATATATTCTCCACAGTGTCATAAAGACAGCGTCAGTTGAATATAATTTTCCTCTTCAGGCTTCTTGGTTGTGGTCTAGATTATGTGCACCCCAGGGCAGGAAGCTGCAATGCTGAACGCTCACTGACTTTTCCAGGAAATGTGCATAGCTCAGCATACATACTGTATGTGTGTGTGTCTGTGAAGACATTTTCCATTTGTTACAACACTAAGGTGAAATATGAAGTTGTATATGCTGTTTTGCTTTCCTAAATTTTCACATTCATTTGTTTGTTTTTTCCAAGAATCTGTGTAATAAATCTTGTCACAGCAGATTCAGAGATAAGGATTGTTTCTGCCAAACACAAATGTGTTTGCACTCCAGCTTCAGACACACAAACACTCACTCAGATACACACAAACACACATCCAATTGTTTGGAAAAGCTGGCAGGAATCTTGCCACATCTCATCAGTGTTTCCACAGCCAGTGATGAAGCAAGCTGTGAAAGAGTCTCCTGCATTGGTGTGTGTCATAGTGCAACATGTGGTGCTCAATAACTCGTTCCGGTCCGAGCTGGTTGTGTTTGTGCATTCATCTGCAGTGGTGGAGGGAATATGACAAATAACTTAACACAGTAATTTTGAAATAAATTTTAAAAATGTATTTAAGTACTTCAGCTATTTAAGTAATTATTTTAAGTTGGTTAACTTTCTTTTCTCAGTGTATGTAAATACACTTGGTCATTTTTCACCACTATTCCTGTTCAGGGTTTCTGTGCTACAGAGAGGAATATCTCTAAAAATGTGCACCGTGCAGAAGGTGTGCTGGGACGGTGGCGTCGTTTTCACACTGAACCCCTTTTACCCCCAATGTATCACCATCTGTTCAGCTACAGCACAGATAGAAAAACAAGGGTTTTTTAGTCGTCACCATGGTTTCCTTTACCTCCCACCCACAGCTGTATTTAAACCTGACGACAGATTTGTTGATGACTAATCATTCATCAACATTATGTGCTGTGTGGGCCCACATGATGCAAAGAAAGCGTTGTTTTTCATTTGCTCTGAGATACTTTTTATATATAGGTTGACGAACACGCAAGTCTCATGCCAAGAAGCTGGAGTGCTGTTGCAAACATAAATAAAACAAAATGTTATTATTTGCCAAATACTTTTCCTGATACTATCAAATGTTGCCACTGAACCAATTTACCTGTGGAATGTTGCAAACAGGTGTTTTTTGAGCGTTACACAACTTATCTTCAGTAGATTTTAGATGAATACTATTTACACCTACAAAAAACTAATGATACATATTTCCAAACAAATCCTGATATCCTGCTTCTGTTTTTCATGTTATCAGAGTGTTACTGAACAAGTAACCACTTCCTCAAACTAGAGCTGACATGCTTTTGGCAGAAAAACACACCAAACATTAAATGCCACAACGCAGTTATGTTAATTGCAGGTCTGCTGCTGCTGAACAACTTTCCTTTTCTGTAACACAGTATCATCAGGCATATAACATTTTTTCTGCCAGTTTTATTTTTATTTCCCTAAATCCCTATTTTTCTTTGATTCATTGCAGGAAAAGAAGAAAAGCCGAGCTCTCAGAAGAACTATGAAAGAGGCATTTCAGTTTAATGAAAAGGCAGGACATGATTCAGTCAAGGCTTCACCCACAGAGCTCCTCAAAGGATCTTTAGAGAAAGAAGCGTCTTCACCAAAGAGGGCTAAGAGTCTGAAAAACACATCCAAAAAAGTAACATCCAAAGGCAAAGAGAACATCACAAAGCAGTCAAATAAAACCACAGAACATGGAGACGGACAAGATCGAAAAGAGCCCTCCACTTTTAAATCACCAAAACAATCACAGTCAAGCCTGAAAACTCCACAAAATGTCAGGAAGACACTGACTGAAGCACAGCACAGACTGACTGAAGTAAAGGAAAATGTCAGGAGAAACATAAATGTGAAAAAGAGTAATATAAACAAAAAGGTTATAAAGGTCAGCACTTCTAAGAAAAGCTTGATAGGGACACCAGAAAAGGAGGAAAATATATCATCTTTGGACAAGACATCTCCTGTTGTTATGGTCACTACAGGAAACGAACCAACCAGCGTATCTGTCCAGAGTGGAAGTTTGTCATCTGTAGAAAAAGATTCAGAAATCCAGAGTGAAACCACTAATGTCAAACCTGTCAAAGTGCAGATGCAAGAGGAGACACCGCCAGTCAAATCGACTCCAACAAAAGATTTGCAAACGGTTAAATCTGCACTGGGTAAAGGTCGAAGTAAAGCTCAAAATATGAAATCATCACCTGTGAAAAAGGAAACCGCATCTGTTCAGGTTGATACTAAGAAATCCCAAAGTGTGAAATCCACACCTGTGAAAGTGAAAGGAAAACTGCAAAATGTCAAATCCACACCAGTCAAACATCAAAGGGAATTTAGAGGAAATGCACCAGTGAAAACTAAGAGCAAAGGAGAGGTTGTGGAAAATGAGTTAAGCACACCTCAGAAAGTGAAAAGTAGAATGAAAATACCTGACAGCCCTGCAGTGAAAGAAAAAAAGAAGGTGAAAGAATCGAAACTGAAGGCAAAAACAAAACCAGGGGGACAGAAAGGAGATAAGAAAGTTAAAGGAGAAACTGGCAATGAAGATAATACAGGGGCCAAGCCAGTGAGTAAGCAGACTGAAGCCTCCAGCCCACTGTTATCGCAGCAGGATACACCTATTGAAGTCCTGCGTAACCCTGTTTCCTCTCAAAGCACTCAGAGAACAGAGGTGGCTTCCGTCGGTGGTGCCAAATCCCTTCAAGGCCCTGAAGCTGGTGATAGAGATCTGCTTGTGTCAGACAGAGAGGATACTCAGAGTGAAGACAAGCCAAAGTGGGGGGAGATCCTTGGTACCGCAGCCTCTCTTCTTCCTGCTGTTGGGATGGCAGGTGCAGCGGTAGGGCTCCTTAGTGAGGCTGTGACTGGTGTAGGAGGTCCCCAGTCTGACAGTGACTCCCTTCCTTCCACAACACAGAGCAAAACACCTGGGCGACTGAGGCAATTTACAAAGCAGAGTGCGGTTACAGAGCCTTCCTTCTCCTTGTCACATTTTTCTTCAACAGAGGCGTCAAATGTGTCAGAAGAAAGCCCAAAGAAAGATGCCAAGGTCAAAAAGAATGCAGGTCAAGAAGAAGAAAGTCATGATACCAATTGGTCTCAGCAGGCGGGGCTGGAAAGTGACGAGGGTGATGACTTTTCACACAGAGAGAGAAAGAACAGTGGCATAGATGTGGAAACTTCCCAGAAAGAACTTGAAGATGAGAAAATCAGCAGGGATGATGAGGGAGAGGAAACTGAAAATGAGGAAAAGAAGAAAGAGGAAGAGAGTGGGAGTGATGTGGAAGATGAAGAAGAGGAGGAAGGTGAAAGTAGCGATGCATTAGAGGAGGAGAAGGAGACTGTTTCTGGAGAGGATGAGGAGGAGCAAGATAATGAAGCAGCAGAGGAAGGTGGTGAGGAGGAAACCGGCTCCAGCAGCGAGGAAGATGATAAAAGAAGCGAGAAAAGTGATGTCACAGTGGGTGAAGAGGAGGAAGAAGACAGCAGTGAGGAAGCAGGTGGAGGAGGGAGTGAGTCTGAGGTGAGTGAGGCAGCAGAGGAGGAGGGAAGTGAAAGTGAAGAAGAGGATAAGGAGGAAGAAAGTGAGGTGAGCGAGGATGAAGAAGACAGGAGCAGCAACAGCAAAGAGTCAGAGGAAGAGGACAGGCAGGGAAGTGACACTGCAGAGTCTGAGTCTGAAGAAGAAATAGACAATGAGGTTGAAGAGGAAGAGGAAGAAACTGATGAACAAAAAGATTCTACTGAAAGTGAGGAGGAGAAAGATGAAGAAACAGGTGAGGGTGAAGATGATGAAGATAAGAATGAGGACGAAGCAAGCATAGACAATGACGAAATGGAAGAGGATGATAGTGAGGCCGATGAAGAGGAGGAAGATGAAAAGGAGCAAGAAGAAGAAGAGGGTGATGAAGTATCTTCAAATGAGGGGGAAGCCGAGGACGAGACTGCAGGGGAGGAAGATGAAGAAGGGGAGGAAGAGAAAGAAGAGGGCAAAGAAGAAGTGTCAGAGGAGGAAGGGGAGAACAAAGAGGAAGTGTCAGAGGACGAAGAAGAGAGCAAAGAGGGAGTCTCAGAGGAGGAGGAAGAGAGTAAAGAAGAAGTGTCAGAGGAGGAAGAGGAGAGCAAAGAGGAAGTGTCAGAGGAGGAGGAAGAGAGTAAAGAAGAAGTGTCAGAGGACGAAGAAGAGAGCAAAGAGGAAGTGTCAGAAGAGGAAGAGGAGGCTGATGAGGAAGAAGAGAGTGAGGAGAAAGTGTCAGAAGATGAAGAAGAAGCTGAGGAGGAGGCAGAAGAGGCTGATGAGGAGGAAGAAGACATTGATGAGGAGGAAGAAGAGAGTAAGGAGAAAGTATCAGAGGAGGAGGAAGAGGCTGATGAGGAGGAAGAAGAAGGTAAGGAGAAAGTATCAGAGGACGAGGAAGAAGAGGCTGAGGAGGAGGAAGAAGATGATATGGAGAAATTATCAGAGGGGGAGGAGGAAGAAGAGGCTGATGAGGAGGAGGAAGAGAGCAAGAAGGAAGTGTCAGAAGGGGAAGAAGAAGAAGAAGAGGGTGAGGAAGAGGAAGCAGAGATAGAAGGAGAAGGGGAAGAGAGTGAAGGTGAGGAGGAGGAGAAAACAAAAAGAAAAGAAAAAAGTATTGAGGCAAGTAAAAAGGTGATGGAAGAGAGTAATGAGGAGGAGGAGGAAGAGGAGGAAGGAGATGAAGAAGAAGAAGAAGAGGAGGAGGAAACAAAGATTAAAGCAAAAGCAGAGACAAGACTCACAAATCAGAGAGAAGAAACAAAAACAAAACAGAAAAAACCTGAAGTAAAGAAAGGTAGTGATTCTGAGGAAAATGAAGAAGAGGAGGATGAGGAGGAAGAAGAGGAGGAAAGTGAGGAAAAAAGAACTGCTGCAAACGTCCAGCAAAGTGAGAATTATGCAAAAGAGAAGGACAAAAAGGTGTGGAGTAAAAAGGTGGAAGAGGAAGAAGGAGAGGAGGAGGAAGGAGAAGAAGAGGAGGAGGAGGAGGAGGAGGAGGAGGAGGAGGAGGAGGAGGAGGTCACATCAAAGACAGACACACAGAAGTTGCCTCCTGAGGGAAAAGACAAACAACAGAAAGAAACACCGAGACCAGCTCCGAGGACGAAGCACAGCGCAGCAGGGGAGCAGAAACAAGACGACCCTCAGCAGTTCTGGGACGATGTTCTGCCGCAGTACCTCGACCTGCAGTGAAGGTCGTGTAAAAGTACCAGATAGTGTTTAACTTCAGCGACACCGACTGATACGGCACATGTCCCGCAGCACAGAGAGTCCTGCTCACTGTGAGACAGCTGTTAGTGCATTTTTCTTATTGTCAACAAAATCCCATTAAAAGACCCAAACCAACAATGCACTAGTCTGTGTCTCAGTACTTCACGACTCCCAAACTCAGCCTCCAGCACATCCATTCCTCTACAAAAAGCATGAATTTTTAAAAAGTTCCATTTTTCATTTTTACAAACTTGACTCAGGCCAAACAGAAGCACTGCAGTGTTTGACGCATTGCATCAAAATCAATGTTGTTGCTAATCATAGACACAGAAAACTCTCCCTAGCATTTAGAAAACAGTCAATATGGAAGGAAACAGGCCTGCAGGGGTGCTGGGTGGACACTGAATGCAGGATTTTGACCGAGGAAGAAGTGGTTTAAATGTCATGACAGACTTAAGTCATTTGAATATATATATAAAGTGTCCTAATGTGCATAACATAAGTAACCCATACCAAATCCTTTTATCAACTAAACCATCTAGTTTTGCAAATGTCTAACTAATTCTTACAATATTTAATCAAAACCAAGATTTTTACCTTAATCTAAAAGCATACATTTTGTTTTCTACACCTTAACAGTAGTTTTGGCTCCTAAACCTAAAAAGCTAAATCTAACAAATCAGCATTTCACCCACTGAATGGGCTGATTACCAATAGGAGGGAGAGCAGGCACATATGAACCGATAACTCAGGTATGTTAAACTTCTCATTTTATAGTGTTTAAGTTATGAATAATGTTATATTATCGTACATCTTATATTTAGTTTTTCTTCTCAAAAAGAAAAAAATCCCCTTGTGGACAGTGTCGGAGAACTAGCGTCTTGCCTAAATACTTGAACCTGATTTGCCCAGTGTAATTGTGGTGACCATATCAATAAATAATTTCATTATTATAAAGCCAATCTGATGTGGTTATGTTTGAAGTTGAGGAGCAGATAAAGATACCTGCTATGTTCTTTTTCTTTGATTTGTTTTTCACATTTTTACAGTCCTGCTGCTTCCTCCAGTGACATCACTTGAGTCAATGTTCTGTATATGACAATATGACTCCGCCCTCTGCAGCCATTGTACAACTTTTGCCTCCGCATATGCAGTCGTGCTCCTCAAAACTCCACTATTATCTGTCATTCACTCTCCTTATGGTGACAAAATCTCTGCAGTAATAACATACCGCACAAATGCACTGTGTATTTTGAATCTTTAAAACTATCTCCAAAATATACTCCAGCTAAGTGTAAATCCATGAAAACAACATTTAAACACAACAAACCCAGAGACAATAGTAATCCAAAATCATGAGCTGTAACCCCACCTCAAAGTGTCCGTCCAATCCCCCAGAGCCAGGTGAGCAAAGATGGAGTCGACCAACTCTCTTCATCTGACCTGAGAGAGGCGGGTGGCTGAACCCACATAATTACAGCTCAGGAGATCCTCCCAGAGTCGCTGCACCACACGCCTCCTCTTCCTGTTTCCCATCAAGACAAAGAACACTTCAACACCTTCGTGTGTGGATGCGCCCCCCTCCTCGCACTCCGCACAGGGTCGACCACCAAGCCAATTTAAACAGTGATCGGTCCTTCAGCAGCACCGTACTTTCACCCGGCCCTCCTGCGGCGTGTGTTTGTGTACCAAATAGAATAATAATCAGGTGTAGAAGGATGCAATGCAAATGCCAAGACTGAAGGCATTTCATCAGCAAAGCGTCGCTAGGAAACAACTTGGATCCAACTTCCTATAAAATGTTCACATCATTAGCAAACAGAGAAACAGGCAGTAAACTTCTCCTGGTGGTTGAAACTGGAAAGTCTTTCCACTGTGTTATTGCTGCTTTTATTCTGATGTGGGGAAAACTGTTAAGAACTGGTTGTAGAGCCCATACCTAACAAAAACTTATTAGTGATACAGGATTGATTATGTATCTGTATTTTTTTAGGAGTTTAATGTGCAATGCAAAAACCACATAATGATCCAAACTATGATTTCACTTTGCTTCCTGATTAAGAGATATTGCCCATTAATCTTCTGAAAAATTGGCCTTTTTTGTAACTACTGGTGTCAGCATCAAAATGTACCTTAAGAATCAAAAGTAAAAGTTTTAACTATTCAGTGTCAATCCATTTTGTTATATATTCCAAGTGTATTATTGGTGTATTACTATTGATGCATTTACGTAATAAGTTAATTTCATAAGATATGGGTCAATTTATCTTCTTAATATGCTAATGTGAGGTTTATTGTAACCAAAAGTCTGAATTTATCATGTTTTTTATTTGAAAACTTGACCTGAAAAATAACTAAAGCTGTCTATGAAATGCAGTCGAGTAAAAAGTACAATATGTGCCTCAAAATGTTGTGGAGTAGAAGTTTAAAGTTACATAACATGGAAATTTTCAAGTAAATTACAAGTATGTCATTATTGAACTAAAGTACAGTATCTGAGTAAATGTACCTACGACTGTTTTTTAGAAACCCAGGCCATCCATACTAAAGGACAAATGTAATATCAGGCCTATTAAAAGCTTATCTGTTTACAAGGGGGAAAAGATTATAGCAGATGTCAGCAGATACTTGAGGTTGTGGTAGCCATGAACAAATGGTATAAGCCCATCCCTAATCTTTTAACCTATTTTCTTGACCCAACTAGAAAGATCAGAGCAGGTTACAAGTTCCTAAAATGTGCATTTATGTAACTACTAAGTGGCCTACGCAGGGAAAGGAAAACTGGGTTGATTTATATTAGTGGAGCCTCTTGTGGTGATAATCGGGTCCGTGTCCCAGTTTACCCACAGGGGCTGGCACAGCCTGCTCCCTCTGACCCGCCTCATGCTGGTCGTCAGGCCTGGCTGTATTTGGAGAATCCTCCCTTGTTTCTGGAGCAAGAGGCGGGCCTTTGGGAAGCAGGAATGCGCTGGAAGTTTTCCTGCGAGCTCCCTCTTCACATGTTGAAGAGCCCCGCGTCTCGATATGGACATGTGGCCGCTGGTGCTCCTGTTCGTCCAGCTCTGCTTCTGCTCCGGATATGAAGGTAAGGAGCTGACAAAGAGCCCCTTTCACCTCCGGACATTATGAGCCCCGCTGGGACCGGAGGGATGAAATACTCCCAACAGTTTATCTGTAGATTGTGCGGTGGGAAAGAATGAGTTGTCACTGATTTACTGCTGGTTTTTATATCTTAATGCTTTGTGCTGGCGGAAGATTTAATGTTTAATTTGACTCGCATTTGAGGCTTCTTGTCTCCACCGCTGGTTTCTGGTGAACCGCGGTTGTGTTTACGTGGAGGGGGTGGACAGCGGGGGGAGTACAGTGTGCATCTGGGGGACGTTTCTCTGCACAGAGCTCAGTCTGTGGGGCTCATCAGAGTCCTGCAACTACAGGGGAACTTCAGTGTGGGTTTAGTGTTTTGCCCAAATCTTTCAATGATTCACCATTCTGCAAATGTTTGAATGAAACTGCTGCAGAGTTTTTTTTTTCACGTCAAGTATTTACAACTCTTTACTGATGAGTTGGTGCTGAGTAAACAGAAAAGCTCCCTAGGTCTGCTAAACACACACAGGGAGAACTAGTATACAAAGGATCAGTTGATTAATTCAATGCCAATTAATGAAACACAAATTATTTTGCTTATTGTTCATTTGTGTGAGTCATTGTCGGTTAGCAAAATTTTGGTTTATTTTTGTTGGAGCCAGAGCTGCAAGGATTTATTAATTTTTTATAGCTCTGTTTTTGGTCTCCACTAACTTCTGAGGGGAATATTTACACCTATTTGCAGTATAGTTCTGAGTTAGTACTATACAGTATGTTCAGTAGAGATCTGTTGTCAACTTTTAAACTGATGGACAACTACTTTGACAATCGATTATCAATCAGATTGAGTAGTTTTTAAAGAAAAAAGTCAGAATAATCTGATTCCAGCTTCTTAAGTGTGAATATCTTCTGGTGTCCCTTATTTCTGTGACAGTAATCTGAATATCTTTTGAGTTGTAGACAAAACAAAACATTTGAGGATGTCATGTTGGCCTTTGAGAAACTCTACTCGATTCTCACCTCTAAAACTGATTAATGCAATGTAAATAATCACTTCTCAAACATGAGAATCTACCATTTTAGTGTTTTCTGTCATTATGAATTGAGTATCTTTGGGTTTTTTGTACTGAAAGTTGGATTCAGCAAGACAGCTAATGACTTAACCTAAATGTGATGGACATGTTTCCACATTTTCTCATGTATTATGGATGAAACTATCAATCTTAAATGAACTGTTGCAGCCCTTCTGAAATAAAGCATTCAGCATAAGCAGGCTCTCCAGATAGATGGAGTCAGAGAAGAGCAGGGCCTGTAGCCCGCAGTGAGCAGCAGAAATGACTTCAAAGCTCAGCTTGGATGGAATAGTGTGTGTGTGTGTGTGTGTGTGTGTGTGTGTGTGTGTGTGTGTGTGTGTGTGTGTGGCTGTGTGCCTGTATGGTTTGAGAGTGGCTCACCACTGCTGTATGATCATACAGGCTGAAACATGAACAAGAGCTGCAGCAGCAGATTTACACTGACAGACTAAAAACTGCCTTTCAAGCTGACGGTGAGGACTCTGGTCTGTACTTGTGTGTGTGTGTATGTGTGTGTGTGTGTGTGTGTGTGTGTTTATGAGGAGTTTATTTTACAGGGGTGCGCTTGTGTTTGTTCTGCTGCTCAGTTAGCCAGTTCAGTTGTTGAGTGTGCATGCCTGAAAACTGTGTGGCAGTGCACCAGAATAACTACTTTTTGTACCTTGACAATGGAAAACTTGGCCTGGATTCTACATAACTTCTTACAGTTAAGTATCCTTAAAGGCCTGATCACATTTTCCATGACGATTCATGTGCTGATGTGAGTTTGGGAGAGATACATCCTGCACACACAGGGAGTAGGTGGGGGGAAACGCCAGAAAGAGCCATCACCGCAGAACAGTCAGTTTAATAGTGTCCATCTAGAGTCCTGTTTGTATGTTTATTTTTGCTCTGTGTTTGGTCTCAACCAACTTCTGAGGGAAATATCTGTTTCTTAGCTGCTAAATGCTCATATAACTGTGTTTATCTGCTGTTTGGTGCTGAGCAGGTAGTAAACAGTGAGTTTATCAGAGATTATTATCAGAAAATAACAGTTTGTGTGGACTGGAAACCAAAACAACAAGCTAAAAGATGTTAAATATTCTTTAGAGCTAAGGAGGTCTGCATAGTCAGGTGGTTATTAGTCTAAATAAGCGACCCCTTTCACATCACACATTCGCACTTGATCCACATTATTATTAAAAATATTGATGCGGCCTTGAGAGCAGGCAGATAAATGCTACATTAATGAAGCACCATTTAATTAGGACTTTTTTAATTGGAATTCAAACACTGAACATTTTCTAAATGAATCATCAATTTCAATAAACTCTGCTGCTATTGTCTCTCGGGTAATGTAACACTTTATCCTACTGAGTCTTTTCTGGAAATACAGCAACAATGAAAGACATAAACCCAGATTATGATATAAAGAGCCAGATAACGCATAAACATTACAATACCTATACCGTGGCGAGGGTTCATCCCTCTAATGACCTAACTGTAAGTGCTGTACCTCGCTTTAAAGTGTTAATGGAGATTAAAACAGCTGCAGCCGTTTATTCCTGAGGGTCACAAACTGCTGATGTGATTAAGAAACCAGCAGCAGACGTGGTGGTACACAGTTTAAATGGGACAGGAATCATTAGTGCTCCAAAAAGGAATTATGTAATGCTGTAATTGTGTTGTGTTGAACAGAGAGATGGAGAAATTACATCCCATTTTATTTTCTGTTCTCTTCCTCTCTGTTAGCCTGTAGCATGACTTCGACACTTACAGGGAATGAGCTTTCTTATAATGACGGTTTGTGTTACAGACCCGCAGAGGAAAGCTAATTGGAATATCAGCTCTGTAATTTAAAGCTCATTTACTCCCAGAGGTTTGTCAGGGAGATGAGCTTATGCTTCCTGTGCTATTAACACTTTGACATCTTTCTCGCCAAGAACTCCTTTGAAGGAGATGAAGAGAAATATGATGCTGCTTCAAATAAGATGCTGAGAGAAGTCTCATTTAATACGTTGTTTGAATGCGAAATGATTTCATTTACAAGAACAAACTAGTCCACACGAATTTCATCCACATGGGAAGCAGCAGTACAGTTTCAGGTCTGCATACCGAGTCCAACCTGCGCCACCTACTGGTAAGAAAAGTAACAGCAGCTTCCTTTTAGACTAGAGCCTGACAGATATATCGGTTGACAGATACTATCAGCCAGTATTGGCTTATCAAAGACTTATTGGTGTATATGCTGTCCAATATGTGCTGTTGTTATTATTTTTCCATGCATTTGCAGAAAATGTTACTTCGCATATTTTAAAATTATGTCAGCTACTAATTTTTCCTTTTTTAAAATAGTTGTCAGTAACAACAGTAATGTTGTTTATCTAGCTATTTTATTCATATTATTCTTTATTGTCAATAAAGAATCATATTACATTGACAATCAATGTAATACATTACTTGTATAATGTATAATAAAGCAAAACAATGTTGAACATTTTTTTAATAAGCTTTTATATATGAGAAGGTATCCCTCTAGGTACATTTGCAATGTGAAAGAAAATTGGTGCTTAATATACAACTAAATAAACTATTGTCATTCAAGCTCAATGTATTATAACAGCCACCATTACAGTAATCAATTTATTTTCTCTGGCATCATCAGTATCGGCATAATTCTCAAAAATCACATATCGATCAGGCTAGTTTAGACAGCATATAACAAGGAAATGCATCAATCTACAAAAACATGCATGTTAGTGTTTCTTTCTCTCACCCCTACAGGATTATATCAGAGGTCCTGCTGACACCTTGTGATCAGATCGATTTTAGTAAAAACATGGCTAAAGCATTAGAATGCAGATATATCTGTTCTAATATCCTACATAATAAGTTAATTTCTGTACATTTTATGAGCCCAAAATCTATTATTCTGTTTTATTCTGGGTGCACAGATCTTCACAGAGCTCAGATCAGATCTGTGAAGAGCCTCTGAACAAACTCTGCATCATAGCCTACAGTGTAACAACGATATCTGAAACACAGGATCCACTCTCTGTTTTCTGTGACATGAGAAAGTCAGCCGCAGTCAGCAGCACACTTCCTTTGCTTGCAGATCGCTTGTCTGCCTGTCCAATAACATGAGTCAGCAGCCTTAACATGACTCAGGATGCATTCGTGTACACACTGCAGGGTGACACAGGAGCAGATTTCACTGCTGTCCCATCCTGTTCCTGTGTTAAAACCTACACAAAAGACATAAATGGAAAATTGTTTCCCTCATTTTCTAAAGGGTCAGCCTTTAAATTCTTGTTTCTTACACTTTTGGAGGAGTCTATCAATGAAATTATTTGTTTACATGTAAATACAGACCTATTCTAGTTATGATTCACATCCTGCCTTTACTTCCTGTCCAGTCCCAATGGTGTGATAAGCAGGGTAGTGTTGTGGGAATCCATCAGGAATCCTGAAGAACTGTTTCTTGTACATGCTGTTTAAAGCACAGGACGCATCTTACCGGGTCTGAACAGGAGTGTAGACTTTTATCAAGATAAACTCACATAAAACAAAAGGCTTGAGGTTTTTTTGTTTGCTTCATCATACTGGGGGGTTTAGAGAGTTCACTCTGTCCTCATCTGTCCTCTATGCTCCTGCTTACTCTGGAGAGGGGAGACATCCAACAGAAAACAATTCAAGATGAGTAACAATAAACAATGACTAAGTTATGTCCTCCATGTGTTATTATTCAGAAAGATCTTGTTCTGTACCTTAGATTGTATATTTCTACAGATAATTAACTCAAAGCAATAGACGTTTATCAAAGCCAGCCATTATAAATGTATGGAGAAAATCATTGAAAGTTTGGTGTTCTCTGTCATCCAGGTCAGTTTGGAGTACTTCATGTCCTCTGGAGGCTCGTGTGGCACAGTGATCTTTTATTTAAAGATATTTATAATGGAGTTTGGGGCCTTTTTCTTTCTCAGTTAGAGAGATATTGATTAAATGCTGCTGGGCTTGTAGTTGGATTGTAATTCATTATTGATTTTATATCTAATCTCATCTATTTTATATGTGATCTAATGGTCTTTGGGGCCTTCTCACTATTTGCATTTACCGGTAAGTACTGACAACATGCACTGTATACTGGATCAAATGACGTGTTATTGTCCTCAAATGATGTAAAGCTGTTAAGTTTCACTCTGTAATGTGTGACATTAATGGATGCAACTCAGCTGCACATTGATTGGACATTTTTTGGATTGGCTCAGATAATAACATTAACATTTGTTGATTCAGGAATGAAGGGAAGGAATTTTAATAATGGCCCACTTTATATGTCATATACCTTTCAATCTTTGTGTCTCTGGAAATGAATTCATCATTTAACAGAGTCTAAAATTATCAAATTTTTAACAGAGTGTGGCTTAAGTCCACACTTCAGGCTACTGTAGAAAAACAAATAGTATTGAGTTTTGTGACAATTTAAAGGATTGTTACTTTTATACTAGTTCAGTGAGATTTGCCTCTAAGCAGTCATTTTTTTGTGCTTAAACTTGCCAGTTAATTAGAAACCAGTAGTTCCCATTTGTCGTGGTTTAAATTCTTGTATCTTGTTTGCCTTGAACGGCTGCAAGTTGTTGCAGAACTAATACTTTTTCTGGTGTGTGTCGCTCAAACTGATGTTTACTTTGTAGGAGACACACACACACACACACACACACACAGACACACACACACTCACCTGTAATTAGTTTTCCATACCTTTCTCTGCCTCGCTTCCTCCCCCTATTAAGAAGCAGACACTGAAGTTTTCCCATTAGACAGCTAAATCTGACTCACTCAGTATGTGGGTTTGCTTTGTACAATCCATGCTGTGTGATCTGACTGCTAAAACCTCAGAGCTTGTTGTGTGTGTGTGTGTGTGTGTGTGTGTGTGTGTATTAGATGACTTGTGGCATTTTTGGTCCAGACAGCTTTTATTAAACTGACAGAAAAGCCATGATGAACGGGACATGAGATGTGCTCACAGTATCAAGTTCATCAACCAACATACGGCTGATATTTGAAGCTGGAGGAGGCTTGAACACTCCTCCGTTGTGGATCCTGAACAGAGGGCACATTCACACCGGGGTTCATAACATCCCGGGGCCAAGGTTGAACACCCTGCCCCCTACTTTAACCCCTCCTGCACCTATTTCCTCTCTGTTTTTTCTGCTTCCTGGGCCCATCCCTTTATCCTCTCTCCTAAAATAATCCTCTCTGCTCATCACAATTCCCCTCACATTTGTCTTTTATCAGTGCCACTCAACTGTGTCCTCCACCAGCTCTGCAGCCACCACTTAGAAATATCTCAGTTCCTCTTGGATGCTGTTGTTTTACGGTTGAGTTCTATTTTTTTTTTCTCTGAGTGATGTGTTCACTGTTTAAAGTTGACTTAAAATGGTAAGTATGATCTATAGGGAGCGGTTTTGGAACAAAAATTTTCAAAATAGTTTCAGTCCCTCCATTTCTACTAAACGCTTTAGGGGGTCAAATCTAAAAGAAAAACACTGTTTGTGCAGAATGAATCTTTTTTGCAAAACAGATTCATTTTCCAAACCAGCCTTTTAAAAGAGGATCTCTTGTGATTCATTCCTCGTGCATGGAGTTTGTCCAAAAGATCCCCCCCAGAGTCTGTTAAGCAAGTTAAGCAATGTTTTTAAGCCTGTTGTTGGTGCTGAAGGTCAGCCCAGGACAATGGGTTTAAAGATTGCCAAACATCTTGGATGCAGCTCTTTTTGTAGTTTTAGTTGCTTTCTCTTCTTCTCTTTCATCCCCAGGGTCAGGACAGTACGCCTACGGAGACGACGAGGACTGGTATTCTCGTAGATATAAAGGTGACTACATGCTCAGTTTCTATCTGTCAATACATGCATTCATTCAGTACACGCACTCTGAAACATGACTCACCTTGCATGAGATCCCAGTAAATATGCGTCAGAATAGTTCAAATCTAATCTAATTTAATCTGATTGTGCAATAATGAAAACAGTTATGGCTATTATGTTACATTTCTGACAATAGACCCTCCCAATTCCTCCCCAAAACGCCGGACCTTTAACACAGTGACAGGATTAGAATTAGAAAAATGTTTATTTTTGTTCCACTGTGTCGTTAAAGAGGCATAATTCAACACCAGTTAGTTCAGCCATTTTTTAGTCAACGGCCTCGGTTACGTCAAAGTAGATTCCAGCTTTAAATTCTGGGTCAGTTAGACACGGAACATTATCGTCCGGGCCAAACTAAACTCTCATCTTGTGTAAAAGCTCAAATGTAGTATTATTTTCTCTTATTCAGAGGTTATGGAGACTTTGCCAACACACACACACACACACACACACACATACAGAGAGAGAGGCTGGAGGGAGGCGTGCTGTGTAATGAATGCTCATTTTTATTCCAACTGGAAATCAGCCTTAACTGGTGTATATTCTCTCCAAGTGTCTGTGCGTGTGTGTTGGTCCACAGAGTGTTTGTCCGGAGCCAGCAGGAAATAAACTGCAGATTTTTGATTTTGCTGTGTTGGAATAAAAACCCTGTGGCCCCTCAAACTTGGAATCAAACAAAGGAATTTTTACACAAGGGTTGTAGAGATGGTAGAGGTGTCCGCCACCAGAAGAGAGAAGTTAAAAGCAAACGCATTGACTCATAAGTCTTAAAAGACTGATTAGTCATTTTGGGAAATGTGCTGATTTGCTCTCTCAATTTGAGTCAGATGAGAAAATCAAAACCACTCAAGGAAGCTGTCTGGCTAAGAAACAGCCTGACTGACACAAAAGCTTCCATATTTTTAACCCTTTGTATGATAATCTGTCACTCATTAATTCATGATTTTAGCTATAAGGTGGATTATGTTACCTTTGGACAGAGCCAGCCTGTATTTGAGCCTGACAGATATTATTGGCAGATATCGGCCTATAAAAGGCTCATCTATATTGGTGTATATTCTGTCTGATATGTGCCGTGATGGAAACATTTTATACGCAATGTTGCATGGCATGACACGAAAATATTGATAGCTATTCTTTTTTTTTATTATTTGTTTTTTTAAAAGTTAGCAATTGACTAACAATGGGCAATAATCTTGTGTTTTTAGCTATTTATTATATTCGCAGCTGTCAATCATGACATTACACTCCTGTTTTTATAGCATCAAAATAGTAAAAATCATCATCTTTGGTAAACTTTTATCAACCTGTCCTGCAGCCAGCCACCAGGGGGCGATCACTGATTTTTAGCTTCACTTTTGGAGGAGCTGCCATTTTATTAACCTTGAAGTACAGTTTATAATTTAATAGGGTTTAAATGGTGTTATTACTCAGTCTGACCATCAATTTTCTTAGGAATTTATTATTTTGGAACACTGACAGAACAAAGGTGGATATAATAAAAAAGCAAAAGCAAAACAAACAGTACATACTTAAAATTAGGATAGTGACAGTTATCTGTGTGGAACGTTTCTCACACACACACACACACACACACACACACACACACACACACACACACATACACACACATACTGCATATCTTTATCTG
>JAOWBC010000002.1:16528817-16549156 GCA_028566105.1 Hypoplectrus providencianus | reverse complement strand
CACACACACACACACACACACACACACACACACACACACACACACACATACACACACATACTGCATATCTTTATCTGTCTTTTCCTCCTCTTCTCTTCCTCATGAGACACTGGTGGATATGGGGAGTCACAGGTAATAAGAAATCCTCCGTATCTGTCTGAACTCAGATGATGGGTGGGTTTTCTCATTTTCACACTTATACAGGAAGCCTTTCAAAGCTCTTATAGAGCCAGGTAAGTGCTTTTAATAGAATACTATTCCAGTCCAAGGCTGCACCATAAAAAAACATCATAATTGCCCTGATGCTGTGAAGGAAAGGTCAGAGCAGCTGTCTTCTCTCCACTTTAAGGGACACCGTGGTGCGCGCCCATCAAGTTGAAACATGGGGACGTGAGCTGTCGCACACCCAGAGGAGAGCACTACAGGAACGTGATGGGGACTCGCTGTAAAATCCGCTGCAAGCAGGGCTACGAGTCCCAGAGCTCAGAGGTGGTGTGCATGGCCAGCAAACACTGGTCCTCCAACTACGCCTGCAGAGGTAAAAACTGAACGCACACACCGACACATGCACTCGTGCACACGTTGCCTGGTGGGGATTCCTGATGATTATTCTTACATATTTTAACAAGTTCATTCATGGCCCTGGAAACAGCAGGTCCACTTCCAAAGTTTTTTACAGCTTTGAACTATCTGACTTCTGACTTCATCACAGGAATCACACAAATCCAACATTTTTAATTAATTAAAGCTGCCTGTAGTTGATGTCAAGGATTTTAGAAATAAAATAAAGTATTCATACAACGTAGTTGTAAACAACTTCTTTTTTCGGCTGGATATGACAGCATCTTTGAAAATAGCCTCTTCACCATGGGATAGTAAATCACTGCCACTGCTCTGCTGTTAAGGACGAGTTTTGCTGGGAAGAAAAGCTAGTTTTTGTGATGAAAGCAAAAGTGTTTGGGGCTGCTCTGAGCACACTGAGGCTGAAAACTGGCCATTACAGGGAGGTCACAGACAGGATAATTGGTAAAATAAGGCAGATAAAGGTGCACAATTTCAGACAGTCTTTTCTTGAAGGCATTCACAGCTTTGCCGCCAGCTGTACACACAAATAATAAGTGAAGAATAAAAAAAGAAAGCTTTGTAGAAAAGTTCCTGGCCAATTAGGGTTTAAACCCCCACAAAATGCTAGAGTCGGTTATAGAAATAAATTATCGGACACAACCCCACAAAAACTTCACATTTCAGCTGTTTTCTTACCATCAGACAAGCACTTTGTTTACTGTTATTAAGGATAACTGCTCATACTGCTATTACTACAGAAACATAGTCCATTCACCTGATAGAAAGAATTGCCCTGTTTTTCTAAATTATTAACTTACCTGCCTCAGTATTCAAAGAAAAGTTTTTATGGAGAAAAAAAACACTTGTTTCTTATAAAGAGATAATGATTTAATTAATTCTTTCTTGCCTGTCATGCCTACTAAAAAAAGGTTGTATTTTTCTCTCCTGTTATGCTTCTTTTTATAGTCAGTGTCGACCTGGACCAGCTCAGGTTAATAGGAACTCAAAGAGCGTTTAGTTTAAGAAGAACAATGTTGAGAGTTATTAAAAGACAAAGAGTTTACTGTATTTTGTAAATGAATCATCCTAAAAGTAAAGCCTGTATCTGAACCAGATTAATTTGAGAACCTGATCATTAACACTGAGCCGTTCCTCTGACAGAGATCCGCTGTCCCAAGCTGAACATGCCCGATAATGGCGGCTACAAGTGCTCAGACGGCTCCTACTTTAACTCCCGCTGTGAGTTCTTCTGCTCCCCTGGATTCAGTCTGAAGGGCCAGAAGACGGCAACCTGCCAGCACAGCAAGACGTGGAGCGCCGGCGTCCCCACCTGCGTGGGTAAGACTTCCTGTGCTGTTATTGTGTGCACAATTTCATCAACCACAGGAGTGGACTGTAGCCTGCAGGCCACTGAGCTGCAGAAACACATGTAGCACGTAATTACTTGCTTAAGGCGTAATGTGAGCTGCAGACGACTGAGTATTCCTCATAATACGAGGGTTTATGATTGATGCTTGTAAAGGAACGAGCCTCTGGACGTGTACATGTATACAGACACGCAAACAAACATGCTGTGGTTTGTCTCTCAGCACCAGAAAATGACAAATGGAAATGACTCTCGTCTGTCATGAGAGCTGAGCTGCGAGGACTGTGAGGGATCGTACTAAATGGCTAAAAAGTGCTGCGACCTTGGTGGACAAACGCAGGTGGCAGTGTTCAAACACACTGAGTCACACAGAGCTGTTTGTGACACTGCGTCAGAACTCAATTCTCACTAATAAAAATGTTTTTTCTTGATATCAACAATTCTGTTCTTGCTAGTGACAAAGTTAATTTAAAGTTCATTCATGATTTCTACAGTTGTTCCAGCATTACAGACATCATAAATTATTCTAGACATCTAAAATGCACTTACTAGTGGAAATAACATACCCAAAATTGAGCGACCAAAAGTTTCTGCATTTGACAGAGTATGTAATTTTTTTTAAATCATGATATCATTGCATAATCAGCACAAAATGATGGTATCCCAACATGCACAAACTGCATTAAACCGTAATAAAATATATATACATAATCAGCACATTATGATATTTTATGTTATTATACATACATCAGAATTAGTACTGTCTGTTGTATCTTTGTTGTAAACTGCAGAGAAAAAGCAGAAAACAGTAACATTTAACACTGCACACTCTTTCCACAAAACATATTTTCATCAGAGTTCAACCAATAAAGTTTTCTCTCTCTCTTGCATTAGATATTGATAATCCAAAAATCAAGTGTCCTAATGTGAAGGACAAGTGGGCGGAGCCGGGGAAGCTGACGGCGCGGGTGACCTGGGAAACCCCGGAGGGCGTAGACACGGCAGACGGCATCCTCACAGAGTCAGTGCAGCCTTTCAGCTTTTTCTCCCGCTGTTTCTGTTTTAGCCCTGTTAGTAATCCAGCGCTCTGAGCAGGCAGATCACAGGGAAAAGATTCAAACTGAGCCTGTCTCTTTCAGTGTTGAACTGAAAGGAAGACCTTCAAAATCAGACTTCCCTGAGGGGCTCCATAAGATGTCGTACACTGTGTTCGACCGTGCAGGGAACAAAGGCTCCTGTCGCTTCACCGTCAGGGTGCGAGGTGAGATAAAAGCCTTCTGATCATCTCTGTGGAGGAGTTTTTTTTTTGTTTATTTCCTAGAAGTCCCACACTATAAAGTCTACATCATGAAATTTGCTACTAATCACATGAATTGCTTGAGCACAACAGGTTTATTGAATATGAAACATATAAGGTTACAATACAATTCAGTGTTTATGGATAACACAAATCTCAGTAATTTTTCCTGGGTTTGAATTGAGCTTTTCTATTCATGGGAACTCCTATAATTGTCAATATAATACTAATTTACAGGAAACTACAGGGCCTAATGGGTTCATCAGTTTAATTGCCAAAAAGATGAATTTGCCCTTTTTTTATAGTGCATACAATGCAATTTTTTAAAATGAAATTAAAAAAGAGGTATTTATTGTAATAAAAACATAAAATGTAGATATTTCCTAATAAATATATAAAAAAATATTTTTGTAAAATATTTTTGAACTGTTTTGGAGTGAAATAGCTGTTCATTTTGTTCAGGTTGTGTAAAAATATTAATAAGGGCATGTTACTGATGCTGATGCTATCAGTAACATGATGCTAACTGATATCACTGGCCTTTGTCATCGTTCTTGTTCGATTCTCTCCATGTCTGTGAAGCGCTTTGCTCCGCTCGTTTCTATAGAAATGAATCTGCTTGAATGTGACCTCGCTGCCTGTCTTCTTCCTGATGTTTTGAGTCTCTTCATGTCTCTGAGCAGTGCGCCGCTGCAGCCCGCTCTTCCCTCCAGACAACGGCTACATGAAGTGTGACAGTGACGGAGACAACTACGGTGCCACCTGTGAGTTCAAGTGCACCGGCGGCTACGAGCTCCAGGGCAGCGCTGCCAGGGTGTGTCAGTACGGACTCACCTGGTCGGGCACAGACACCACCTGTGCAGGTACGGACACAACAGTTTACAAAAGAAGAAAGAAAGAAGTAGAAAAATGCATGAAAAGGAAAAATGAAACAATTACCTCAACCTTACCCATTAATATAATGAATTAATTGCCGTTGAGAAAAAATATTTTCATTAATTGGGAGTGCACTTTTATAGTTAACACCCATGAAGGAAAGCAGAAGCACGATGTGAAACAGGACATCCTATTAATTTTTATTTTTTCATTTTTTTTCCAAGAACAAAAATACAAAGGTGTCAAAAAAGATTTTTTAAAAAAGGAGTAAATAATAGCTGTGAATAGATTTGAGAGTTGCATTATGAACATTCACTTACATGTTTGTTTTTCTTTGTTTTATGGACTTTCAACATTATTTCAGTTGTTTTTGCTTGTAGTTTCGGTCAATAAGTGATAATCATACATTCAGACAGTTTAATCTGCTTGCTCATCACCTTTTAGACGCTGCATCGCTGCTGTACCCAAAAAATTGTTTCAGAAATAAGTCTTAATGCCTACAATCTGCAGGGAATGTTCCAAATACTGCAGCCTCATTGGGATTAATTTGGAAGGCTATTTCTAAAATATTCATCTTTATTTTCTAAAAAGTAAAACCAAAAAACTTAAAATAAGTTTGCAGATAGTTTTCCACATGGACTCCTGTTCTTTCTTTTTTTTTTTTTAAACTATTCTGCTTGAGCTAAAATCTTATCTCGTAATATTCTTTTATCAATGTTGTTTCATGAAAATCCTCTTTTTATGCTGATTGGGCAGGTTTTAAGGCTTTCGTTGGGCTGCTTGGTGCAATTAAATTCTATCAAAAAGTTTCCTCATCTCACTCCTGGAGCTCTGACTCATTTATTTGTAATTTGTGCTGTCGAGCGGCGGTGAACTCCACCGTCTGCTGTAATGAGATGCTACAGTAGCTGAGCTGAACTGGTTCCTGTGAGGAGCTCAGCCTGTGCCATCAATCGATCGGGAGGATCAATACTGAACACCTCTCTGTTGAGCGTCTGTGGGAAAATGTAGGGAGTGACTTTGTAGCAACAAACCGTCCGTGATTCATCCTCAGCGTTTCAGGTTCAGTTGAATTACGCTTCGATGCAGCTCAGCAGCCCGAAAGACACAAATTACTCAGGATCTCAGTGTTTCAGAGTGTTATAATAAATCATGCACTCCTGTACTGTGTGTGTCATTTCTCGTCATATCACTTAATTGTACATTCAATGTCACCGCAGCCATGAACATTAACGTGGGAGTGCGGACGGCTGCTGCACTGCTGGACCAGTTCTATGAGAAACGACGGCTCCTCATTATCTCGGCCCCAACGGCTGCCAATCATAATTACCGCTTCCAGATGACTAACCTGCAGGTGAGGCACGACTCGGCGGCTGAGATGGAGAGAGGGACATCGAATGCAGCAGAGATCTGGGTCTCTGCTGCTGCTCACAGGCTGCAGAGACCCGCAGTGTGTTTGGTTTCTGTCTCGCTTTGCTGCCTAAGTGGGACAGAGCAGTGAGACAAATAAACAGGAGGAGGAGGGGGGGTGGGGGGGGTTGTTGTCCAGAAAATGTCAGGCCCATGAATAAATGATACTGACACCAGCTTTGATAAGGTTTATTCTGGGGCTGGAGGTTTTCCACGGCCTGTCAGAAACCATTAAGTCAGGCTCGTCTTTAAACGGCCGACCTTTCACAAAGACGCGTTTTCAGCCGGAAGACGAGAGTGTTGAAAGTTTGTGAGCAACTTGAGTGATCAGTGCTGGAATCTGTCAGGTCCTGAGCTGTTTGTGCTGCTCAGAGCAGATCCATCCACAAGTGCATCAAGACGGGATGATTTGCTTCCTTTATCTTTTTTAAAACACTTATTTTTTAAATTTGAGGGTGTCACTATCTAATTTATTTGCATGCTTCATTTAAACTCCTCATGCAAAGAGGTTTTCCTTATTTACAGTCAAGTACATTTCTCAACATCACAGAAATACAAATTCAAAATACAGAACACAGACAAGTAAATGAATAAATAAATCAATTTGTTAAAATGCAGTAAAAAAAATGACTCAAGCTAAGAATAGGTGCAAACGTTGCAGGCAGGTCTGCAACCAAGCTACAAAACTAACTAAATGTTCTGGGTGAATTAATTCTCAATGTAAGCTGAAGAATATTTCAGGTCACATTAAAACAAAAGGCTTACCTCCCAAGTTCAGTCTGTCAACTTTGAGCGTAAACCAGGCATTTGATCCTGTCAAGTAGTGTCCATAATTACAGTCAAGTAATATTTTTTCAATAATTTTTCATCTTCAGTTGCATGTTTGAGGATTCTCAGAATAATATCTACTTCTTCTCTCACTGAAAAATACAAAATCTGTGAGCATGCAAATGATTTATAAAGAGCAGCTGCATTTGTTAGATCATTCTGTGGCTTTTCCCATAGTGTATTTTATAGTACTTAACCTCCATTAGTTCACACATTGACATTTTGGTTAAAGTATGTTTGTTTTGGCATCAGAAAGCTATTCTCCGAAGCCCTTCTGAAAACTTTCCCCATGTACCTGATGCAGGTTTGTAGATGTTGACGTTGCTACAGATAAATCCGTATCCACAGCCGCTGTGTTTCCCTGACAGTCGTTTGGAGAAGTCGAGTACCTGCAGGGAAGCTAAACAATGAGCAGCTGGGAGCGCCTCAGGAGCTCAGATCAGAGGCTGAAAGTCACAATAACACAAACAGAAATCTGACAAAACCCCAGCTCGTTCAGTTGACAGCACAGCTAACAACCCGCTTCTTTTCTTTGGCATTTTAATTAACTTTAATTGCCACCATTAATTGTTCTTTTAGAACAGTTAAGCTGTTTTTGCATTGCTTTGGATTTTTATCTGCAAAAGTACAGTACCGAAAAACACTAATATTCTGCTCTGTTTATGTCTTATTCTGCCTGTATTTTTAAAGCACTTTGTTCACCTCATGTCTTTTTGAATATACTATAAAATACATTTTTACTTTGCTAGAATATCATCATTAGTTGCAGCCCAACTGTTTTCTCTGCCAACTGTGGCTTGAGTTTTATATCCTCTGTGAAATATATTGAGTTTTATATCCCCTCAGTTTTATTGTGCCTCCTTAGAAATCAATAACAAAGCTATGAATCAACACAAACTTAAATCTCTTTTCCTCTCTGCATCCTCTCAGCACGCTCAGTGTGGACTCGATCTGAGGCACGTCACTGTGATCGAGCTGGTCGGGACTTACCCGGCTCAGGTCGGCCGGATCCGACACAGGCTGCTCCCTCCACCACTGGCCCTGCAGCTCAGGTACTCACACACACCTAACGTGACTCATGATGTGTCTTTGTTGCTCATCAGGGTTTGAACCTTAGTAAAAGTGCTAAAAACACACTAAAAATAAACCATTTGAGTGAAGGTTCAGGCAACAGAATTGAACTGAGACAGATTCATAACCAGTTATAACGCCTTGCAGTTGATTTCAGTAAAAGTTTGTGACTGTAACAAGAATAATTATTAGAATGTACAATTGCAAGTATCACAAGTAAAAAGTGCTCATTCTGCAGGAAAAATGTGAAGGCTGCATCTCACTGCAGTGGATGTTAAAGATTTATTTTTTAGCGTATTTATATCCTGTTGGATCATCATTAATCATGAATTTAATCATCATCCATTTACAGCATTGCATCATATTCTATAAGATCATCATATGTATATATCATCATATGTATATATCATCATATGTATGTATAGTTTGATGTTCTGCGAGAATCATTTACCTCCAAAAAGACCAGTTTGAAAAAAAAAAGCTTCATTAGGACACATCTAGCTGCTCCAAGAGGGTTTTTATATAGTTCTTATCACTTTAGAAGGAGGAGAATTTTCTCAAAACAGAGGAGCATTTATAAAAAAAAAAAAAGAAAAGAACTGGAGATTAAAAAAAAACATTGAAAAAACTTTAACCTGTAAGGATAAGTTGAAATAAGATATTCCTTTCTTAGCGGCCACAACAGGGAGATTAAAATCAGGAATGAAAGAAGCATCAATAAAACAAACAATAAATACAAAGTATAGAAAAGAAGTAGTAACAATTTAAGCAAGGAGAAATATAAAAAAAATAACTGAGGCTGCAGATCATGAGCTGGAGTAGAAGTATATAAAGTTGGATGAAATGTAATAGTAGCTCAGAGCTTGTGCTTTAGTAAATGTACCTACTTGCGTCTCGTAGATTGCTGCTCCGGATCCCTCAGAGGTCGTTCCAGATGGTGCTGGTCGACAAGCAGGGCATGGACAAGCAGCGCTACCCGTTCCCGATCACGGCGGCTGAATTATTCACCACCATCGACACCTTCCCCATCCGCAAGGACGAGATGGTGCTGCAGCAGGAGGCGGGTCAGACCTGTCAATCATAAAAACACGCCGCCCCCGCCGATCCTGCTCCTCCTCAGTCACAGCAGTTTGTAACACGCTCCTACCTGAACTCAGTCCAGAAGGTGTGAGTGTGTGTGTGCGTGTGTGTGTGTGTGTGCGTAGAACGGGTCACACAGTACATAACAATCATATTGATTCCTGTGTCTTGTCTATCTGTATGTTTTTTTTATTATATTATTAATATTTTCAAAGCAGAATCATGTTTTACTATTTTGTACAAAAAGTCTTTTTACTGTATGAACTGGGAAACTTTTCACCTGTTTAATATTTATATCTCACATCTTTAAGTAATGATGTACACTCTCTGGAAAACTGTGTGTGTAAGTGTGTGTGTGTTTTATATTTTAGTACGCTGTTCATCTGCATCTGAATTTACAAGACACTGATTAAATATGGAAATCATCGAGGATGTGATCTTCAGTGTGTCTGAACAGGGGTCAAGAGAGGACTAAAAATCTGCTGCTTTATCAGCTAATCTTTGTCTACACTTGAGTTCTTAATAATTCATATTTTGAAAATCACAAAACACATTATCTGAGATTATTCATTTATTAATCATGATTCTTTAGCAGCTTTAAACCCCTAAAAACATGTTTTTTTCTTCCCAAAACCAGTTTAATTGACTATATTTACATGCACACTCATATTCCACTAGTTCTTTAAATAAAATAATATTAAGCATTTGATACTGTAAATGTAAAAAGTGAGTAATATGCTGTTTTTATCCAGGCTTTAGGAGCATTCTTTGGACTTGTCTGTGTCTCAGATGGTTTTTGTTTTTGTTAGTTTGAAACAAGGCCTTTTTCCTTTTTATGGTCAGTTTAACGTGTTTCTATTACTGCAAACAAACTAATTATCTAAAAGATTGCAAGGCTGCAGAAGAGATTTCTGCCAAAAAACACAAGCAAACATTTCTGGTCTGCAGGGAAACACAACTATTTTAAACATTATGAAGATGGACTTTGATATGAACAAAGACACGATGCAGGGAACGTCCTTTTTTAGGTGAGTTTGGCGACATCTGTGGACAAAAACACAGTTTTCTTTCAGCGGTGGAAGAAATGTTTAGGTCCCTCACTAAAGTAAAAGTACTTGTTATGCAGAACTGTCCTACTCAGATTTTTATATATATTCTAAATATATAATAGATTATTAATTTCCATGCATTATTTAAGCAGCATTTTACTGTCACCAAGGAAAGGGTCATTTAATCTACTGAATAATACATTTAAATGTGTACCACTTTAAATTGATCTTATTCTTTTATTTTAATTGTTGACCTGAAGAGTCATAAATGCTGTCAGCTTAATGTAGTGGAGCAAAAAAAGTACAATATTTACCTCGAAACTGTAGTAGATGTTATATTTGCCTTTCAGTTACAAAACAGACAAACATCCCATCAGCTGTAAAGGTGTTTTCAGAGCAAAAACTAGGCATATTTTGTTTGCATTTTTCCAAACCAATATGTTTTACTCCTGCTTGAGTTTGTAAGACAGAGATAAAGAAACACAATTTTTTTTAAGTGGCTGATTATTTCTCTGCAAGCCCCAAAACACAGTGAATGTTTCCCATAAAGTTTTAAATAATAAGGTCATAGGTCATTTTAGGACTCTTTGGTGTAAAAAAAAAGACTTAACTTCACCAGTTAACCATTGGTAAAAAATAATTGAACACTGGATAAATTCTCAAACAAAGAGACGAACAGTAAATCTATGGAAAGATGCGTTTATTTCAAAATATTCCTGTAACACATTCGGGACAAAATAGGTTTGAATACAGTGAGTTTGATGCTTTGAAACCAGACACAACAGAGAAAGTACATGCTGTACATCAAGAGTTTCTTCAGTAATCAGGTATTGCACGAGCCTCTCATCTAAAGTACGCGGTACAGTGAACACCATGTGTTATTACTGGGACTGTGCAGTGTGAAACGGCTCCGGGGACTT
The DNA here is from genome assembly GCA_028566105.1 of Hypoplectrus providencianus. Lineage (NCBI taxonomy): Eukaryota > Metazoa > Chordata > Actinopteri > Perciformes > Serranidae > Hypoplectrus > Hypoplectrus providencianus. The sequence continues at coordinate 16,538,695 of JAOWBC010000002.1, read as the reverse complement.
CGGAGCAGACGGTTTGCCAAGGACAAGCGCGACAAAATTGTCATTCCACATGAGAAATGGTTGCACAGGGTTTAACTTGAGAATGGGTTGTGTGGATTTCGTGATTCATCACAGGAGGGTGGATGGCAGCGCCCGGGGCGACGGGGACAAGGTGACTGTCGCTGACTCATTATTCGGCTCCCCCTGAGATGAAGGCGGCTCGGCTCGCTGCTGACTCACGCTCAGTCTCAGGGTTCTTCTCCTCTGAGTGGAACATGATGGATCTATCAGTGCTCTACGTAAACCTTTTGTTCTTCTACCTCTGCTCTATCTAATACCATGCAGTTTCTATTAACACACTGATACAGTGTTATGTTCATTTACATCGAAGCTAATCCAAGTTGTGTCATCCGTCTGGATTGTTTTTTTCTGACAGCCAGAGGTGGAAAGTAACTAAGTACAAGTACTCAAGTTACTGTGAGACTTTGTGCTTTTATCAAGGGACCAAGAAAATAAGAAAAACAACCACCAATGTTTTACTTATGCATTTACAATTTGATGGTTCCTGCTTCTCAGGCTAACGGCTAATGCAGATAAAAGTTTATCACCGTCTTAGTTTAGCCAATATATATCCAAATATGAAAGTTATTTAATGATATTTTTGGGACCGTTTATTAATGACTCTGTTTTCTTATTTATTTGATTAAACTGAGTGTCTTTGGGTTTAAGACTTTGCCATAATCTTTGAATATTTGAATTTGGTGCCATTTTCACAAATATATTGGCACTTTACAAATAATCAGGTTACTGACGTGTAATTTTTAGATTACAAAACTAGTATATATATTATATATTTATAATTCCAAGATCAATAAGAGAGGATAAGGCCATTTCTAAGAGTGCTTTAAAATAAAAGATGGATTTATTTTCTGACTCCTTGAATAACATCAGATAATCAACAATAATTGCAGTTTGTAATCAAAGATGGATTTGGCTGGAGAGCAGCAGAGACTGACGCAGATTAAAAAGTCTTCAAATATTGTATTTCTTCCTCAGTGATTATAAACTCTGACTGAGGAACAGTACAGGAACTTGTCCTTTCCACCTCTGGACACAACTGTTTCTAAGAGGATGAGTCTCAGCGTCATCGTGTGCTTCAGACCAGGATGCAGCTTGGTTGCTTATAAAGGGAATGTCTAAGTCTCTACGTTATTATTGATCGTCTGACGCGAGAACAAGTCCGTCAGCTGCAACCACATGCAGATGTGACTCCGGCTCATGAATCACAGAGACGAGGACGGACGCATCAGGAGTCACACCGTGTGCTTATCGGGCTAGGTACAGTAAGATACACACAACACGTTTTATCTTTTCTTTTGTTGTTTTTTTTTGTTTTTTTTTTTACCATATACAGCAGTAAACAGCAGTGCTTGGTCAAAACTAGATGCTTCAGAGGGCGGGGCGGATGTGGATGAGTGTGTAAGGCATGACTGGCTGAACGGGGAGGACGAGGGCGAGGGACGGTCTCTGTTCCTTCTCCAGCATTTCAGTCATGGACTCTTCACTCCTTCACTTCACCTCTTTTATTCTTTTTCTAATCCTCTCTGGTCTGGGCCTCGATGCGGCTCATGTGTTGCATTTGCGCATGCTGGACCGCAGCATCAGAGTACACTCATGAGGGACTTCCGGGTTTTCGATCATGCGCTGCCACAGCCGCTGCTCCTCCCCGTACGAGTCCATCCAGTCCACCTCGTTCCCGTAGCTTTGGCCTGGAAAGACACAAGACACAATTCACTTTAACGCTCAATATAATAAACATTCATGTGATGTTTATACATGTTTTAAAAGGTATTTTTTTTTAATAATTACTGGTTGAAACTTTACTGATAATAGCCATCAAAATAATTGTTAAAGACAATTTACAAATCAATTATAAACCACTTTTGAAGTATTACGTATAACTGATACAGTTACCCATATTATGTTTATAGTTTAAGAAATGCTTTCTTAATGGCTTACAAATCATTTGGTCCAAATCACAAAATAATTTATATATAAATTATATATGTGTGCAACAAGAGTTAATTAGTAGTTAAATAAATTAAAATTTTTAAGCATTAATAACTACAATTTAAGCTAAACTTTACAAGAACCTTCATCAATAAATATTCAGTTATAGTACAGTGGCACTCCCGTGTTGGCTGACACAACAGAAAGAGAATAGTTTCCTTTAGATGCCTTGTTGTGATCATTTCTACGCCAGAATATTTCAGTGGCTTGTTGAGCCATTTCTTTAAAAATAGAAAGCTGCAAACCCACATAGTGTGTAGATAAAATACAAAAGAAACCCTTTCCTTTTGAAGAAAGAATAAGAAAAACTGACGTCAGGACTGCTGAGTGGTATGCCTGCATGCCCTGATTGAGCTTTTCAAAGATAAAATAAGGTTTTTGTTGTTGTGTTTCAATAAAAACTCTTTTTTTTTCTTGAGCACACAGACACACACAGCACCAGGATGAGGAAAGCTCCAGTAAAGCTCCTCAGCCTGCAGACAGCTGTGCAGGTTGATTCGCCTGTTTGTGATTCAGTGCAAGACTTTGACCTTCTCGCATCTCAGACAAACAAACTCCTGCCAGGTCGTTTTTCCTCTCCAGCAGTCAGCCTTTCTCTCACCTGTGCCCGCCCCGAGCCGCACTCCTCCCAGGAAGACGTTGCTGGCCAGAGCCTCTTTGTCCCACACGGTGAGCTCCAGGCAGACGTTGTTCAGGTCTCCAGGCTGCAGGCCGCAGTAGGTGAAGGTGTGGTTCCACTGCGGGTTCACCGTGCGCCGCTCCACCACCGTCTTGTGCTTTGTGGACTTGTTGCTGTCGGGGAGGAGGTACCTGAGGGAAAGAGTGCATGTTTACTTCACAGCACCGGGCCCGGCTTTTCCAAAATCCCACCTAATAACACAGAGGCAGGACCTGCAGCTGATGAGACAGAATGATCAATGTTCTGTTTGGAAAGTCATCAGATGACTAAAAAGAGCAAAATTATGAAAAGGAAACAGTCATTGAAAAGAGACAAAATGACACTAGAGACAATACAACACAAAGAGGCAAAAAACACACACATAGAGGAGCAAAACGACTACAAAGAGAAAGAAAATAACATAAAAAAAAACCCCACAATAAAATATGAGGGATGCAAAATTATCAAGAGACTCAAAACAACACAACAGACACACATCAGCCACAAAGAGACAAAAAGGAGGAGATAATAACCACACAGAGAAACAAAGTGACTCCAAAGACACACACACACACACACACACACACACAAAAGGAAGACACAGAAGGAAATGTGGCTAATAGACCCACAGACACAAAATGACTACAATGACACACAAAAATATACAGAGTATCAAAACAACAACAAAGACAGACAAAGTGACACGCAAACAACAGAAAGGTACACAAAACACAGACACAAAATGACACTTAAGAGTAACCAAAAACTAAAATAGAAGCAAAACAAACAAAGATACAAAATGATGACAAGTGAAGCTAAATGACCACAAAGAAACACAAAAATAAAAATAATTTCTTAACAACTACACAAAGTGCCACTAAGGAGACACACAAAAAAAAACAGAATAAAAACAACCACAAAGACACACAAAATGACAAAACAGAGACAAAAAAATAAACACAAACATAAATATAAACAAAACAACGACAGACACTAAAAGTACTACAAAGATGCACACATAAGCCTCAAAGAGACACGAAGCAAATAAAAAACGGGTAAAAAAAAACGCAAAGAGAAGCTAAACGACCACAAAGAAAATGTTCCCAACCCTGAAGGTGTCGTCTTACCCTTTCACAAAAGGATCTGAAGTGCCTCCGGACTTGACGGCGGTGAGATTTTTGGCTCCTTTGACCAGCAGCTCGACCATGCCCCCTTTAGGCAGAGTGAAGCTGCTCGTCTTCTTGCTCTTCAGGAAGCCTTTCTTCACTGAGGAGCAGCAGAACAAAACAATCTACAGTTTCAAAGCTTTACACAACACTTTAGAAACAGTTTAGTAAGTTAAAGTTTCGGTAAAACTCACTCCAGACACAACAACTCATGTGCGCATGCAGCTTATATGTGTATTTATTTGATTTTACATAAAAGGGCCATACACTCAATCATCTTTTGAAATTCTAACGTGAAACTCTGGATAAACAGGAAGTGCTTAATGAGCTCTACCAGGGAGGGTTCGGTTTATGGTTGTCAGCAGGATTACTAAAAACTTTTTTAACAAAACAAAACAAAACAAAATTGTACGGCATGGGCCAAGAAGGACCCTATTAAATTCTGAAGCGTATCTGAAAAGCAGCAGATAACTCAAATTATTTTTCACTTTTGTTAACATTGTGAGAGGGTCAGGTCTGTGCTCTGCAAGAGCCTTCCAGTTTTAGATTTAACTCTGAGTCAGAAAATATATATTTATCTCTGTTAACAAGCAAACTTCCCCTGGTGGGTCATTCGTTATTTACAAACTCATGCTGTGCAGACAGAGATTGGTTAAACCCACAAAGCTTTTTTAAAAATTGTAGTACAGATTTAAAACTGTCCACATATCTCAAGCTGAGTTTTGGGGAAATAAATATACATTTATTAAATAAAATAATAAAAATCAATCAAAATAAAATAGAAAATACAATTAAATTTCATAAAATTGTTATTTTATTTCTTTTATTAAGAATAAAAAAAATCCATCCACCCTTCTTCTGTCATGGTCACTACACAAGTAAAGAAAAAGAAAAAGAAAGCTGAAAAACTTGAGTTTGAAAAAAAAAAATAAAAACAATAATGAAAACAAAATAAACAAAGAGTACAATAAATAAAATAATAATAATTCTTCTACGGTCACATGTATAAACACTGTACTGTCTTCTCTATCGTTAATCTTCCTGATAATGCTGCCAGGTATAAACCCTTAAGTATAAAACAGTATTTAGATTAGAGACGTACCTTGCACTTGGTCCAGCGGCAGCATGAGGTTCTTCTCTGCGGGGATGTACTTCAGCACGACGGTCAGCTCTCCCTTGTACTGCATGGTGGAGTCCATGTTGCTCTCCACCTGCACAAACATCATCACCAGCCTATCAGACTCCTGCCCTCCTGTCTGTTCCTATAATACAGAAGGAGACATGCGCTGGCCTACCTTGGGCTGCAGGGCGTACCACTCCTCTATCTGGGAATCAAACTCCCAGGAGTCAAAGGTCAGCTCCACCTCTCCCAGGAAGCTGTTGTGTCCAAAGCGGTCGTGGTGCCACACGGAGACCTGCAGAGTCCTCGTCTCCAGCTGCGAGTGGCTGATCACGTACTGCGCGGCACAAGAAAAGACACGAGCGTATTGATTTAAAGTTTTGCATTCAGAAAGTCAGAGAATAAGCGCTGAAAGCTTATTGAGTTGTTCAGCGGCTGACCCTCAGGTTCTCATTGAAAACAGGGTTAATGGTGTTGGCCTTGATGCTCGTCTTCCTCTTGCTCTGCCGTGACGTATCCGGCAGCAGGTACGTCTTCACATACCTGCCGTTAAAAACACACACAGTGAGTCAGCCGCGCTCAGGAGGAGGAGACGGACACTGTTTGTTCTCTTTTATATCAACAACATGAAATATCAGCTGCCCCTGAACTCCTCCTCTGAACAAATAGTTACAACATTCAGTTTATGACAGGAGAACCCTGGAAAGTAAAATATTTAAATATTATCAAACAAGAGGCTGAAAGGAGGAAGGAAAACTCTGACATTTTAGAAAATGTAATTTTTCTGTTTGTTTGTTTCTTATCTGGAGTTCTAGGTAACATTTTTTTTTATACAACGTAATAGTGGTGACAGCAAGACAGATTCCATCAGAGGTGTGTTTTTGGAAAGACTTTTTAAAAAATAGCAGGCAGATGACTGGAAGAGTTTATTTAGAGCTTAGAGATTAAGGCCGATACTGATTTGAGAGGGAAAATTATTTATTTATTTATATTTATATTCTATTTATCTATTTATTATATATAACCATTATGGTGGCCAATAAATTAATTTTTTGAGCTGGAATGAAAATAAACATTTTTTTATGTGGATGTGCTTGTGCCGTTTTCTCAAATATATAACTAATAAATAATATTTAACAATGGTATACATTATACAATGTACCACCATATATACATTACATTGATGTAATGCACAGCCACAACCAGACCTAATATTTCACATTTCAAATACAATAACTGCATATTTGTAAAGATCATTTCTGCTATTTATTTTATTTTCAACATTTCTTGCATGTTAACTTTCTATCCTTCATAGTTTCAATCTAAACTGATGATTTCTGACTGATGTACTTGCCTTAATCTATATCTATATTTTTTCTTTGTTTTATTTGTTCTTTTGCACAAATACACCAAAGCCAATTCCTTGTATGGGAAAAATCTCTGGGCCTCTTTACATGGGCGTACATGCTATTATAATATTTTTATGACTGAGGCATAAATTGGTGTTAAAATTACAATATCATCGTTTATCCCAGTTATCTTGGACAGCTCTGCCCGTTCAGCTGATAAACTCTTATTTTCTCGAGTCTTACGCGTCCGTGCGCTGCCTCCTGTCGTCTCCCGTCGCCAGGTTGTGACACTCCTTCACCACGACATTGAGAGCGCCGGTTTTGTAGCTGTAGCCGATGTTCAGCAGGATCTCGCCGCTCACCCGGGCGTTGCCATAGTCACCGGTCTCGCTGTACATGCTCATCATGCTGTTTATGCTACTCTGTTCGGCAGAGACCGCAGATAAGAGAAGTGGAGGATGTGAGATGGGGGGGAGGAAGGTCAAAGGATGAAAAGAGAGTAGAAGAGGGGAGGAAGGAAAACACAACACATGAGGTACGGAGCACAAAGGAGGGAAAGAAAACAACATCAAGCATGAAAGGATGCTGATGAAATGTGGTGGAAATTAAACATCCGCAGCCCTTTATGAACTCTAATCTGTGGCAATACAAGGTAATATTAAGGGATAGACTGGTGCCCTTTAAAATTCAACATCTGCCCCCTCAGATGGCTGCATGCTGTGGACTTCAGACTCCAGACCAGAGGCCTGCTGGACACGGCAGCTGAGGTTACTCCAGTTCATGAGACAGTTGGAGAGCACTGCTCGTCTGGATAAATAAAGGTTTTAAATGTGTTAAAATGTATAGTTTAGAGCCAAAAACTGGAGAAATTATTGTTTGTTTCCATTGAAGTCAGGCAAATTGTGAAATTTTTCTGTCTGAAGAAATGAATTAAGGATGCTTCCATCAATTGTTTTAGAGCGAATAAACAAAGCTGCACAAACATATTTGAGTCAGAAGATGGCAGCGTAGTGTTTTATTGTAGACTCATCTGTTCCGTAGCTCAACCCTGTTTCCTTCTCCTGAGATTTCAAATATGCTGTATATTTTCACATTATTGCATTATATTCAGAATAAAACATACCATAATGCAGAAAATCATTAAAACCTCAAACCTAGCATCTGGGACTGTAACATCTAGGTTTGAAAAAAAATGATTTTCACTTGAAATGAAGTGATGAGATGCTAGAAAAGAATTTAAGTAGAATTATAATTCAGAATTCAGAATAAATGGAGAAACAGAGAAAAAAAAATAACAATGACAAACAACAAAAGTAAAGTAAAAGTGACGGGGGAACAGCGAGCGTATCGATCTGTGTGGCTGCACCTCCTGAGTTTCACTGATTGCCAAATTACAGAGCTTGATTTTTCATGCTCATATTATGCACCTGCAAAACCTATTTCATGAACAAAAGACTCAAAATCATTAAACCACAGCAGGTCATTTTGTCTGGCGCTCATGGCTGCTGAGGCTCTGGACAGGATTTAACTGGAATAATCCACAGATGATAATAGCGCTGTCTGGAGAGAGAAAGCCAGAATTGAGCCACACTGTGCTTGTTCTACTGGAAAGTCTACCTCATTTATCTCCAGCTGGGAGCCAGGGTGATTAATGAGTAAAAGTTTAATGTGAGGAATGGAAAGTTAATGGAAATAGCCGTGGCCAACATCACATTAACACCAGCAGGCAAAACTGAAATAATGTGCACAACCCTGATTCCAAAAAAGTTTGGATGCTAATTCAGAGATATAAATGCTATATTTATTTGTATTTTGGTGCTTTTCTGCTGTATTTTTACTGGTGGTGAATATTTATGCATGCACAAATGTGGAAAGAGGAGACTTACAGTCTCAGCATCCGAGTCGGGGACATTGAGGTGCCCCCACCTCCTCTCAGAGCCCGGAGTAGAAGACTAGCAGCAGATTCATTCAGAGCAGAAAGATAAAGAAAGGAGCAGGGGAAGAGAGGAGAATGAGAGAGATCTGAGCTGTTCGATGTGTACGTGATAGAGGCAGACATCCGAGCACAGAGCCCAGCCCCCCCGACCCCGAGGAGGAGCTGCAGGGACCCACAGAAACCAGCAGAAACCCACAAGTACCCCGTCTACAGCAGCACAGCCAGAAACCACATTACACACTGTTACCATGGTGATTATCAGATGGAACCACAGAGATTACAAGTCAGCTGGAACCACACACACGCACACACATGCACACGCACACACACACAGACAAGGAATGAGTTCCCTTATTAAAAATATCCCAAGCAAATGGAAATCAACTGCATATAAAGAAATATATGAAAATGATAAAAGTTTGAAAATGTAAATAAAGGTTACAGGTTGTCTTTAATGGGTCATATGATAGCTGCTCATATCGATTGCAGGCCCCTGTGACAGACTTAGATATCAGCAAATATCATATCTTTTTCTGAGGAATCTATCTAAAACTAAACAATGATGTAACTTTTGATTTACATATATAATAATAATATAATAAATACACACAATTACTTCTGGCCCCTGTGGTCTCTCTCTCACCAGGGGGGTTAAAAGTAAATGATGGGTGACCGAAGGCTAAAAAAAAACAACAACATTTAGAATAAAGAGATAATATAATATTAGTAATAATAGAAGTAGAAAGATAAAGGGGTTAGGAGTTGTAAAGTAATACTGCTTCAGTTCTTTTTCCTTCATTATTTATCCGCAGCTCTCCATGAGCTGAATCACGCAGCAGCGGTGGGCTGAGTATATTAAAGCTCGACTCAATGGCAGGCTGAGCTATCTGCATAATACCCCTCATCACCTCCTTCCACTTCCATTCAGAACAGCAGCTCAGTGACGGCTGTTACTCATCAAGGAGATAAAAATGATAAATGTCAGACAGGCGGGACGTCTGTCTCGCCTGTTTGCCTATGCAGTTCTCAAATTACTCACAAAGCCCACAAAACAATGAGCGCGGTGCGAGTCAGGAAACAGGCCAATTATTTAGGCCATTTAAATAACTGGATTTTCTGCCAGTCTAAGTAGTTTATGGCCTATTTATAGTTAATAACAACTGTAAACAAGTCATTTATGCTCAGAGATCAGGTGTAGACTTCTGTGTTCTGTAAGGTAAAGATACTGTTTTTTTTCAATGGATTCTTGGAGAGCATCAAACATAAGCAGTTTCCGCCATCTAAACTTAAACAGGGAAGTCTGACTGCAAGGTAAAGTGGTGAAAAATAACCTAAAACAGTGAAAACTTAGGTTGAGAGTAATGTCTTAAGGTGCTAACTTCCTTGCACTACTGTCTGCTTGTATATTATTTCAAAATGTCTGTACAATTCTTTAAAATGTATAATAATAAACAGCACTGGCACACAGACTACCACTACTACTACTACTACTACTACTACTATCTGCATACCAGAATGAAGGTTAATCTTCCCTATAAAATGAGAGAAAGTACATACAATGCATGACACTATGTTAACATAAGTTCATGCAAAATATAAT
>JAOWBC010000002.1:16477248-16493510 GCA_028566105.1 Hypoplectrus providencianus | reverse complement strand
AGGTCAGTGATGTCCCGTATCTTTGTTCCAGACACCAGATCTTTAACAGAAGCCCACAGAAAGAAGGAGCCCATTCTTTTTCAATAAACCAATAAACTGTAAAGAGACTTTATGGAAACCCTGTACATGTTTCTGTGAGGTTTTGCCTTCAATCTAAACACCCCAAAGATGTAATTGGGGGTCGAGTCATCCCGGCTCTGTTCCTCCTTTAGAGGTGGTAACAGCAGATCAATGTGCACCAGCCAGACAGTGATGTACCTCATTTGTGCAACCAACACTTGGGTTATAAGAAAGGAAGTGGACCATATCATCAAAAACTCGCCTCTCACTTGAGTCCAACAGTGATCGAATCATGAAACAAGAATCTTCAGAGCAAGAGCAGGACAAAATGCAGCTATCTCACCAGCATTGTTTTGAATGGGCTCCCTGCTTAGGTCTCCTCCCACTTCGTACAACAATCCCAGAACGCAGCGTGAATGAAGCCAGTGTTTCAGCAAATCAGTGTATGTCCAAAGGCAAAATGCAGGCAGGGCTTGTTACGGCACTTTTGGGGAAACACAGTATGAAAAGGGCTAAAATCTGGGGTTTGTCTGAGCCGTACCCCCTCAGAGGTCCTAGTCTTCTCACTCTAAGCATCTAATGTTGCCTCATGGGTTTTTATTACAGCTGATAGAAAGCCTGATCCATCTCTAAAAGCTGCCTTTAGGTCAGTATTACATACCAAAGGCCGTTACAAAGTGTCAATATTAACAGGTCTGTTTTTTTGACAACTGTCATTTACATTTTAAAATTTATGTATCAAGTGTGACATACCTGCCATATGTAGGGGGGAGCCAAAAAGGCAGATAACTAGTTTCGCCAATCTTGCTCCAAATTTTGATTCCTGAAACTGAAAGCTTATTCCCAAACGTGTTTCATTAAAAACTGAAACCATGAAACCCCTCTTATCTCATGATCTGAATACATTTTCTATTAATTGTGCAGCACTCGCTCTGTCACCAGTTTCCCCCTGGAAAGCCCTGGGATATCCTGGAGAGTCCACCACAGACACCATTAATTAACTGCTGACATGATAATTACAGGATCATTATATCCACTGACCTCAAGTCACTGAAAAAGCCAGTAAGGTAAAGTCACGTCAGGTGATCAAACCGCTGCGTGTCCTCCATATCATGACAGGATCGGTTTCCTGCAGTCAGCAACTTAACGCAGCACATCAGCAGCACATCATGTCGTTAAACTGAGTTGACTGCAGGTTAATCCGCCGTCGCCACCAGCGGAGCCACAACTAACTAGAAAAGGAGCTTTTTGCTGCATTGCACCTGCCCAAACCAGCTCAACTTTCGCCGGGGGGAAGTGGGGCTGTCTGGTCCCGCTCATGTGTGACTAATTCTCCGAGGTCGTGGTCGTGACGGTGGACAGACAGACAGACCCTCTGCTCAGAAACCCCCAAAACAAGGAAAAGATAGAGATCAAACATGCCTAACAGGCGGCAGGCAGGCAGCGGCTCACGGTGCCATATGCCAGAGGAAACACGGCGGTGTGTGGGGTCCCGGTGAGCCGCCGGCTGACCTGCAGAGCGGCGGTGTCTTACCTGGTGGCGGTGGGCAGCAGCTGGAGCCGGTGGGGGAGCACGGCAGGCGGGCAGAGTCCGTCCCGGGATCAGTGCAGCGTACGTGAGTGTGTCGGTGCGCCTCGGCACCGTCTGAAGGCAGAGATCCACAGCCAGGGTGTTCCCGACAGGAGGGGGCGTGGTGTGTGTGTGTGTGTGTGTGTGTGTGTCCTCACAAATAGGCTTATTTCAGACAATGCGACGCTTGTTTCCTGCACAAACTGTAACAGACTCCTGTTATTTCCGTAAAATACACTTAATGGCCCAATTAAAGCGGCTCATTATCTGACACACTGCAGTGCTGAGCTCTGTAGTGGTTCGGGGGAAACTCCTTTCTGTCACCACTGGTACATTATGTGTGTTGGATTTCCCTGCCGAGATCCTCTGGGAGTCTGTATTTCTGTACTTCTGGCCGGGGAGCAGACGGCTCTGCTGCAGACTGACAGGTCATTGTAATGCTGCATGTAGCTGAAACAGATGGGCTCTTCCTCTACCTGACTTATAGACAAATAAGCACTGTCAAAATAAAAGCATAATAACATGTTTATCTGTTTGTTTTTTTAATGTTGCATCCTGTGTTACATGTTAAATACCTGGAAATGTAGTATAATGCTGCCCTGCATAGCACATTTTATTTTAACATAATCTTAAAACCACATTTATTTTTTACTGTCAGTATTATGTCCTATTTATGTATGTATAGCAGTCATTTGTCAACTGTACTTGTCTTATATAAATTACCAATTCAATAGAATAAAAATCCTAGATGTGTCAGCAAATTAAGTGTGGAAAAGACTAGTTATATTGAAAATATCACATTTATATGCATTTTTCAGGCAGTCAGGGTGTTTCTATTCTCATTATACAACATAGGATGCACAATGCCATCTTGTTTTATTTTAAAAACTGAATGACTTGCTATTTATGTATAAAAAAAATTATCAAAATTATTAGGAATATGAATTTTAATATTATAAATAAACATTTTATTTCAGTGTTGTTTGGACTGAATTTATTTTGTAAACATGTTTAAGTCTGCATTGAGCCTTCCTGCTGATAAATAAAGACAGATATTTACAGTATTTTCATATTGGTTGGACGCCCCCTGATGTTAATTGTGGTCTATGGTTGCAGTGTCTCATTTCCACCACAGCGGGGCGGCACAAGACAAACATTGAGTAGCTTCAGGAGCAGCGGAAACGTCTTTTCTGCGCTCTTTGGCTTTGAATAACCGGAAGTAAACTGGAACAATAAGTAAGCCTGAGCCGGTCATAACAAAGAGAAGATTTACCGCTGCAACTCTGTCAGAAAACATGGAGGAATATAACTCTGGAGATGAGGTGAAGTTATTTCTTATTACTTGAATAAACCATAAACAAAACTCAACGTATCACCAACGACGTGTCGGATAGCTTACTTTAGCTCATTCGGCTAACTGAGTCAGTTAGCTGCGGCTAACGGTATTTCCCCCAGGGTGTGGTCACTGTCTTTACATTTGTAATATTATTTATACCTATTATAGTATTGTTATTGTATAAAAGTCAAAAACGGCAAGTGACAATGATAATATCACAGGTAAATCAGACATTTTCATGAAGAAACAATCGCAACAGAATGAAAATATTCACATTTGATGAAAATGTGCAGCTTTATTCATGAGCTGTTTTAATCATAATTTATTATAATTTCTCTCAGTTGTCTTTTTCCTTTCTTTTTTTTACTTTATGTGTAGTTTTTGTGTTTGTGACCTGTTGATTGATCGATATATAAAGCTGTTTTGTGTTGCATTATGTTAGAAAGAACTTCAATTCCAAGGCAATACATTTGATTTTCTTTTGCTTCGACGTTGTAAGTTTAAAATTTTCCATAGATTCCATAGAACATGTACTGAATATAATAGACAAACACGCTCAATTATTAATGGGCCTGTAATCTTTCACTGCACCATGTTAGATTAATTTATTTATATATTTATGATGTATTTTATGTTAAACCATTAAACTTTTGAAAATTTTATTTTAAATGATATCCAGTGTATGATAAGGGAGTTTCTTTGAGCAACAACAGGAAATAAAACATCACAGATGCCCCTAACTTACAGTGTTTTTCTTTCTTTAAATTCTCCTGCAGGTCCTCTTTAATGCTGATGAGGTGAATCTGTCAGTTAAAGAGGTACCCTTTTAACTTGGAAACATTCATTAATTATATTTTATTTTAAATCCTCTCTTTAATGTTTTGACGGTGGACATGACTCTGTCTTTGTGTGCTGTTTTGTCTCAGTGTATAGAGGGTGTGATTGGTGGAACAGATTACAATCAGACTAAAGTGAACCAGTGGACGGCCAGCATAGTGGAGCACTCTCTGACTCACCTGGTGAAACAAGGACGGCCGTTTAAATACATAGGTGAACCAGCCCCCCTTCATATACAATAACATGAGACCATAGGAAGAAATGTGGACATGCAGAGTTTGACCATGTGACTCATTAACATGTGACTGAAAGAAACTGCTCTGTGATGTTTTGCAGTAAACTGTGCGATCATGCAGAAAAGCGGCGCTGGCCTCCACACAGCAAACTCCTGCTACTGGGACACCACTACTGATGGTAAGAAATGAATTATATTTAGAAGTGGTGTAGCTTTAAATTTGTTCCAGATACATAAACAAGACAATTTCTCAACCAATAGTAGTAATGTTATTTTTGTTATTTGTTTTTTTTACAGTTCAGATCATTACATTACAGATCAATGTTTACAGCTGGAAATGTTGAATTTTAGTAATTTAATTGAATAGACTGTAGATAAACATGTTTTATAAATGACTTCTGTATAATTTCTCCAGGGAGCTGCACCGTCCGGTGGGAGAATCGCACCATGTACTGTGTGGTCAGTGTGTTTGCTGTCGCCGTGGCATTGTAAGACTGAAGCTTAAAATGACCAAAAAGCCCCGAAGATCCTCTAATGAAGCCCTCTGTATGTACAAGCAGCTTCTTCCTCCCTAGCAGGCTTGAACAACATTAACCTCAGAGTTTGTGAGTCAACAGCCTGTGTTCGTGTGAGGAAACGCTGCTTTGAAGGGAGCAGAGTTTTGTTATGAAATTATCCCTCAAATATCACGTGATGTTCAGTCAGCAAATGTTGAGAAGTGAAAACTAAATATTTTCCCTCCAGATGTCGTTCCAAGTGTTGTAGTCAGTGCATACAGTAAAATCTAATTAGTTTTTGGCCATGCTGGCAGTAAGGCTCCGGGGATGGCAATGTCCTGCCATCTGTCAGGCCAGACTGAAATATCACAGCAATGATTGGATGGGTGGCTGGGACATTGTCTGCACAAGTTCAAGCCTCCATCATGAGGTTTATGATCAGAGAACTAACCTAGCCTAAGCTGCACTTTGTGTTGTTAAACATCAAACGTTGGCATGCTAAGCTAATATGGTAAACATGCTAACTGCTCAGCATCAGTGTGTTAGCATGTTGATTTTAACATTTAGCTCAAAGCAGTGCAGCATGAAAGAGGTTCTGTTCATGCACACACACCTAATTTTTAACCATTCCTGGAATTTTGACCAAAAGATACATTTGAAAGTATAAGTATAAAACCTCAAAAGTTTGTTCCCAGCTGCAACCAAAAAGTAGCTGGAGCATATTCAGTCTCAAAATGTTGTGAAATCTTTCTTTTCACTACAGTTTTGGAGCTTGTACAGTAAACGTCAATACAAGCTGTTCTAAGACATCTTGTGTGTATTTTAAGTGTTTATTTTAGGTTAGAAATATAGTTGAATTATTGTATTCTCATTACTAAAAGCATGTTCCTGGTTGTTTTTTTGAAAACATATCTATTATAACAGAACAATCCTGCAGGTAAACATTGCAGTCTGCAGTCTAACCACAGCTGCTTTGTTGTGCTGTGCATTGAGTAAGACTCTCAGTTGATGATACATCCATGATTACAGCAGTTTCTATTAAAACTTGCTGCTTTACTAAATTGCTCTAAAGTTTCACATATCCTAAACAGAAGTTTCCAGAAGCAGAAATAATTTGATGATAAAAGCGGATTCAGTGCTGCTAGCATGGCTGTAGACTGTTTTTATTTCTCTCCTTCAGAAACATTCCCAAATAAAAAATGTTGCTGTCGTTGTTTTTTGAACAAAAGTCTAATTGTTGTGCTTTGGACCCTGACTACTTGTATAAAATGTCTCAACTAGTCTGCAATGATGTTTAAATGTTCTGGATCTATAAATGTGCAGATATGAGTGTGTGTTTTCAGGATGATGAGGTTTAATGTTCAGAACGACTAATGCACTTTTTCTAGACTTTCTCTGTAGAAATCCTCAATTTTCTTCTGTAAACCTGAGTTCATGAAGGCAATTTAATAAATTAATTTATTGACGTCTACGATACGGTCTTTAATGATATGAATCATTTTTTATTACATCAGACTGAGTGATGATGTCCTTGAAACATTAATGTGATTTGTTGAGCAAACTCACAAAGATGGCTCGGATCATTTTTATTTTTTTGTCTAGGTGTTAATTATCAGCTTTATATTGTGACAAATGTTGAACCTAGAGTGGCTTAAAAGTTGCATTCATTCTGTAATAATTGTCCTGATTGGAGTCTTATTACTAAAAAAATCAGACCTGTATCAGATTAGGAACACATATGAAAGAAGCCCATCTGATCCATTTGCTGATGATACGATTATTTTTGAAAAACTCTCCAGAAAATCGGATTTGCGCCATATTTTTCATGCAGACTGTATGTTATCAAAGGAAATATTACTTTGTAGTTCTGGTGTTTGTCCTCTAGAGGTCAGTGCAGGGTTGTGTTTGTGTGTATAATCTGCTTCTAACGTTAAAAAAAAAAAAAGTCCAGTCCAGACAATTTTCACATATAAATATAAATTTATTTGGATTTTTACGTTAGATCTTGTTGTTTAAATGCCTTTTATCTTGCTCTGTATGACAATGTTTGATGTGTACATTAGATTTTTCTTTTTTTTTTTGGCTTATCTTATTTGTACAAACAGGAGTATTCACTGGATACCCGAGGTCGTTGCCCCCCTGCAGATATATTGCAAAAAAGAGTAGGTGCAAAGAAACAAACAACACTGACATTCTCTCACACACACAGTTAGACATTAAAGGTTGAAAAAAAGTACTTGTTACAATTCCAAATGTTTTTCAATTAGATATAATTTCAGTGTGCACTCGGTGTAAATCTTCTAACTAATGAGACACAGACCGGACAGACCTAACAAGCATGAATTAGAAAAAAGCAAATACATCCAAACAAAGCGTTTCACATCACTGCGGCTGCTGCTGCTCAACAGTTGAACCAAAGCCACTTAAATCCTTTATGTAAACGTGCAAAAACTTGGAGACAAACGTCCGTGCTTTACAGTTAACGTGTTTGTGATCGAACAGGCTCTTTAAACAATGTGTGGAGATTCACATCTCATCGTCAAGCACAAATACATCACAGAAGCAGCGCGTATTTAATGATAAAGCTCTTATCGAGGAGTAAAAAAGCTGATTGTTTGCAGCCATAAAACTAGAGGGGGGTTCAGAAAAAAAACCCTGTACAAAACAGACTCGCCTCCCCCCCCTGCAGAAGGTAACCCACACATGCACACCTCCATGCCAAACAGAGATACTAAATACAATCAATTCAAGTGCATGGCGCCTTGTGATCAGTAATGCAGCATATAAGTGGACACCAAAACTAAACAAGTAATGGTGCTGTCCACTTTTTTATTCGTATTAAAAGGCTGCAGGATGACAGGTGAGCACCACCTCTGCTATGTTAACACAATGCATGATTGCAGCCAGATACATCTTCGTTAAGGACACATTTGCTTCATGTAGGAGAACAGAAGGTGGTAGAAAACTGATGGACATATGAAAGGATTCAAAGTGTAAACTCATGTGGCACTTAAAAGGTTACAGAGGGTGTGATTGCTCCTCTGGATGGCACGTCAGACAGCTGTGATGCTCTAAGCATTGCAGGAAACGCTGTGGTTAAAGTCACCGTTGATTCCACCACAGATATTATTGCCCATTTCATTAGGAGTGTCACAGATCGTATCATTGAGCATGTCGTACGTGGTTTCGTTGGGCATGTCGTCCGTGGTGTCGCTGGCTGAGTCGTGGGCCCCGTCGGCTGCCGCCTCTGTGCGCGTGGGCGAGGGCCGGGGCGACTTCTCCATCGGCCTGTTCTGCGGCGAAGCAGAGGAGCTGCACATGAGACAGAGCAAGGAGGAGCAGTTCCAGAGGCCGTGGGTCATGCTGGAGGAGAAGAGCCTCCGACACGGGTGACAGAACTGGTAGAAGACCAGCATGAAGAAGATGGCGATGGCGTAGGCGACCAGCAGCTGCAGCACCAGAAGAGGGGCGCAGATGAACTTGTAGAAGTCCGTTTTGTAGATGTACCACAGCAGGAGGAGCGAAGCGTTCTCCACAAAACGTAACATGTAGTAGACGGCCATGCGATACCAGTTCTGGGACTTGTTGATGAGGTCCGGGTCGTTGAGTTTCACCTGCACGGCGGACCAGCAGAACATGTTGATGCCGGCGTACAGGAAGGTGAGCAGGCAAAGCACGATGGTCGTCCCCACCCTGGTCAGAGTCTTTTCTATGTTCTCAGGGAACGGAGAGTGGCTCTGCCAGAACAAGATCCACGGGTAGAGGAAGAACACCAGGAAGTTCAGTAGAACCACGGGCAGGACCCAGAGCTGCAGCACAGAGCTGAACAGAACCAGAACCACCACACGAGTGGCGATCTCAAAGCTCCTCCACAGGAAAATGCACAGATAAGCCATGGGCCGGACGTCCACCTCGTAGTCGTCATATTTGATCTTAATGGCCAGGATGTTGCAGCGCAGCGCTCCGTACACGATGGACAGGAGGGAGATCACCATCAGCGTGCCTGACAGTGACAGAGAGAAACAAATATGAGTCACCATCCTGTCCAACCCATTTTGTTTGCTGGGCAGCTTTAAACTGTTAATGCATATTTTTTATGCACAAAGTCAGCCACAAGTCTCTACATCAAAATAAAAAGGCCCAAAATACAAGAAAAATACAGCGGCAGCCTTCAGTGATATTCACTCAAAATATTATTATAGGATTCATTGTTATGCTATGCCAAGAACCAGGAAACAACTACAAAGACACACAAAAAGACTACAAATTGATGATACCAACTACAAACAGACCAAACAACCACAATGAGACAACAAATTTACCAAAACCACTGATAAGAGATACAAAACAGCTGCAAAGTGTCAAAACAAGGCCACAGAGACTCACAATGACTATGACAAGGCCTTTGGCTGGTCTTTGCCGAGGGGCTCACTTTGTCTCACCATCTGCTCATCAGTCTATTGTTTTTGTTACACATTTGAGTAAATACTGTGTGAAGCCCCACAACAGCATCTTCGACTCCCTCTCTCAGCTTGCCATTTCTTGATACATAAATAAAGTTACTATAAATAAAACATGCTCAGTGTATTCACTGATGAATTCTCTCTCCAAAGCAAAAACAACATTAAAGATCTCATGCAAATATTCAAACAGGTTTCGCTCTGTGGAGGAAAAAGGAGGAAAAATTCTTTCAGGATCAGTTCTGTGGCTGGAGAGACAGGAGGTAATGAAACTACCGGCACCTGAAGGCGTCAGTGTCGGGGGGAGGACGCCTGGGAGAGAAAAGGTGATATGAGTGGTGAGGAAGCTCTTCTCCCCTCACAATACATCAGAGGGTCACTCAGTGAGACCTGTTGGTTATGTAAATCAGTTTCCTTTTGGCACAGAGGTACGAAACACACACTTAATTAAATCAGGACACACAGATTAGTTTAGGAGAACGACTCCTACAGCTAGCAGTACAGCTGTTATCCTTCATCCTGCTCATTTTAGGCACTTCTGGTAAATAAGTAGATCTTATGTCAACATTATGAGTCAACATCTTTTGTTTTTCTCATTTAATGTAGATGCTGAGTGTAAACTGGACACTAACAGTTTTAAATAGTTTGAATTGTTAGAATTGGTATTTGCTTGTTATTATCAAATGGTCAGTCTTTTATACATCATGATATCCTGATCATGATGTATGATTTTATCAATCATATGACTGAGGGAAAGACTACCAGGTCTGCTCCGACTCCAATGTAATTACATTCCAGTTGAGACATTCCTAGCTTAATGTGAGGCTTCAGGCTGAATTAAATCAATCAGTCTGTTTGGTTGTTTTCCTGTTTTCCCTGCATGCAGTGGAGGGGTCTGAACAAGAAGAAGGGACTGCAACAAAAAGGGATTCACATCTGGATGATACACCGGGAGCATGTATGAAAGAAGCTTTGAGTACAGCCACCAAAGCAGTTTCAATAAAGATAGATGTACAGGGGAGAAGAATTCACTTTTCAGGAATGTGAGTGCACTGAAGTATTGTTTTTGTACAATCTGTTCATTATTCAACAAGTTTTGTCAACAAGTAATGTTTTCTCATGATCTGCGAATATCTTACGATTCACATGAAACAAACAAGACTCACATGAAAGCATGCTGAGTCAGGAGGCTGTAACTCTTTACATAACTGTCCCTGCAATGTTACTGCTTTCATTCACAGCACAGCCATACTGCCCATTCCACTGAAAGGCTGCAAGGTCTTAAGACGGGAAATTGGCAGTAAAGACTTCCTGAATATAGATTCCTGTTTCCATTTATACCCGACACCATGATGGAAATCTTCCTGAACATTTAAGTGACTGAGTGCCTGTGTGAAATGGGCTCACAAGAAGACCACAAACCACAAGGAACGCAAATAGACCAGATGAACTACGGACACAAAAAGACTACAAATAAACTAAAACAACCATAAAGAAACACAGACAGCTACAAATATACCAAATAAACCTCAAAGAGTAACAAAAGACTACAAATAAATCAGATGAACTACAGAGACATTAAAAGACTAAAAATGAAGCAAAACAACTGCAACAACATACAAAAATACTGCAAAAAAACTAAAACAACTACGGGGACACAAAAGACTACAAACAGACCAGAAAAATACAGAGACACTAAAAATAAACCAGAACAACCCTAAATGATACAAAAACTACAAATAAACCAGATGAACTACAGAGCGATAAAGAAACTGAGATTATAACTCAGACTGCCTCTTATTAGATTCACATTAACTCCAGACTTTCTGTCCAAATCGAGACTGTGCATTTTTCACCTCCATCAAGCTGTAAGCACATTTTCTTGTAACCTGCAGTATGAACAACAGTTTTAATGTACATGTGGGCATTTGTGATCGTCTCCTTTAAAGGCCCTGAAGCTCCCATTCACCACATTCAGGCTGTTAAATCAGTAAGCGTGAAATAGAAGTGTCAGACGGCCGGGGGCAGAGAAAATAAGATTTATGTATTTATAACACTTTTTTATTCAGTCGTAATTTGACGACCAGATGTCCTAGCTTGACTTTTTGTGAACCTTTACTAAATCTCTCTCAGGAATAGAAACACTGGCTCCCACAAAGAGTCGGACAGCCAGATCAGCACCGCCTGACTCAGAGAATCGCTGTTTTCCACCCGCGATATCGAGAGGCGGTTGCATAACACCACTTTGACTCATGAAAACACCATCCTCTTATATCAATATGGCACTTAGCTGATCAGCCCACATCACGGTGGATTGAGGCGACACGTGGCCGATAAATCAAAGAGTCACACACGCTTGGCCCTCACCTCTGCCGATGGAGACCCCCTGCTGCAGGACGCAGATGTAGAGCTGCAGGGTGAGCTGGGGGGCAGATCCCAGGAAGGCCTGAATGACAGAGGTGCGGGCAAAGGCTGCTCGGTGCGTGAACAGTTTCCCCTCCGCCTGCCCCACCTGCCGCTCCACCTCCTCAGACTGACCCCCGCGAGGCATCTGCTTCTTCCTGGTGATGCTGACATACGGCTCCTCCACGCGGCCCACGCTGCCATAGATGCAGAACGCCTCCAAACACCTGCAGGAACAACAACAGCAGGAGACGATCAGGAGCTGCAGGCTCGGCTGCTGCAGAGGACTCAGTTTTATTTAATTTATTAGGCTCACTGTAAGCCTAATTAAAAACCGAGGATTTTCTTCTTGATGTCAAGACATTAAGGAATCCTAAAATAACATCAAAACAACTTTGTATGACATATTAAACCAAGCTAGCTGTAACAAACAAGAATACCAAGAGGCCCATTGGTGCTTTGAGCTCAAAGCCAACATGCTGCTGTTTAACAGGTAGATTTCCAGCACTGAGTGTGTCAGCACACTAATTAGCTAATTAGCACTAAACTAGGCCTGCCGCTCTACTTGTTGTACAGCATACGGACATGACCACAATAATTTGTCTGACCTCAATATCGTGGGTTTGTTTACATAATAAAGCCACCAACACTTGAGCCAACGTAATGTTTGACAAACAGGTTTTACTGACCTTATAAGGCCTGAACACAGCACGTAAGCCCAATGAACAGAGGTTTTAATTATTGTGGAGCTTTCATTGATTATTTTACATTCATGTGTGAACATTCTTCAGAAAGTGTATTGCTCTTTGAAAGGGTGTTAGTACTTGCATTATAATCCTATTATGTTATCATATCAGTGGCTTATCATTGGCCCTAAATTACAATAATATCCTTAATTTCAATCATTCAATAGTATTGTGATAAGCTGACAATGAACAAAGTACAGCTCTGGCTGACAGGAATGTCTTTTGTATTTTGTATTTGGTCATAAACCAAAGTGTGATCATTACTGTGCAGTGTTGTAGTGCTTTTATTTATTTATTTCCAGGCTTTCTTTTGATTGATTATATAATCTTTTTAACTATATCAATGAGGTGTTCTTGCTTTTCATACTTTCTTTGTGCTAGTTTAATTTGACATTGAATTATTGCAACCAATGCCTGCAAAAAGTCTTGTTTTTTTAACTAAATTGATAAATACCTTAGATGTAATATAGCCATCAGACTTTCTCAGGTGACAACTTCCGATCAAAAACACTATTATTATTTTACCCTTTATTTTTTGTCATAGCTGAGAATGTAAAGGCACTTAGTGTAGAAATTAAAAGATGAATTGGCATGTCCACTTGATAAATGATTCAAATCACTAACTGTAATGAACTGCTGCAGATTAATTTTCTCTCAATCTTTTTCAGCTTCTTTCAGCTTTGCAAACTTTAAACACAAACGGGGCTTCAATAAAGATCCTGTGATTCCAGATTGATTGTTTCAGACACAGATTTCTATCATGCAATCCTCTTCATTAATATCTTTGGTACGTGTGTGCAGCATTCAGCTCTCTTACTGTGATCGTCTAAAGAGATGTCAGTCGTCAGTGGATGAGTGGGTCGAGGTGAGGTCGAGGCAGCGCTGTGCTGCTAAAGCTGAAACACAGCGCCAATAAAACTGCGAGGCAGGAGGATTTAAGCCACAGGGGAGCTGAGGGGCAGACTGTTTATCAGCTGGAGTGGCACGCACAGTGAACACATCACTGACTTGATTAAAAAATGGAAGTGTGAAGGTTGACTGTCAGCAGCTTTTCAGATGATAAAATAATTAAGAAAATTTAATTAAAGGAGGACGAAAGAGCGATAACTTGATATCTGCTGAGTTCAGCAGGTTGTGAAGTGGAGGTGAAAACAAGAAGTAAAGTTTGCAAAACGGCAGAAAGTGAATATTTGTAACTTAAAGATACTACAAGGAGTTTTTAACTGGCTGTGAAACTGTCTCAATAAAAAAACTGAAACCTATTTATGACTTACAAAAGTGAGTGTATTTTCTATGTCTATAGCTATTTTTTTAGGCCCTTTAAGGAGTTCAATTCCCAGAAAAATTGGACAAAATGATTTAAGCCATGAGGAGCGAAGAAGCCATGTTTACATTAGTACAGGCTGTTTGGCAGTGAGTTGTAGGTTATCCAGTTAAATGGAAGCAGGAATTTTATTTCTTAGTCCATATTTTGCAGCTATGGCTCCTGGTACTAGTGCAGGATCAGCAAAGACAAAGAGAAAAGGATTGACCCCAAAACAAAAAAAAAAACTGAAAAGGGACAGTTAATAATCTTACATAAGCAGAAATAGACGCATTACTGCACCGCTATACTCCCTGCAAACCACTGTTTAAAAAAGACAGCATTAAAAATATGTTGCATCTTTCTTTCTCTTATTTCCAAAAATCAAATGCATGACATGTTCACAAATACAGTACCGCATTTGTCCACAGGGGTCGTCAAAATCAACACCAATAACTTCCTTTAAGCTGCTTTAAATAAACCATTCCCCGGCAGAGGTGACACTGCTTTAATTTATGTGTGAACAATATTTTTTATATTTACAATGGATCATGTGACTTGCATTTAAAGTCACTGTCCTAATTGTGTTGTTTTCTGCAGTGTAATTCTGCCAAAAAGCCCTAAAATCCTGCTGCACACTACCTGCTCAGCACCAAACAACAGACTCTCACAGTCAGAGATTGGCTGGTGAACAGTGAGAAACATAAAACAGCCAAAGAACCAGATATTCCCTCAGGAATCGGTGGAGACCAAAAACAGAGCTAAAAGGGGCGAATACTGGATGGACATCAGGTGAACAAAACATCAAATGTGTAAATAAGAAACTGTTTTCTAACACACTCATGGTATTGACTTTAAAGGTGATGATAGCAACTCATAAGGACTTCCAACCAAGTTTATAGAGAATCGGCTATAATGAAGAGAATCAAACATGTAGATGAGTGTTTTCGGCACAAAAACAAGCGGAGTCATTACTGTTGTGACACAAAATGATGAGGACACTGTTTATGATGTTAGAGGTGTTTTGGGTGGGTGATAAGAGGAAGTGCGCCTGAGTTGTCGGCAGCAGAGACAGACATTTCCCTCTCTGTGTTGTGTTGTCAGAGATAAGGAGCCGCCAGCGTTGGCGTGCTATTCTTAGATCCGCTCTTCACTGAGGAAAGATGTCGAAGTCTGAACCGTAATCATCTGAACACACACTGCAGGGGGAAACCAGCCGTGCAGGGTCAGATACACAGAGGCCACCGCTGGGGAGACATGCTGCGAGGGCCGACTAAAGAAACAGATAAAATATGGATGTTCCTGGGTTGTTGTCAATATAACTGTCTATTTGAATGCACAGGCTGATTACTGACAGGCCTGAAGTGAAACTAACTGCTTTTCTTCATTTTTTTCATCTATTAAATGTTTCCAAAATGTCTCTTCTTCCAAACAACAGTCCAGATATTGAATTCATGTTGATAAACAACTGAGAAAAAGCTGCACACTTAACATTCAAGGACGCAGCGAATAATAATTAAGCGCCTTAAATGATCAATCAGTCAGCAAAATAGCAAATGTATCCTATCACAGACATTTTGTCTCAGCATATATGGTGTCTGATAAACACTAAAATTAAAAGTCTTTTCAGACAACATCTAATGCAGGAAAAGGTGCCTATAAATGGTGTTATATAAATATATTTTAATCAATTCTATATATTCTTTATTTCAATGGTCAGCAATTGACTTATACAATGATGTTTACTTAGCCTTTATAAAATGTTTTCTTTACTTAAATGGTCGACAACTGACATACTAAAAAAAACAGTACTTTGATATATTAACCTATTTTTTTCATTTATTTATTTGTATGGTCATGAACTGATCAAAACAATTTATATTTATTTTATTCATTAATTTATTTGTTTATTTATTTTTACTATACTGATATCATACTCATTTATTCATTTTAGTGTTGTCTGAATTATGTTGATTTTCCTATTACATAGTTCAAGTTTTTTTCTTTTCTCACTTCTGTTTTTTTCCCCAAATACTACAATAGAAACAATATAGAAAAGTATACATATATCAGACATTTTTTATGTGGTTTTGATGATGTATGCTGTGGTTCTTGTTGCCCAGCCCTAGCTGAACTCTCATTTTCTGCTTACTGACTGTTCTCCAGTTTCCTGGATGCAGGAGATGAGGGAGTTTCCACAGTCAGCTGTCTTTCTCCTAATGTTTGTGCATTTGATAACACTCCCACCACGCTGCATGTCAAACAGCAGGGAAGTCTCCTACATGTAGGATTAGGCTCCTATAGCTGCAGCAGATGGTCCCTGCAGGTCAGGCCAGAGCTTACACACAGAGAAAGAGCAGGCCTATTAAACCACAGATGTTTAAAAATGTCTCTGAAGTGAGAGTCACAGACCATTCAAGTTTCATTCAATTTTTCTCTTGTGTTTGTTTGTCTTTGTTATGTAAAGGGTGGATGTTTTTTTGTTGTTTATATTTTATTCATTTTTTTATTCCTTCATTGTATTGTGATTTTATTTTTTATTTTTGTATTGATGTAATGGCAGTGTGTTAAGTGTTATTTCTTATGGTAAAAACAAGTCCATAAAAATATTAATTATATGTTAAAAAATATAGTAAAAAAAAAATAAATAAATAAATAAATAAATAAAAGTAATAACAACTTACATTTGTAGATCAGTTAGTTCTTAAGAAAACAACTATGCTTCTCATGGGACACAACCAGAAATAACGATATTAATAATAATAAATACTACCAATAATAATATACATTTTTCAAAAGGGTTCTTCATCAGGCT
>JAOWBC010000002.1:16428084-16452920 GCA_028566105.1 Hypoplectrus providencianus | reverse complement strand
CACACACACACACACACACACACACACACACACACACACACACACACACACACACACACACACACACACACACCTTTCTTAGCGGCCTCATGGACGGGTGATGCCAGCTGGTAGGGGGTGAGGATGGAGGCACCGTGCTGCAACATGAGCCTGACACAAGCAGCACTCCCACTGCTGCAGGAGTTAAAGAGAGGTGTGGCGCCATCTGTTGATACTGTCTCCACCTGTTAGGGGATAGAAAAGAAAGGATTACAATAGGTGCCTCGCACCATTCGGTGCTCGGGACCTAATAATGACAACAACACACTGTGACACATAGAAACCCACATTAGACCTCAAATGTGTTGTGTAGACAAACAAAATATATAAAATATGAATGAAAAAGATGATCAAATGACAACTCTGTAATGGTATTTATTGATTTGCTACCAAAAATATCAGATGTAGTCAACAGAGCGCTCCACATTCCTGCAGTCCTGCAACTCTGTTTGACCCGTGATGATGGACAAATTAAAATGAATGCAGCAGAACTCAAAACATGACCATGTGACCTCCTTGATTTTTTTTACAAGTAAAAATCTTTAAGATTAAGTTTCTTTTTGGCTAAAAGCAGCTAACTAAGCCTCGAGCAAAGCTTTGGAGGTCTGGCAGTTCTATTTTATTCTGAAGGCACACTTTCATTCTTGAACATGTTGTCTTCAGACTCTATTCATGTCATGAGGTAATGTATCAGACTTTACACAGGTTCTTGTATAAAAGGCTTAATACAAGTTTGTTCATATACTCTGCAAGACCTGAAAGCAGGCTTTTGTGTGTGAAATTGGTTCCATATTTGTAACGTATTTTTATCTCAGCGTGTTATTTGAATATTAACGCCACTTAAAAGAAATCATTGTTATTGTCTACACGTTTTTATACTTATCTTATATAGTAATATTCTGTATCTGTAATAAAATATATACAAGTATTTAAGTTCATTTAGGGTAGTACATAGGTACTTCTTCAGGTGGGATACCCACATATATGTATTCAGACAGAAACTTGGATGTTTTTTGCTCAAATTGTCTCTTATGTCTCTTACTAGGTTAGAAGGTGGTTGCTTGTTGACTGAAAAGAGACAGACAGCATGTGCTTACGTGTGTTTGTATCCTCTTTGGGACCTTTTTTTCGGTGCAATGACATTTTACCATGATTGGGTCCACACAAGAACATTCAGACAGAGAGTGAAAACAATGTATTTACATTGAATAAATGCTGTAAATGTTGTGAGTTTTGTTGGTGCACCTCTGTTCCAATCTTGAATTATAACATGCAATGATTTTAACCTTTAAACATGTTATTCTAATGACTATTTGAACTCTCAGTACCCCTTAAGGGACTGGTGTCAGTGAATGTTCCTACTTTTGCACCGTGGTCCAGAAGGAATTTGGCACAAGCGTAATGACCACCGAGGCATGCTTCATGAAGAGGAGAGACTCTGTCCATGGTGAGAGTATCCACATGGAAACCCTGCAGGGAAGATCGGATATCATATGCTGTCAGATACAACCAGGCATTGCAACCACTGTGAGCACCAATCAATAAAGACCAAACTTTACCTGAGCAACAAGGCTCCTCAGGTGGAGCAGTCTGCCTTGGTAGGCCGCTTCATGGAGAGGAGTCCTGTCTGACCAGAAGTCTGAGACACAAAGAAAAGGATTTGTATTAACATGGACACTATGTTCAAGGCCAACTGGTCCTGCTCTCTGTTGTGATGCTAAGATGACCTCATGTTAATGCATGTGAATCTGGTTTTTCAGGATCACCCCAAAACAAATGCTTCCCTGAACAACACACCCAGATGACATGCAAGGTTTTGATCTGTAATCCTGACTAAAAGACAAAACTTTCAAGAATCAAACAACAATAAGTATACAGAATCTCATTCTTAATGCAGACATGCAGAGTGGGCATTTGCTCATGTACAAACAAAAGTAATCCAGTTGTACAACTGTTTTTGTCATATAAAAACAAAAGGAGCTGTAAAGGCCAAAAAAAAAAGACAAAGACGGAACTTACCAGCCATCAGCGAGTTGCATGCCAAGCCCCCATAGATGCACACGGGCCTCTGCCAAGGTTGTGAGGACAGAGAAACCTCGGTTTGAACAGCAGCCATGATGAAAATGAAACAACAGAAGACTCCTTCACGACTGTCCAGGACTTGAGCTAGCCCAGGCGGACGCACAAACCTGAAGTCGGCCTTCCTCCCTCTCTTATCCGGGCCCTCGGCCACCTCCCCCACATTGCCACCTCCCGCCCACCCTCGTCCCAGCCCATGGATGTCCACAGTTTACAGTATGTGCATAACAATGGTTCTTTGGAAAGGCCTGCTCTGATGATACACCTTAAAGAAAGACAAAATGTGCATGCAAACAGAGAAGAACAGGCATGGGCAAGTTTCTCAGAGTGGATACTTGTTCTATCTTCTGTAATGACGATGCATTTTCAGCCCCTAAAGTGCCTCTACAGGTTTAAATGGTTAACATGATGAATTATTTGTCCACAGCAGAGCAAACACACATTGTCTATATCTCCAAGAAATAAGCTCTACATATACACACACATCAACTGATCTGTTGCACATTTAATATGAAAACTCATATAATTTCAGTTTTCAGATCTCTTTATATTTATTATATATATTTGCAGGCATTATATAACATTTAACTTCCAATCACGATGAAATGTAAATCCCCCATTGTTGGCCTTGAAAAGCCTTACCCCCCCATCTCTATCACCTCCTGTTTCACAGCTAATCTGTGTTTTGTCTGGCACTCTTCATTCCACAGAGTCGTCTCTTTTGTAAAACTAATTCTGAGAAAGTAGTTGCCCGCATGTGTTTTTTTTTTTAAGCGTACTGCCTCATGTAATGCTCTCTAGCAGGATGAAAATGCCACAATGCTGTACATCATCAACATACGCTTTATTTTCCAGAGTGGGTTTATCCAGGAGTCACAGAATCAGCTGATTAAATTCCCAGTGGTCAAATAAATTAGAATTCAAATGAAAAATATTAAAAATAAAGAGTGGCATTCATTATATCAAGATAACACAAATTAAGCAATTTATGCAAACTTTATTTACAGTATATAAGTTAAAACAGTGGTTTTAATAAGGAAAACCATTGTTCTAAATGAAATCCCCATCTAGCTGTCTTTTTTCCCAAGGAAGTGTAAACTTAATCAGCCCTTTTAATCCCTGTGTTTTCAGTGCAATTTAAACTGACAAAGAAAGAAATGTGGCTGTTGAAAGCACCAAAAGTCTGACTGCAAAGATCCACGTGACAACATATAAATGTTACCATTGTTTTAGAAACAATGGAAAAAGAAAAACAACATTTTTAGGGGTCATGTTACAGGTCCTGACTGACAGTAAAATGATTTATAAATGACAGTGAAACCGTATCTGGGATTTACTTACCCTATCTGTCAGATGTGTAAGAATGATAATGATTCACTGGAACTTTTGAGCTTTTATCACAATTTTTTGTGAATTGGACTCTTTTTTTTCAGGGAGGCTGATTTGCAAAGAAAGGTGACAATATTGCAACAAATCTATGTATATTACTGAATTTAAGTAAGTTTAAAAATCAAGGGAACACAGACTATTTGCTTGGCAGAGTTAGAAGTCCTTTAAGGAGAACATTGGTTTCTTTTTGACCTATCTGTGCAGGTTTTATGGCTGCCAAAGCTTCGCAATCCGCTTTATGAATTCAACAAAACAAGTGTATATAAAAGCTCCAAGGAGTGCCACAGGATTCCATTGTTATCACTATATAAAAAAAAATCTCCTCTTACATAAAATACTTTCACACAGGGTTCCTCTGATAAGCAAGTGTAAACAATGTTTAGGGGTTTCCAGCACATCCAGCACTCACGTTTCCAGGAGATCGTATTCACCATGTGAGCAGCTGTGTGTCACTGTGCTGACATTTCTGGTGCTGCCCGCTTCACGGCACTTTTGCAATGGCCCCTGACTTAACTGCTGGCTGGCTCCTGTCTCCAGAGTCCATGAGGGCCGGTGGCATCCACAGCCACATCCATGTTCCGATCCGGCACCAACCACTGCAGGATCAGCAGGAAGATGTAGTCTAAAACGGCAGCAAATGCAAAGATGGAGCCAGCCACGGGACCACAGTGAGCCCTCAGCCTCCGCAACCGTCTGTCCAAGGGAAGCACCTCTTCTTTGGCCACTCGGTCGTACACCTGAGAGGAAGAACGCAACGATCAATATAAGTATTCACCGTTCAGTGTGAAGCTCTCAGCTGTCCGAACTATCAATAGATTTACACACAAAGGAGAAAATCAGATAACATGAAATTGTTTCCCTCAAGAGATTGTGTCAGCTCGAGTTTATTCCAAACAAATTACCTTTTTTTTTGTTTCATTTCTATTACAAAGAAGTTAGGACTGTACAATTTGAACAAATCAAACCATCTAATTGCGTTAGTTTTGATGCATATTACAGTTGAGATTTTATCATGAAGTTATGTATAATGATCATCTTTGCATTTTTATTCTAATTTCATTAAAACTGTAGGCTGATATGTCTTTCAGCACCACAACATCTGATTGCTATCAACAATCAATTATGCAGCGTTCTACGTAGAATATATATTATTAAATTTTAATTCTAACTCTAAAATAGTGATATCAGCCTCAAAAACAGAAAAAAAACAAAACAAAAACAACATCGGTCAAGGTTGTGGTTAACATTCCAACAACTACAGCGATCTTTTTTCCCTGTACAGTACGCTACATATATGCTTTAAGATACTGTAAACTAGTTTCATTCAGCATATCCTCTTAATAACCAAAAACGTAATGGTACAATCAAAAATCAGAACTACAGCTGCAGTTGCTACTTCCTTTGAATTGTAAAATAATAAAAAGCTGAATGAAGAATGTATTAATGTTTTCTGCAAATGTACAAACAGTATAGATTGAAATGAAATGGCTTTGGAGTGAGTGAAACTACCTTTTCAGTCCTCTCTGCTACGTTTCTCCAGGTGTAGAGGGTTTGCACGCGTGCATGGATGGAAGCGGGGGAGGGGACGGAGCCTGAACGCTGCCGAGCGATGACCGTCTCCAAACCAGCACACAACGAGCGCACATTAGGCTCACACATGGTAATTAGATCCTCAGGTAGCACCTCAGGAATCCCCCCCACACGAGTGCTAACCACCTGAGAAATGAAGCAAAACTTATTGCAAACTTTATGAACACAGACAAAGTAAAGATAAATCCCCCTCAAAATGAGAGCTTGAGTTTTGTTTTCTACTGTATAAAAAAGGTTGATCGTGGCTAAGAGGGATTTAGCAGCTGAAAGACAAAAGTTTATCACCCTTGTATAGCTATAGAAGTCTTTCCCACCTCTCACCCCACCCAACAGAGGTAACTCTCGGTGTAGTGACCACACCCAGGATTTCATTAGTCATTTGTTGAAGGGGTATACCCCGGACAGGTCTACAGTCTATTACAGGGCTGACAAATAGACAGAAACCATTTAGAGTTACCAATTAATCCCAAACTGCATGTATTGGGACTATGAGAGAAAGTTCCTGGAGAGAACCAAAACACAATGAGTATGAGCCTTATTAGTCATTAGCAAAGCATATACACGGCCTCCAGGTCTGAAAAGGGAAGCAAAGTGCCTTATAAGAACCTGCATTATTTTTTACTGCCAGCAGGGGGCAATTTATAGAAGTACAAACACCAAGAACATGAACATACTTGATTAATTACCACAGATTTTTTTTCCTTATTAGGTTATGAATTCAATCGCTAGTTTCAAGTCTAAACAGCATAATGTTCATTTTCTGTTCACCTGGAACAGTAAGAGTAAGAAAGGACCAGTAAGAGTCCTCTGAGCATTGCATATAATTACTGTGTTATTGTCATAATTCCTGAAAAGGAAGTTTTCTCTTCCTCCAAAGAAACCACTAGACCTAACTTCCCCTGTGACACATGACTATTTTGCTGATCAGTCAGTCAAGGCTCCTTCTGCGTCACAGACTTTCCATTAGATGGCTCCTACATTTTTATCCATTTTTTTTTTTTTTTTTTTTTTACAAGCTGTGCTATGAGATGGAGTTGAGCTGCCATCTACAAGGACACACACACAGGAAATATGCAACAAGAACACATCAACCTCTTCAGTTGCTTTCAAGTCAATTATATTTATCTGAATCAGGTGTTTGATATAAAAAAAAATGTTTTCTTTGTTACCATTTTATAATCATGAGCAAAAAAGTTTATTTGTATTATTTAAACGTTTTCTTGGTTATTTATGATATCTATGATTTAGTTTGCTTTGTGTTTGGACATGATTTAAGCTGTATGTTTTGGATGGGATAACAACTGTTTCAGCATCAAATGGAAGCAAATGTCTTTGATACACTGAGAATGAGACAGAGAATAAAGGAGAGAGGGGGAGTGAGAGACAGTGAGGCAGTTTGTATAGTGTTGGTGTTTAAATACGTTGTAGAAAATAAACACAGGAAACTAAGCTCACACATTTTTTCTTAAACATTGGTAACATTGCACAACATATGCTGCCAAGACTATTCAGGTTTCCGCAATCCACAAATACCTGAGGTATAAGTTGGCCTAGTCTCCAGTACATGGGGATTTTTTAAAAACATTACTTTAGAGATGTGTCATTCAGCCACATGCAAACTGCATGACTGAAGACTTTTTTTGCAAAACTGCTGCCAGATGTTCAGATCTTTTTATTTTCAGTTTGAGACATAAAACAGTTTTTGGGTTGTAATCACAAATATGGCGACACTTCATGTATTGGCTGAGGTGCCCAAAAAAGTGCCTGTTTTAACATTGTTCAAAGGACTGTTTCACTGTATTATACCTGTGGGCTTCAAGGCAATGTTAATTTAGTGTGTTTTTGAGGCATAATTCGATGTAAAAGACATCAAGAATAAAGGAGGATAACCCTCTATTGAAAATGATCTGTGCATGTGTCCACTAAGCCCCATTTAAGGTCGTCAATTTACTTTACCTAAGCAAAGGATGTTTCACCAGTTAAATTATCTGGTATCCTGTTTACTGTATCTTTGAACTGACAACAACCACAAATTTCTATCCTTGTCCTATTTTTCCATTTGTATTATTCCAACAAACCTGCAGTCCACAGCTGGCTCCTTCTACAATGGCCATGCAGAACGCTTCAGTCAGGGACGTGTTCAGGAAGATGTGACCCTGCACCAGAACTCCACGCACATCTTTATGCTCCAAAGCCCCCAGCAGACGCACCCTGCAGTGACCCGATTCAAATTAAATCAGGCACATTTAATATGACCTTCACATACTGTCAGTGCCAGACTAGTGGTGCAGGTTAATTCTTAGACATTCACGACAGTCAATAGTCTCTATATGTCCATGCACAATCCTGCTCAACTGAAATCACCAACTTTCAGTGGTCACTCTAGAGAAAATACCAGAGACTCAACACAGTTCTGCAGGTAAAAATGTTTCATTTTACATTAGCACACATAATGTCCTGTAAGAGGTTTGACAAAAAAAAAGAAAGAAAAATGAGCAGTACCTGTCATGTAGTTGGTATTTCTCTCTCACTTCCTCAAGCACAAGTCTCTTTGGCCCCTCTCCACCAATTAGAAAGTGCAGATCTGGATGTTTGAGGCAGAGCTCTGGGATTATTCCACCAAGAAGATCAATTCCTTAACAGAGAAAGAGATACTTATAATGTCAGATTGAACATCTAACAACTTCCAAGGAAAAGGGATATTAAGGTATGAATGACAAATAAAGACAATCTCCTGTTTCCCGTGACATCTGACATTTTTTTCAGACCAGGAGTAATCAGAATAAATCTCTAACAAACAAAAGCTTCTCCAAACCTTTGCGGTAGACAAGGCGGCTGATCACAACAATAGTGATCTTATCGTCTTGACGTTGGGAGGGATCAGGGGTGAAGTCTGTAGGGTCAACAGCGTTGGGAATAACAGACACAATCTCTGGGTTGAGTGCTGCACGGAGCACTGTGTTCTCCTTACTGGTGTATGACACGCACACAGTGTGGTTAGTGTCACACAGCGACACAGTCAGAAGCTTGTTGGTCAATACGGAGCTCACATCAGCAAAGCCGAAGAGTGAGTGGTCAGTGAACACCTGTAAATGATAATACACTTTATGTTGATAAAGAAATTTGTCCCCCCTTAGGTGGTTGTCCAGTCAGCACTGATGGTAAATGTAGTCAGTTGAAGTAATAAATTCCTCAATTACTGCCATGATGGCCGAAAAAGCCAAGTTTGCAGCTTCAAAATTTGTTGTTCAATCTGCAGCCTGTGCTGTAATTTGATATGACAGTGGTTTAGTTGTAGTCAAGTAGGAACTGCAGCAGAGTGCTATTACAATTTGGCAGCACTGGGTCAAGCTGAAATTTCACCCAACACTATTATGAGTCATATTATTGAAGAGCTGGGCTTTTAAATTGTGACAGTTAAAAACAGAATGAGAGAAAATTATAATGGACTGAAAATGTAGAAAATCTAAAAAAATATTATTCTTGGTGCAGACTATGTAACCTCTTTGGTTTTATTTTATTACTGGTACAAGTAAACTTGAGACTCATAACCTATACTTTGGTCAGGAACAATGCATCCTGCTAGATGTAGGAACTGCCGAAACAGCAGAAGAACTCAGCCAATATAGCACAGACTGAGTAATTTATTGCTTCAATCAAATGCATTCCCCAACAATGACTGAACATTCACTTAAAAGGTGACAGATTTTCTCAATTATGTCAGCCAATCCCATACAACACTGTATTTTTGAGATGTGGCTCACACAACTCACATACCGTGTTAAGGCCCATGGTCTTGGCGTGAAACAGTGCATCATGTCCCATGGCAGAAAAAGAGCTATGTGCGTGCACCACAGTGATACGTTCCCTTACAAACACACAGCGCATCAGCGGGAGACTGTGGAAGCAGGTGGTGGCTGTGGACTGATTGTACATCACCTGCAGGGGGAGGTAGTAGACCTTCAGCCCATTGGTCAGGTACCTGACACCCTTCCTCCTGCCATAGGCATGGGTGACGATAACCACCTTGTGTCCCTTTTCAATCAAACACTGGGATAGCTGGTAAATGTGACTTTCTACTCCTCCCATGTTCGGATAGAAGAAGTCAGACACCATGCAGATGTTGTGCTTTTTAGTGGGGACCACGCCGACCTCTGCAGGAGCTCCAGAGACTCTCTTAGATGAGGGGTTATTCCCACCGCCTGGTCTCCTTCTTTGGCCCATTGTTGATGTCTTGTGTGTATGTGCACCTAACAAGTGCTGAAGTAAATAGTTAAATCATTATTTACCATAAATAAATAAATGATGACAAAAGTTGATAAATTTTTTTTCCAGGGAAAATATCATACACTTAGAAGCACCTTATATAATTGCAGATGAGTATAAGCAGTGGTGGAAAAAAAGTTTAGACCCCTTACCTAACTACAAGTACCAATACCACTAAGTAAAAGTCCTGCATTAAAAACCTATGCCAGTAAAAGTACAGAAGAACCAGCATCAAATTGTACTTACAGTATCTAAAGTAATAGCATAGCCAACAGTTTCTAAATTACCATTAGTACTTATTAGTAACCCATACACGTTTTCTTTCCTTTTCAAGCTGACCATCATGTTCACCTGTAAAAGCACACTGGTGATAATTAACTTTTGTGCAGTAGCACCTGTCTCACAATAATGTAGTAGCATCTCTCTCATAGCATTAAGTGTTTTACAGAACACTTCCCCTTTGCACACATTAAGTGTCTGTTATATTAAATTTAAATAAAGTATTTACAAACACCTCTGAGACTAGCTGATGAACTATAAATTGACTATTAACGGACTCTTCAAATCTACATTAACGTTGTTTATGCCCGTTGTTCATGACACATTAGCATCGAGCTAACACGATTTGTTCACATTCAACCACTTGGCTGACGTTAAAGTAGAAAGAATTCCAGTCTATGTTAATTGCCTTACCGTGGATAAAATGTCAACCCTGTTCTGTTCGGTGAAAATAAACAGAATTGTTTCTCATATGTTGTGGATTCATTTCTACCCGCTAGCCCTAAGATAGCCGCCCGTATCACTTCCTGGTGCGTCAGTACGTGTTACGTAATGACGTACCATGCACCATTGCTGCCATCTGCTGTGCAGATTATTGTGCC
Source organism: Hypoplectrus providencianus (assembly GCA_028566105.1). NCBI lineage: Eukaryota > Metazoa > Chordata > Actinopteri > Perciformes > Serranidae > Hypoplectrus > Hypoplectrus providencianus. The sequence goes on along the minus strand of JAOWBC010000002.1, from coordinate 16,442,676 downwards.
TTACATCTTTTTTTGGAAAAGTAGTGTTCCAGTTAATATGGGCTCTTTGTGTTTTATTGCAGCACTCATGCTTCTACAGGATAAGTTTAAGATACACAAACCAGTTGTTTCTAAGTGTCAATATTATATATAGTACTTTTGGATTGAATACTATTAAAGGCTAGCTTAAAGCAGACATAAACAAAAATTACATTACTTATTAGTTGTTCAGATAGTCACATAAACAACTGTTGTTTGATTGAAATATTGTTTGGTTGATATCAATCTTTAAAGCCATGACTGTCTGCATTTAATGTGATTCATGGAACTCCATAGAGTGAAACTGAGGGAGACGAACTGAAGTAATCCTAGTTTATCGGAGAAACTTACTTTAAGGAACATATCCATGGATGAGAACTCAACACGACTTGGATGGGATTTCTTGTAATTTAAGACGGACAACTCATTTAAGGCTTGAATCTTTCCAGGAACAATGGTCAAGAAAAAAAACAGGGAAATTATTATTATTATTTTTTTAAAGGGAAATGAAAGCAAAGTTTTCCACTCTTGTTTATGTGTGTTATTTTATTTATTATTATGTTATGCAGACTTATCATGAACTTATATTGATATGTTGACAACAATGGAAATTTAATGGGAAATATCTGAGCTGATTCTAGGTAAATGAGGCATAGGAACACATGATGACTATTCATGACAGAAACAAAGGTACAACAAGACACGAGGGATAAAATATGGTGTGTAAATTGAAGGGTTGTTACATTTTTGCGTCCAAGCAAAACATTTTCAGAGTAGGTTTCATTTTAACCACTTGTTGACATTGAAAAAGTCCACACATCAACATGTTCACATATTGTTGCAACACATTCTCTCCAGCCTGCTTATGATTGAGCGTGCTCTCCTTTTTTAGCAGTTGCAGAAACATGGCTGCTGTCCAAACCCAGAAAATGGGACCAGACATGGACTGGCCATATGTTTCTAATGTTTACATCATTCACAAGAACATCTTTTCAGAATGGAAAAGATAAAACGTCTCTGGCTGTTGGTAGTCCTTGTGTGGCTCATTTTTAGGCATTTATTTTTCTACTTTTTTAAATGCCACAAGACTGTCACACCAGTTCTCTCCAAACCTTGATGCATTCTTTAGAAACACAAGAGAAAACATTCATTGTCAAAACATTGTAACGAGTATACCACAAAGCAAATTTACATGCAGAACAAGCAAATCACAGTACATAGTCACCCTTAGGCACATGCATTTTATGAACTTTCCATAAATATCTACATTACATCCATCACAATCTAATTAAATTGCTGGTTTTATGCTTTACCAATATCACCTTTGTGGCAATACAGAGTCAGTGAAGTATGGCAATTACAGTTTAAATATACCTTACCACCAGGGTGCATTAAATCATTACATGGCTCAGATTTATTCTGTTGTTGTTGTTTTTTTTACTGTAAGGGTTTAAGTGTACAGGAGTATATTGGAATCAGTTTAACTTTTTTTTTTATTTTAGGAAAACTGTTTCATTAATTTCTAACCACATATCTGTACATGAATGCATAATTGTTTAGGCAGACAGGACATGATATTGGTACTGGAAGTGTTTTAGTTTCTGTTTGTAGATGATTGGTCAGTCATTACTGAGTGGGCTTCAGCTTCATTTAGGTGAAAAGTCTGTGCAGTGTGGAAAAGAGGCATGGTGCATTGGCAGAAATGCAATCTCACAACCTAATGGCCATTTTATGAAGACAATTTATCTTTACATTAGTATTTAAAAAAAAATCTGCATTCACTTGCATTGGAAAAAGAATGAAAACAATGACTGGTGATGGAAAAAAAATTGGCCTGTTATCGGGATAATTGCTTGCTACACTGGAATCCCCCAAAATCCCTTGGCTGTTGCCCCCAGGGACTACATCACTGTCCTAGTTATAGCCAGTTTTCCAAATAATGCAGTTATTCTTGTTGATTTTTTTATTGGAATTATGTCCCTGTTACATGCTACATAATCAACAACAGTTCACACACCCAGCAACTTATTTTTGTTTTGCCATATTTGTTTTCAAATAACTGATAACATTTAAATGGGTCACACCCTTTTCATTTCACACTCATCTCTTTTTCAGTCATCGAATTTGAAGGGAAGAACAAAAAAAACTCTCTGCTCTGGTTATCCTTTCCAGAAACATTACATTCCAAGGGTGGCACAAACACAGGATGTAACATGCCCTCCAACAGTCAGTGCGTGGGCATGATGCCACAATTCCAACTAATCCTAAATCGGTGAAAGTGTTTCTACGGTGTCAAATGTTCATCTTGATGTCCCGTGTCTTCTGTGAACGTCTTTATCAAAACAGAAAAGATGTGAGAAAATCAGTTTCACTGAGAGAACAGCTCAAGGATAACAAATCCTTCACACCATAAGAAGTGTTGTGCAACTCTCAAATACAAACTACTTTTGAACAAAAATCAGGCATAAAGCCAATAGATTTAAAACTTACTATGAGGAGTTCCGATGTAACCAAAAGATCAGGGAAAGTGCAGCCACCGCCATAATTGGAATAAAGATTAAGTATCGGTGTCTGGGGGTATTTTCCAATGGTGGTGTGGTGGAATGTAGTCCTGGGGAAGAAAATTGGGACACTGTAAATAACTAAAATATGTGATGTCACATCCTGATCATGACATTAATATAACATATCTTAATGTTTTCGGCGGAATAAGTCTTTTTTCTTTTTCAAGTGGATTACTTTCCATAGGGAGTGTAGGCCATGGTAGACCAGCTACAAGGGTGCCTTGTGAGGTAAAATTACTGTTTTTGCCAAAGGAGTCTGGTGGCCTTGAACAAAGCAGTGAATGGAGTTCCCTGCCTGAAAAGCCTGTATTAGGGCAGGGTAAACTGTTATATATTCCAAGTATAGTGTACACTTTAGATGCACTTTTTAGACAGCTTAAAGAACATTCTGCTGCTACCCTGGTCCTGCGTACAGCCCTACTTTAAAACAGCGGAAATCTTACCTCAAAGTGGTTTACCCAAGTAGTAGGCTATATGCAAGCCCTAGCCTCACTAAAATAAATAAAAAGAAATATTTACCTAATTTTCCCATTCCGCTCAGGTTTGCATGGCTCTGGTAGATGTTATCATAACTCACTGGCAAGAAGAGACTCTGGTAAGTATTGTGCAAGATGTAAGTGCTTTGATATTTATGGTTGGATGAAAGTGCAAAGATATACTGAAGGTGAATAACAAATGAATGACTCACCAGAAATGCTAAGATTTACAGATGGTCTCTGATACATTTCTTCCCTGTAAAAAAGGCATTCGTACATCCCTTGGTCATCAGCTGTGATGTTTGTGAGGAGAATCGAGCAGTTATCTTTGTTCTCAGACAGAAATATCTTGGTCCTGCCCTTGTACATGAGATTGAAGCTTGATGGGTCCTTGTAGCTGAACACCAGTCTTTTTGTCCCCATCTGCCACCTAAACTCCTTGTCCAGATTTCTGTCTGAGCAGTCGCACGGCAGAAGGACACTGCCTGCTAAGTTTCCATTAACCGGTATGGCCTGCTCTTCGTCACCTACAATAGAAAAAAGAAACTGAGATTTATTAACTGAAAAACATTAAACCATAAGAAACATCTGCCTTAAAAATATGACTTTACTGAAATTAAATTGAATAATGAGTCTGTAAGTGCTCTGTACCAATTCAAGATAATACTACTTTACTTGAGTATTTACAATTTCTGCTACTTCCCCACTGCAACATTGTGCTTTTCCATCAACAACTTTAATTCAACAAGGAATCAATAAGTACTTTCAGATTTCTTACATCTAGGTAATGATAATTGTTTCACTTTAGTAAGACAGAAACCATGCTTATGCATTCTGAAGTCGTCTGCATGTAATGAGAGAGGAAAATCTCTTGTTGTTGAAGATTTAAAATCATTTTATAACCTATGTGACCTATATTTGCTGATATATTAAAAGCTTATCAATGTGTTTTAGAGTCTCATTTCGGCTTAATGGAATTAGAAAATACAACACTCCATATTTTACTCATTTAACCCAGTGTGGAGACATGTTCGATCGTTTTCTTTGTGTTTCATAGTTCAAACACAGCCACTCCTAGTTGTAAATCCCCGACTCTTACTTTGTATAGTGAAAGAAGACAGAAAGCACATGAAAATAGTTACTGGTGTTTAAAGTAAACAATGTGAGAATGTTGACTTAAATAGTCTTTTTGTAATCCAACAAATAAAATACTTTGTTTCAAACAAGATGACTTGTCTGGTGTTGGTGACAAAAAGCAGGTTAAATGTGCATTGATAGGCTCTTCCACTTCATCCCAGATGAAGAACACTGACAAATAAAGGTTATATAAGGGAATAAAACTGCATTTAATAAGCAATATACAGTTTACTATGATATAATAAAAATGTCTTTAACTATGACTGAGGTTTCAAACAAAACATAGCATTAAAATATATACAAAATCACACTAACCATCATGAAATGAGGTCAGACTTAACAAACAACACATCCCAAACACATCAGCACACCTATTACAAAAACTAATTTATGGCTCAAGTGAAGCTTTATTAATAACTGACTAGACCTTACCTAATTAGTGTCTATTACTAGTAAAACAAGAGATAAATTTAGGGTATACAGGCTGAGAAGCTGCTGGTTAGGAACATCTGTAGATATGCATGCACTACACTTTTTTTTTTTTAAATATTGTTAATTATGGTGGGGATAAATCAAACCCTGGTGTTCAGTAAATCCATATAGCCGGTGTATGTTTTTATTAAAGGGATGGATTTGTCAAGCAATTTATGCCGATAAAAATTGCCAGCAACTGTAGGTCTGTAGCCCAAAAGAATAGAAAGAATAGAATAGTAATAGTGATAGTAATACCTTTTATTGTCATCATGCATATGAATTTATGTATATGTAATAAAAACAAGTACGGTGTAAAAAAAACAAAAACAAAAAAAAAACAAGCAGACAACAGAATACTTAAGGCACAGAGGGAAGTTCGAGTGAATGAATGATTGTTGTGAGCATGATGATTAATAACTTAAAACTGTGTTACTGTTACTTGCAAACTGAATTCCTCCATAGGCAGAAATGTCAATGTCTCTGAAGTTTTTACAGTTACAATTTATGCAATGGGGTTCTGACGGGTACATGGACAATATAGCTATCTTTTAATACTATCAATTAACCTATTACAAATATTTTATACTGTTCATAAGCATTTACAGTTTTTTTTAATATTTCCTCCGCTAGAGTTTGAAAATGGTTTGCGTAATGCGAAAGCTTACCTGAGACAATTAGAGCCATTAACATTCCCAGGAAGACCCTCATGTTGCTCTCTGTGCGGCTGAAAAACATGAATGGATCTGTCGAAGAATATGTGAAATTGATAGCCTCCGACAAAGATTTACTATTCTAATCTGATCTGTATCGTTCTGATAACATCTCTAAAAGCCAACATAGGTGGTTAAAATCCAAGCCCCCGAACATGTCAGCAATCCTTGCATGTCCGTCTTCAGTCTGACTGTCTAACTGACTGAAAGTTCAACAGCCAGATGCCTGAGTTTCCGGAATACGGTCATAAAAAGTTATACAAAGGGAAATTAGTGATTGCGAAATCCTCCTCCCACACATGAAATCATATTAACCAGAGATAACTTCGCACGCAAATCAGAAAACACAGCCTTATATGAATAACAGACCACAACAGACAATTTAACTATTTATTCAGTGCTGTGTCACTTTAGGCATTTTAATGGGGGCTTTCCCCTAAATGATTGAGTGGGTGTTCTGCGTCCTTTTTGCTCTCTTTTGCATTAAATAGCATACACACAGACTGACTGAATAAACCGAGTGAGACCCACTCCCCCGCCCCCACCCAAACCAAACACATCCAGCCCCACACCGTCACCGTCGGGAGCTAAACAGGGAGGGATCACCGGGATCGGGAACACTTCAGCCGCTGGTGTTGACACAAATCACCGCCTGCTTTGACATTTTTCATTTCTAACGGAAAAATCGTAAACATAACAGGAGTACTGGATATCGGGAGGACGGCATGGGAGAGCTCACGGCGTTTCTGCTGTTACTGGTGGCGACCTTGACGCTTTCATCCGAGGTGAGTACAACGGAGAAATCTCAGGCAGTGGGGAGCCTGTGGTGAGCCGTTCCCTGGCTCCGCTCATCCGCGGGCCTGTAGTCACACAGCAGCCATAAAAACCGACCGCAGTGCCAGCCACCGTTTCTAATCATATTAAAGACCCGTTTAACGCCAAAATTACGACTGAAGTTTAAAGATAACGGCCAATAACTGCGTAGGTTAGGACGTTCCTCAGATGACATAGATGCTATGTAACGTTAACGGTTTACCGTGTTGCTATCAAATATAAGATTATTCCTCGGTGTGGCAGAGGCCCACTCTTCATTTGAGCTGGTAAACCCGTTTCTCCTAAAAATTGAGTCCATTTTGTTGTTTATGTTATAGAATTAACAGTTTAACTGCGTTGAATTAGCAAACCCTCCCCAGCTATGCTACCAAGGCCTACCGTTAGATGTCAGTGATTGACAGCTTGGCCCTGCCATGTTGGACATGTTTTGATTAGTCTGGGGATGCTTTCACGCGGTTATGTGTAGTAAATATATCGATCATTGTTATAGTTATTCGAAGTTGTGTTTGTATTGCTCGTTAGATGGTTTAGAGTTTAGTCACCCAAGTAGCTAGTCCGAAGAATAGGGTCTTAAGAGCTAACGCTAGCTTTTCCAGAAAATTGGACAGATTTGCATTACAACCAATACGGGCTGAGGTAACGTCGACTGCAGCCAGTTTTCCCTGGTTATATGTTAAAGGGCTCGAACAAGTCTATATAAATAAATACATCAGCTAATGTTAACAATATGTGACACATACAAAATTGTCAGCTTGGTTGTAAATACGTTATGCCCAGTGTTTTTTTTTTTTCTTTAGTAGCAATGCTAATGTGAGCGCTATTTTAGGGCTGCTGCGTCGATCTGGTCCGGTCCAGCAGCAGCGTTGCAGCTGCAGGGTGGTGATATTGCTGAGGAGAATGGAAAAAGGATGCAGCCTTTTTTAGTTTGACACAAGCAAGATGGCGCCTGCAGCTTGCTGCTGCTGCTGCTGCTTTAAAAGACCACAGAGAAATTCACAGCTTAGGATCAGCTGGGAACAGAATGAACTGGGCCTACGTTGCATAATGCAAATCATTATATGCATACAGCAGTTTTCTCATTGTTGCCAAGCTGTTTTTCTTGTAATAATGCAGACTGAATATAATAACACCGTCTCTAGGTTTCCCACCCTAGCCACCCCGGTGTGCTGCAGTGAAAAATGTCTCTTTGGCAGAATTATGCCAGACATAGTGTTTGATGAAGCATTCAGGAACTTCCCTTAACAAATAGAACGACATTGCCATACCTGTGATTGTCCTTAGATACTAGAGGTGTACCGTTTGGGTGGGGTGCATTCAAATAATTATTATTAAGTCTTACCTTCATTTGCTACAGTGTTACAAGAATGGTACTAGTTTATATCTTATTTGTAATATTTATTTTAAGATATACCTTTTTCATAGGTGGCTATTATGTGCCTGGCAATATGCCCTTTATAGCCTAACTGTATTTATTGTTTGTGCTGCATGTTTTTTAGGCTGGAGGCTGAGTCATGGCTGAAAGAGTCTCACAGTCCCTGCAGCAGCAATACCTAGATGTGATAACCTTTGTCATGGCCTGCTGCCACACTTCCCTGCAGTTACACAGGAGTGCTGTGTCTTTGATTCAAGACCAGGTCTGACTGGTTATCTCAGTTTAACCCTGATAAAATAAGCACAGCAGCAATTAACTGGTAGCACATGGCTTGGTTTAACTGCCTTGTGGCTTTTGGATTTTAATAGGGAAACGTGATTTGAAGGACTTTTGCCAGTGATATGTGGGTTGAAGATTTGCGCACGGACTGGTATGTCGGTATGATATGAAGCACAGGTTGGCAGGTGGCAGAACTGTCATTCTTTGACAGTCGACATCTCACTCCACCACGACATAGTTTCTATGTTTACGCCATTCATTTTATGATACTACAACACGCCCTGTGTTCAACTGTCTGCTAACTATGCACACACTCATTTCTCAACTTTGTATTTTCCTGTTTTAATATTTGCAGCTGCACAGAATGAGCAAGATGCAGGTGCAATAAGATGCAAGGCACAAATATAGAAGATAATTGCGGATCAAAATAAGTCAAGGATACCTTTATGCAGTGGGATGTTTCTATGAAAACAGGGTTAGGGTTAGGGTCATTATGCAGAACCCCACAGGAAAAAGTATCATCAAGCTAGAAATAGTCATTCAAATACTGCCAACAGATGACTTGTTTGCTTGCTTATTGTCAGTTTTTAGCATAAGTCTTTTCTGATGTCTGCCAGTAAAACACAACGGCAAGAAGGCGAGACTCGTTGGAACTTCCTACAATTGTTTGACAAAATACAATGGAAGGACAACCAATCAGTGACGTGAGCAATGTCCCACTGGACAGTAGAAGACTGAAGCCAGTTCAAGTGAAAGAAGTTGTTTTCGCCTTGTATTTGCTCACAGATGTTTTTTTTATAGCCGGTAGTTCAATCAGTTTCCAGACTCTTTGCTATGATAGGTAATATTTTCTTGTCCTCAGACTCCCTGCACTTTCTTCAATACATGAAATGAATAAAACCTCATAAGATGGACTAACAAAGGGCACATGTTTAGCCTTGTGCCTTTGATGCTTAGCCGGCTTATGGGCTCAAAGGGATAAAACGCAGTATCATGGCTTACTTAAGGCTAAACCAGTAGTAAACCCATGCATTTATGTATATATAATAACTTCAAATGTACATTGATGTTATAAAGTAGTTTATCTTGTGTCTCTATAATCTCAGTACAGCATAAAGAAAGGAGTATGTGTGTGTGTGCAGGATAATGTGCTTGATATGTAGAAGAATTAACAGAGTCAGGCTAAATATAGGCCTACATGCTGCATCAGGAGATATTTATATGTTAGCAAGTTTGGTATATCAATCTTCACTGTCTTCTCATTCTCCTTATCTGTCTAGGTGCCTCTGGATGACTCTGTGGGTTTGCTAACTGAGCCCCAGGTGGCTATGTTCTGCGGAAAACTCAACATGCACATCAATGTGCAGAGTGGCAAATGGGAGTCTGACCCCTCGGGCACCAAGAGCTGCATCGGCACCAAGGAGGGCATCCTGCAGTACTGCCAAGAGGTATTGAAACTATAGAGAGACACAGAAACTGACAGAGACAGAGAGGGAGGCAGCGAGTTCACCATATTTTGCTGTCCCATCATAATGAACATGACTTACAATGAAATAAATGTTTTTTCCTTTTCAATGGCCCCATAAAAGATCTCTAAAGTTGGGTTTTGTGCTTTGGTTCAGGAACAGCTCTCAGAACCCTGATCGTTGGTTAGGTTATGCTGGTCTGGCAGAGGCAATGTCACTTATGAAAGCTAACAGTAGGCTCTATGTGAAAAACAACAGCAGAAAAAAGAAAACTTACTGTCTGCTGTTCGGGTAAAAGCTGAGGCCCTTTGTGTACTTTAAGGCCAGAAGTTTACTGTGGTCAAGCTAGCCGCCATTTGGATTTTTATATGCATCTATTTGTGCAGTTATGGTACCAGCTGCCAACTCTTTTTCAATGAAAGTAGGTAACTCGAGCCCTGTCTGAATAATTCACTACATTTGTCGCAAGTTGCTTTTTTAAGGACAAAATTAAGAGCAGTAGAATCTAGAAAGAAAGTTGGTAACACTGTAAAGCAGCCAAAATGGAAGACAAAAGGCAATGAGTAAAGCTTGATTTCAGCAATCGCTTCTCATGTGAGAAGTGATTGCTGAAATCAAGCATCTCAAAGGAAACATGATATGACACATCATGTGGCAACAATGCTTGTTGAATATGCCACCAAAAAAAGTCCCACTGTGATAAGCACAATGGATTTCTGCCCAAAACATCCATACAACCATAAAAACTAGTTTACTGCACATTACTGTTTCAGGAATGTCACATCAAAGTACATGCGGACAATTTCCTCATGTTTGTACATTCATAAAAAAAACATTATGACTCAACATGCTGTATCTTCAGGGGATTATAACCATGTCGTATACTGGCTGTGTGTTATTGTGAGAGGCTTATTTAATTTTATGGTGGTGTTATATTTTTCTGTGGAACCTTTTTCATTGCCAATGTTTCCTTTTCAAATGCCAACTCTCCCAGAACTTACTGTCACTGCTCTGGCTCCATAGCTCTGCGGGTGTGACTTTCTTGCCATGTCATCATCACCAATTATACTTACACAACCAGTGTGTTTGTGATTAAACTGTTTACTCAAGCACAGAATGGCTTACCAGAGCATGAAGTTCTTCATAGATCTAGCCCCTCAATTTTGCTCTGAAAGTGCATCATACTGAAGCATTTAACTTTAAAATGTACACATTAATTCTCTCCCTAACAGGGTCCATGGTTTATGGTTAAGGGATTAAGAAAGAACATGCAAATCTCTCACTTTTCTACAGGTTTACCCAGAGTTGCAGATCACAAATGTTGTGGAGGCAAACCAACCTGTCAGCATCCAGAACTGGTGCAAGAAAGGACGCAAGCAATGCCGCAGTCACACGCACATTGTGGTGCCATACCGCTGCCTGGGTAATCACCATTAATTATTGCAAGTTTATTTAGTTACTGAACCTGTTTATGTGTACGGTTCTGAATGACACTACGTGTGTTGAGAGAAGGCATTGTTCTGTTGCAGTTGGAGAGTTTGTGAGCGACGCCCTGCTTGTTCCTGACAAGTGTAAGTTCCTGCACCAGGAGCGCATGGACCAGTGTGAGAGCCACCTGCACTGGCACACTGTAGCTAAAGAGGTGAGACAGTAAATCCCTAAAAATCCCAGTAACATCCACTGACAAATGGATGTTAGTGAAATTTTTTAAAAAGACTTCTTCAAAGGGGTTTGTAAAGTAGTAAGACAGGATCCTTTGTGTCACACCAGAAAAAGAAACTGCTGCATACTTTTCTTCTGGGAATGGGAAAAGAGTCTATTGCCTGATTTTACCAAGTTTAGTGTATTTAAAAACCTTCATATACATGCTGACTTTTGTGGGGGAAAAGGGCATTTGACAGCATTTAATTCACATACTTCATATTGTATGTTTTGGTCCCTCCATCAGTGTCTCTGCTTGTGGTTTGTTGGTTTGTGCTGAATGACTCATCACTCGTTAATTCCATCCTCCTTCAGTTTGCTTTCAATTGTGTCTGCCACTTCATTCTGATTTTTATGAATGTTCATTCATGCTCATTCACCCAAGTAGATCTCCAAACATTGATTTTAAGCTCTATTATCATAATAATAATCTGTCTATCAGAGCTATATTCTAACTGTGGGGCTTTGCTCCTTATCTCTAGTCACAGACATTTACCACAATAAGCTCTAATATCTGTTTGAGATGATTGAAATTTGTGTGGTTTCGTTTTGGTCGTCTATGGTGCAGCAGGAAGCCCTGATTAAAGCCTTTTATTAAATTTAGTCCTGCGGAGACCGCTCCATGAATCTCCATGACTACGGGATGCTGTTGCCATGTGGAATTGACCGTTTCCGAGGGGTGGAGTTTGTCTGCTGCCCAACAGAAGCCGAGCGTGAGTCAGACAGCACAGAGCTGGATGGGGAGGAGTCAGATGTCTGGTGGGGCGGAGCTGAGACTGAATACTCTGATAACAGGTGATCATGCACACACACAGTCTAACGACACACACACACACAGGTAGATACATAAACTGAACCTGCTGCTTTCCCTGCAGCATGTCGCGCCCGGCAGATACAGAGCCAGCCGCCGCTGAGGATGATGAAGACGATGATGAAGAGGCCGAAACCTTTGAACGTGATGAGAACGGAGATGGTGATATTGATGAAGATGATGAAGAGGAAGACGATGACGACGTGACCGACGAGCGTTACAGTGATGAGCGCAATACTAACATTGCTATGACAACCACAACCACTACCACCACTGAATCAGTGGAGGAAGTCGTTCGAGGTGAGAAATCAAAAGACTGTGCACCCTTTGTTTACATGTATTCATGTATTTTTTTGTTTTTTGTCATCTTGTGTTGTTATATAACAAGCTCACATTTTGTGTTTATATGCGTTTGATCTTTAATTTGCCTGTGTGTACATGTCTCAGCCGTTTGTTGGGCTCGTGCTGAGTCAGGCCCGTGTCATGACATGCTGGAGCGCTGGTACTTCCTTCCTGAGAAGGGCCGCTGTGCTCCCTTCTTGTTTGGGGGCTGTGGGGGCAACAGGAATAACTTTGACTCGGAGGAATACTGCCTAGCTGTCTGCAGCAGCTCGTGTAAGTCCCAGGACTGGAGCTGTCCAAACCCTGAGTGTCCACACCACAAGCCTGATCCCTGTCCTCAGGCCGCTGCAGATTGTCTCTTTGTCTTATTCACTTTTTCTCTCTTCCTGTCCTGAGTGTCTGACGGCTCTTAACCACTCAGTGCACTGACAAGTGTGTTCGGTTGCTTGTCTTCTTGTCTTGTGTTTCATATTTTAGGATTATTTTCTCAGCAAGATAAAAACTTATCTCTTGATTGGAAAGGAAAAGGCCATGAAATTGACCCCCTCTCCAGAATAACCTTTTTGTTTGTGTACGTTTCACAGAAAGCAAAGAAAACATCTTAACATTTGTTGTAAAGATGAAGCGGCTGATGGTCCTTTGATTAGAAGACAAGCTGATGATTTTCTACATTTATCTTTCTGTGAACAAATCCATTGAGAAAGATTGAAAAAGACAAGTCTGTTCTTTCTTACAGACGCAAATCTTTAAAAATAGTCACAAATGTACAGTTACTCTGTTTGAAAGTGCTTTTATACAGGAGCAGAAAGCATCAGTTACGAACATCAAGGCCCATTAACCATGTCAGCCAGTTTAACAGTATGGCTCAGTGATTCATTAATAATAGAAGAGATGCCTTGGAGGAATAATCAGAATTCCACTACACACACAAAACCCATTCATTGGGTTTATCCCTTAATGGTGTAGGTGTTTTCATAGGATTTGTTGACAATAAGATGATTATAGAGTATCCTTAACGACATTTAAGATCACCCAATTTACATAAAGACTCAGGACTTAAACTGATAATGTTTTAACATTGTACCAAAAGGAAAACACATTTAAGGCAAGCCAATCAAGTGAGTGTCTTCATTGGAAAGCAGCCATGATGCTCTATTAGTCATTCCCTTTAAAATACTTAAATCACTAATTTCATCAGTTTCTAACCAACAACACTAACAGATACTTCTTACAGCATGTGGACAAGGCAGCATAAATACAGAACCTTGAATGTCTGTGTGTGTTTGCATGCATTTCTACACACACGTCTGCATGCCTTGCAGTTGCAAGGTCTTGTGTCTGCTGCTGGAGCTGTGTAGTCTCCTGACCTGGCAGTTATGGGTCTCTAACAATGTCATAAATATGTCTTAGTGTTGCTGCTTGTTGACAGCTCAAGTGTGAGTGTGTGTGTGTGTGAATAGGGGATGGTGTTGTTAAAGGTTAATGAGTTCATTTGCTGTTTCCACCCATACTATGTGGTGGCGTGGCGTCTGCCCTGATCCTGACTCGGCATTTTTCATCTTATCTCCAGGCTCCCACATTAAATACGCAACACTTGTACTGGGAAGCTAATCGCCCTTTGTCTCCTAATAACCTGTTTGTCTTTAATGCCATTATTTGTGTTTTTAATTTAACATGTATGTGTTTAACACACTTGTTCCTGCTATCTTTTAATTTTCATTGATGTCTCTGTGTGTTTAACTGAAACACTGAATTTCTGTGTAATGTTACCTCTTTGGACTGCATTGTGTGTTTCAGATGCTCTGGGAACAGTGTTTTGTTCCTGCATTTTCTTTTTGTGCACATTCTCCACTTGTAATAGTTGTATCATGCTGTTTTCTCCCCTGCCCCTTGTTTAATTCCTGCCTGGTTGTTCTCCCCCAGTGCCCACCATGGCCCCCAGTCCTCCGGACGCGGTGGATCGGTACCTCGAATCTCCCGGGGATGACAACGAGCACTCTGACTTCCAGAAGGCTAAGGAAAGCCTGGAGGCCAAACATCGCGAAAAGATGTCACAGGTATGTTTGTGTGTCAGAATTAACACCCTGAACATTTCTGAGTGGGATATTGTGTCCAAATGTCTGAAATGATGCGACTTAGCCATGTCAGCCTGCGATGCTATCTGCCCCTGACATGTCACTCTTTATGTCCAGGTGATGAGGGAGTGGGAAGAGGCTGAGAGGCAGGCCAAGAACCTTCCTCGTGCTGACAAAAAGGCTGTCATCCAGGTATGATACATATCACAACTTCTGCTGTATTTTTTTTTTTTTATCATTTATATGTTCATCTTATTGTTCATTCTCACCTAAACCCCAAGAGAATCATGTCTTCTGCCTTACCATACTGTTTGTAATTATAATCATATATAT